>JAIRCJ010000157.1:237110-369516 GCA_020883675.1 Bruguiera gymnorhiza
AGTGAAAAGCATAATATTTGAATATGTTAAATGAAAAAAAATATAAGTAATGGACTCAATTAAATATAAAATAGCTTAGTGGTTGAGTATTACAAATTGGAATCCTAGGCTTCAATGTTGGGGCAAACGTACATCTCTAGAGGGGAGTGGGAAAACTTCTTATTCGGTCCATTGTTTCTTTTCTTAGTAAGATGTTTGTAGACTAACATTATAAAAATCATTACAAATTGCATTATAGCAATGAGATAATTAAAAAATTTATAAAATCTAAATTCTACTAATTATTAACAACACATTTATCCTTTAAGACTATAAAATTTTGAAAATTGAGAAAATGCAATGTTTTGATTTTTTAATATATTGTTAACACCCTTTCATCTTAAATGGAGTGAAAAGCATAATATTTGAATATGTTAATTAAGAAAAATACAAGTAATGGCCTCAATTGAATAAAAAAACTTTAGTGGATGAATATTACAAATTAGAAACCCAGGCTTCAATGTTGGGCAAGCGTATATATCTATAGGGAGTGGGAAAACTTCTTATTAGAGTCCATTGCGTTTGTTTTTCTTAAGTAATATGTTTGCAGACAAAAATTATACAAATCATTAGAAAATTGCATTGTGGCAAAGGAGATAATTAAAAATTTTTAAAAATTTAAATTTCAATTGAATATTACCATCACATTTAGCCTATAAAACTATTAAATTCTGAAAGTTGAAAAAATGCAATTTTGATTTTTAATAGATTGTTAATGCCTTTCATTTTAAATGGAGTGAAAAGCATAATATGTGAATATGTTAATTCAACAAAAATACAAGTAATGGATTTAATTGAATAGAAAAACTTTAGTGGATGAATATTACAAATTGGAATCCTAAACTTCAATGTCAGTCATGCATATATCTATATAGGGGAGTGGGAAAACTTCTTACTAGGTCCATTTATTTGCTTTTTCTTAAGTAAGATGTATGTAGCTAAATTATAGAAATCATTACAAATTGCATTGTGACAAAGAGATAATTAAGAAATTTACAAAATCTAAATTCAACTAATTATTAACAACTTGTTTATTCTATAAGACTGTAAAATTGTAAAAATTGAAAAATGCAATGCTCTGATTTTTTAATATATTGTTAATGCCCTTTCATCTTAAATGGAGTCAAAAGTATAATATTTGAATATGTTAATTCAAGAAAAATACAAGTAATGGACTCAATTGAATAAAAAACACTTTAGTGGATGAATATTACAAATTGGAATCCTAAGCTTCAATGTTAGGTCAAGCATACATCTCTAGAGGGGAGTGGGAAAACTTCGTATTAGGTCCATTGCATTTGCTTTTTCTTAAGTAAGATGTATGTAGACTAAAATTATATAAATCATTACAAATTTCATTGTGGCAATGGAGATAATTAAGAAATTTATAAAATCTAAATTCAACTAATTATTAACAACGTATTTATTCCTATATGGCGAAAATTCAATAAATGTAAAAAAATGCAAAGCTCTAATTTTTTTAATATATTGTTAATGCCCTTTCATGTTAAATAGAGTCAAAAGCATAATATTTGAATATGTTAATTCAACAAAAATACAAGTAATGAACTCAATGATTAAAAAACACTTTAATTGATGAATATTACAAATTGGAACCTAAGCTTCGATGTTGGGTCAAGCATCTAGAATCTGGAGAGGGGTGGGAAAAGTCTTATTAGGGTCCATTGTATTTTCTTTTTCTTAAGTAAGATGTATGTAGACAAAATTATATAAATCATTACAAATTGCATTGTGGCAATGGAGACAATTAAGAAATTTACAAAATCTAAATTGAACTAATTATTAACAACATATTTATGCTCATAAGACTAGAAATTCCATAAATGTAAAAAATGCAATGCTCTTCTTTTTTTAATATATTGTTAATGCCCTTTCATCTTAAATGGAGTCTAAAGTATAATATTTGAATATGTTAATTCAACAAAAATACAAGTAACGGACTCAATTGAATAAAAAAACACTTTAGTGGATGAATATTACAAATTGGAATCCTAAGTTTCAATGTTAGGTCAAGCATATATCTCTAGAGGGAGTGGGAAAACTTCTTATTAGGGTCCATTGTATTGCTTTTTCTTATGTAAGATGTTTGTAGACTAAAATTATAGAAATCATTACAAATTGCTTTGTGGCAATGAAGATAATTAAGAAATTTACAAAATCTAAATTCAACTGATTATTAACAACGTATTATCCTTATAAGACTAGAAAATTCAAAAATGTAAAAAATGCAAGCTTTGATTTTTTTAATATATTGTTAATGCCCTTTATCTTAGATAGAGTCAAAAGTATAATATTTGAATATGTTAATTTAACAAAAAACAAGTAATGGACTCAATTGAATAATAAACACTTTAGTGGATGAATATTACAAATTGGTATCCTAAACATCAGTGTTAGGTCATGCATATATCTATATAAGTGGGAAAACTTCATATTAGAGTCCATGTATTTGCTTTTTCTTAAGTAAGATGTATAGACTAAAATTATAGAAATCATTACAAATTGCATTGTGGCAATGGAGATAATTAAGAAATTTACAAAATCTAAATTTAATTGATTATTAACAACGCATTTATCCTATAAGACTATAAAATTATGAAAATGAAAAAATGCAATGTTTTGATTTTTTAATATATTGTTAATGTCCTTTCATCTTAAATGAGTAAAAAGCATAATATTTGAATATGTTAATTCAAAAAATATACAAGTAATGAACTCAATTGAATATAAAACACTTTAGTGGATGAATATTACAAATTGGAATCCTAAACTTCAATGTTGGGTCATGCATATATCTATATAGGGAGTGGGAAAACTTCTTACTAGGGTCCATCGTATTTTCTTTTTCTTAAGTAAGATGTCTGTAGACTAAAATTATAGAAATCATTACAAATTGCATTGTGGCAATGGAGATAATTAATAAATTTTTAAAATCTAAATTCAATTGATATTAACATCTTATTTATCCTCATAAGACTGTAAAATTGTAAAAATTTAAAAAATGCAATGCTTGATTTTTTAATATATTGTTAATGTCCTTTCATCTTAAATGGAGTAAAAAGCATGATATTGAATATGTTAATTCAAAAAAATATACAAGTAATGGACTCAATTGAATATAAAACACTTTAGTGGATGAATATTACAAATTGCATTGTGCAATGAAGATAATTAGAAATTTATAAAATCTAAATTCAACTGATTATTAAGAATGTACTTATTCCTTATAAGACTATAAAATTCTGAAAATTGAAAAATGCAATATTTGTTTTTTTTTAATATATTGTTAATGTCCTTTCATCTTAAATGGAGTAAAAAGCATAATATTTTAATATGTTAATTCAACAAAAATACAAGTAATGGACTTAATTGAATATAAAACACTTTAGTGGATAAATATTACAAATTGGAATCCTAAACTTCAATGTTAGGTCATGCATTTATCTATTTAGGGGAGTGGGAAAACTTCTTATTAGGGTCCATTGTATTTGCTTTTTCTTAAGTAAGATATTGTAGACTAAAATTATAGAAATCATTACAAATTGCATTATGGCAATGGAGATAATTAAGAAATTTACAAAATTTAAATTCAACTGATTATTAACAAGACATTTATCCTATAAGGCGATAAAATTCTGAAAATTGAAAAATGCAATGTTTGTTTTTTTTTTAATTTATTGTTAATGCCCTTTCATCTTAAATGGAGTAAAAAGCATAATATTGAATATGCTAATTCAACAAGCATACAAGTAATGGACTCAATTAAATATAAAACACTTTAGTGGATGAATATTACAAATTGGAATCCTAAACTTGGAGTTGGGTCTTGCATTATTGATTTAGGGAGTGGGAAAACTTCTTATTAGGGTCCATTGTATTTGCTTTTTCTTAAGTAAGACATTTATAGACTAAAATTATAAAATCATTACAAATTGTATTGTGGCAATGGAGATAATTAAGAAATTTACAAAATCTAAATCTACTGATTATTAACAATGCATTTATCCTTATAAGACTATAAAATTCTGAAAATGAAAAAATGCAATGTTTTAATTTTTTAATATATTGTTAACCCGTTTCATCTTAAATGGAGTCAAAAGCATAATATTTGAATATGTTAATTCAAGAAAAATACAAGTAATGGACTAAATTAATAAAAAAACAGTTTAATGGATGAATATTACAAATTGGAATCCTAAGCTTCAATGTTGGGCAGCATATATCTCTAGATGGCGTGGGAAAACGTCTTATTAGAGTCATTGCATTTGTTTTTTCATATTAATTGTTTGCAGACAAAAATTATACAAATCTTTTAGAAATTGCATTGTGGCAAAGGAGATAATTATGAAATTCTAAAATTTTAATTTAACTGAATATTACCATCACATTTATTCCTATAAGACTATAAAATTCTAAAATTTGAAAAAATGCAATCTTTTGATTTTTGTAATATATTGTTAATACCTTTCATTTTAAATGGAGTGAAAAGTATAATATTGTGAATATGTTAATTCAACAAAAATACAAATAATGGATTTAATTGAATAAAAATGACTTTAGTGAATGAATATTTCAAATTGGAATCCTAAACTTCAATGTTGGGTCATGCATATATCTATATAGGGGAGTGGGAAAACTTCTTATTAGGGTCCATTGTATTTGCTTTTTCTTAAGTAAGATGTTATATAGACTAAAATTATAGAAATCATTACAAATTGCATTGTGGCAATGGAGATAATTAAGAAATTTGCAAATCTAAATTCAACCGATTATTAACAACGTATTTATCCTCATAAGACTGTAAAATTGTAAAAATTTAAAAAATGCAATGCTTTGATTTTTTAATATATTGTTAATGCCCTCACCTTAAATGGAGTCAAAAGTATAATATTTGAATATATTAATTCAACAAAAATACAAGTAATGGACTCAATTGAATAAAAAACACTTTAGTGGATGAAATTACAAATTGGAATCCTAAGTTTCAATATTGGTCAAGCATATATCTCTAGATGGAGTGGGAAAACTTCTAATTAGGGTCCATGGTATTCGCTTTTCTTAAGTAAAATGTATGTAGACTAAAATTATAAAAATCATTACAAATTGCTTTGTGGCAATAGAGATAATTAAAAAATCAAAATCTAAATTCAACATATTATTAACAACGTATTTATCCCTATAAGACTATAAAATTCTGAAAATTGAAAAATGCAAATTTGATTTTCTTAATATATTGTTAATGCCCTTTCATCTTAAATGGAGCAAAAAGTATAATATTTGAATATGTTAATTCAACAAAAATACAAGTAATGGGCTCAATTGAATATAAAACACTTTAGTGGATGAATATTACAAATTGGAATCCTAAACTTCATGTTGGGTCATAGATATATCTATATAGGGGAGTGGGAAAACTTCTTATTAGGGTCCATTGTTTTGCTTTTTCTTATGAATGATGCTTGTAGACTAAAATTATAAAAATCATTACAAATTGCATTGTGGCAATGGAGATAATTAACAAATTTACAAAATTTAAATTGAACTGATTATTAACAACGCATTTTTCCCTATCAGACTATAAAATTCTGAAAATTGAAAAAATGCAATATTTGATTTTTTTAACATATTGTTAATGCCCTTTCATCCAAATGGAGTGAAAAGCATAATATTTTAATATGTTAATTCAACAAAGATACAAGTAATGGACTTAATTGAATATAAAATACATTAGTGGATGAATATTACAAATTGGAATCCTAAATCTCGGTGTTAGGTGAAGCATATATCTGTATATAGGAGTGGAAAACTTCTTATTAGGTCCACTGTATTTGCTTTCTTAAGTAAGATGTTTGTAGACTAAAATTTTAGAATCATTACAAATTGCATTATGGCAATGGAGATAATTAAGAAATTTACAAAATGTAAATTCAACTGATTAATAACAACGCATTTATCCCTATAAAATTATAAAATTCTGAAAATTGAAAAAATGCAATGTTTTTGATTTTTTCAAATATATTGTTATTGCCCTTCATCTTAAATGGAGTGAAAAATATAATATTTGAATATGTTAATTCAAGAAAAATACAAGTAATTGACTCAATTGAATAAAAATAGTTTAGTGGATGAATATAACAAATTGGAATCCTAAACTTCAATGTTGGGTCATGCATATATCCATATAGGGAAGTGGAAAACTTCTTACTAGGGTCCATCATATTTGCTTTTTCGTAAGAAAGATGTATGTAGACTAAAATTATAGAAATCATTACAAATTGCATTGTGGCAATGGAGATAATTAAGAAATTTACAAAATCTAAATTCAATTGATTATTAGCAATGTATTTATCCTCATAAGACTATAAAATTGTAAAAATTTAAAAATGCAATGCTCTGATTTTTTACTATATTGTTAATGCCCTTTCATCTTAAATGGAGTCAAAAGCATAATATTTGAATATGTTAATTCAACAAAAATACAAGTAATGGACTCAATTGAATAAAAACAATTTAGTGGATGAATATTACAAATTGAATCCTAAGGTTCAATGTTGGGACAAGCATATATCTCTAGAGGGAGTGGGAAAACGCCTTATTAGAGTCCATTGCATTTGTTTTTCTTATGTAGAATGTTTGCAGACAAAAATTATACAAAATTTTAAATTGCATTGTGGCAAAAGGATAATTATGAAATTTTGAAAATTTAAATTTAACTGAATATTACTATCACATTTATCCCCATAAGACTATAAAATTTGAAAATTGAAAAAATTCAATCTTTTGATTTTTGTAATATAATTGTTAACGCCTTTCATTTTAAATGGAGTGAAAAGCATAATATGTGAATATGTTAATTCAACAAAAATACAAATAATGGATTATTGAATGAAAAAAAACTTAGTGGATGAATATTTCAAATTGAATCCTNATGTTAATTCAAGAAAAATACAAGTAATGGACTCAATTGAATAAAAAACACTTTAGTGGATGAATATTGCAAATTGGAATCCTAAGCTTCAATGTTAGTCAAGCATACATCTCTAAGGGGAGTGGAAAAATTCTCGTATTAGGGGTCCATTGCAGTTGCTTTTTCTTAAGTAAGATGTATGTAGACTAAAATATATAAAATCATTACAAATTACATTGTGGCAATGGAGATAATTAAAAAATTTACAAAATCTAAATTCAACTGATTTTTCACAATGTATTTACCTCATAAGATTGTAAAATTGTAAAATTTTAAAAAATGCAATGCTCTAAAATTTTTAATATATTGTTAATGCCCTTTATCTTAAATGGAGTCAAAAAGTATAATATTTGAATATGTAATTCAAGAAAAATACAAGTAATGGACTCAATTGAATAAAAAAGACTTTAGTGGATGAATATTACAAATTGGAATCCTAAGCTTCAATGTTAGGTCAAGCATACATCTCTAGAGGAGAGTGGGAAAAGTTCGTATTAGGGTCCATTGCATTCGTTTTTTCTTAAGTAAGATGTATGTAGACTAAAATTATATAAATCATTACAAATTGCATTGTGGCAATGGAGATAATTAAGAAATTTACAAAATCTAAATTCAACTAATTTTAACAATGTATTTACCCTCATAAGATGTAAAATTGTAAAAATTTTAAAAATGCAATGCTCTAAAATTTTTAAATATATTGTTAATGCCCTTTCATCTTAAATGGAGTCAAAAGTATAATATTTGAATATGTTAATTCAAGAAAAATACAAGTAATGGACTCAATTGAATAAAAAACACTTTAGTGGATGGATATTACAAATTGGAATCCTAAGTTTCAATGTTAGGTCGAGCATACATCTCTAGAGGGGGGTGGGAAAACTTCTTATTAGAGTCCATTGTATTTGCTTTTTCTTAAGTAAGATATATGTAGACTAAAATTATATAAATCATTACAAATTGCATTGTGGCAATGGAGATAATTAAGAAATTTACCAAATTTAAATTCAACTGATTATTAAGAACGTATGTATCCTCATAAGACTATAAAATTCTAGAAATTTAAAAAATGCAATGCTCTGATTTTTTTGATATATTGTTAATGCCCTTCCATCCTAAATGGAGTGGAAAACATAATATTTAAATATGTTAATTCAACTAAAATACAAGTAATGGACTCAATTGAATAAAAAGCACTTTAGTGGATGAATATTACAAATTGGAATCCTAAGTCTTAATGTTCGATCAAACATATATCTCTCGAAGGGATTGGGAAAAGTTCTTATTTGGGTCCATTGTATTTGCTTTTTCTCAAGTAAGATGTATGTAGACTAAAATTATATAAATCTTTACAAATTGCATTATGGCAATGGAGACAATTAAGAAATTTACAAAATTTAAATTCAACTAATTATTAAGAACGTATGTATCCCTATAAGATTGGGAAATTCCAAAAAGGTAACAAATGCAATGCTCTGATTTTTTAAAAATATTGTTAATGTCCTTTCATCTTAAATGGAGTAAAAAGCATAACATTTGAATATGTTAATTGAACAAAAATACAAGTAATGAACTCAATTGAATATAAAACATTTTATTGGATGAATATTACAAATTGGTATCCTAAACATCAATGTTGGGTCATGGATATATTTATATAGGGGCATGGGAAAACTTCATATTAAGGTCCATTGTATTTGCTTTTTCTTGTGTAAGATGTTTGTTGACTAAAATTATAGAAATCATTACAAATTGCTTTGTAGCAATGGAGACAATTAAGAAATTTACAAAATCTAAATTCAACTGATTATTAACAATGTATTTATCGTTATATGACTGGAAAATTCCAAAAATGTAAAAAAATGCAATGCTCTAATTTTTTTAATATATTGTTAATGCCCTTTCATCTTAGATGGAGTCAAAAGTATAATATTTGAATATGTTAATTCAAAAAAAAAAAAACAAGTAATGGACTTAATTGAATAAAAAACACTTTGGTGGATGAATATTACAAATTGGAATCCTAAGTTTCAATGTTGGGTCAAGCATATATCTCTAGAGGGGAGTGGGAAAATTTCTTCTTAGGGTCCATTGTATTTGTTTTTTCTTAAGTGAGATGTATGTAGACTAAAATTATAGAAATCATTACAAATTGCATTGTGGCAATGGAGATAATTAAGAAATTTACAAAATCTAAATTCAACTGACTATTAACAACGCATTTATCCTTATAAGATGATAAAATTCTGAAAATTAAAAAAATGCAATGTTTTGATTTTTTTCATATATTGTTAATGCCCTTTCATCTTAAATGGAGTAAAAAGTATAGTATTTGAATATGTTAATTCAACAAATATACAAGTAATGGACTCAATTGAATGTAAAACACTTTAGTGGATGAATATTACAAATTGGAATCCAAAACTTCAGTGTTGTGTTAGGCATATATCTATATAGGGGAGTGGGAAAACTTCTTATTAGGGTCCATTGTTCTTAAGTAAGATCTTTGTAGACTAAAATTATAGAAATCATAACAAATTGCATTATGGCAATGGAGATAATTAAGAAATTTACAAAATTTAAATCAAACTAATTATTAACAACACATTTATCCCTATAAGACTATAAAATTCTAAAAATTGAAAAACTGCAATGTTTTTATTTTTTAATATATAGTTAATGCCCTTTCATCTTAAATGGAGTAAAAAGCATAATATTTGAATATGTTAATTCAATGAAAATACAAGTAATAGACTCAATTGAATGTAAAACACTTTAGTGGATAAATATTAGAAATTCGAATCCTAAACTTTAGTGATGGGTCAGGCATATATCTATATAAGGGAGTGGGAAAACTTCTTATTATGGTCGATTGTATTTGCTTTTTGTTATGTAAGATGTTTGTAAACTAAAATTATAAAAATCATTACAAATTGCTTTATGGCAATGAAGATAATTAAGAAATTTACAAAATCTAAATTTAACTAATTATTAATAGCGTATATATCTTCATAGGACTATAGAATTCTAAAAATTTTAAAAATGCAATGCTATGATTTTTTAAATATATTGTTAATGCCCTTTCATCTAAAATGAAGTGAAAAGCATAATATTTGAATATGTTAATTCAAGAAAAATACAAATAATGGGCTTAATTCAATATAAAAGAATTTAGTGGATGAATATTACAGATTAGAATCCGAAACTTCAATGTTAGGGTAGGCCTATATCTTTAGAGGGGAGTGAAAAAACTTCTTATTAGAGTCCATTGCTTTTGTTTATTCTTAAGTAATATGTTTGTGGACAAAAATTATACAAATCTTTAGAAATTGCATTATGGCAAAGAAGATAATTAAGAAATTTATAAAATCTACTTTCAACTGATTATTAACAATGCATTTATTCTTATAAAACTATAAAATTCTGAAAATTGAAAAAAATGCAATTTTTGATTTTTTTAATATATTGTTATTGCCCTTTCATATTAAATGGAGTAAAAAGCATAATATTTAATTCAACAAAAATACAAGTAATAGACTCAATTGAATATAAAACACTTTAATGGATGAATATTACAAATTGGAATTCGAAACTTCAATGTTGGGTCATGCATATATCTATATAGGGGAGTGAGAAAACTTCTTACTAGGGTCTATTGTATTTGCTTTTTTGTAAGTAAGATGTTTGTAGACTAAAATTATAGAAATCATTACAAATTGCATTGTGGCAATGGAGATAATTAAGAAATTTACAAAATTTAAATCCAATTGATTATTAACAACGCATTTATCCTTATAAGACTATAAAATTCTAAAAATTGAAAAAATACAATGTTTTCATTTTTTAATATATTGTTATTGCCCTTTTATCTTAAATGGCATCAAAAGTATAATATTTGAATATGTTAATTCAAGAAAAATACAAGTAATGGACTCAATTGAATAAAAAACAATTTAGTGAATGAATATTACAAAGTGGAATCCTAAGTTTCAATTTTGAGGCAAGCATATATCTCGAGAGGGGAGTGGGAAAACTTCTTATTAGAATCCATTGCATTTGTTTCTTCATATGTAATATCTTTGCAGACAAAAATTATACAAATCTTTAGAAATTATATTGTGGCAAAAGAGATAATTATGAAATTTTGAAAATTTAAATTTAATTGAATATTACCATCACATTTATTCCTATAAGACAATAAAATTCTGAAAATTGAAAAATGCAATCTTTTGATTTTTGTAATATATTGTTAATGGCTTTTCATTTTAAATGGAGTGAAAAGCATAATATGTGAATATGTTAATTCAACAAAAATACAAGTAATGGATTTAATTGAATAAACAAAACTTTAGTGGATGAATATTTCAAATTGGAATCCTAAACTTCAATGTTGGGTCATGCATATATCTATATAGGGGAGTGGGAAAACTACACATTAGGGTCCATTGTATTTGCTTTTTCTTAAGTAAGATGTTTGTAGACTAAAATTATAGAAATTATTTCAAATTGCTTTGTGGTAATTAAGATAATTAAGAAATTATTTCAACTAATTATTAACAACGCATTTATCCCTAGAAGACTAAAAAATTCTAAAAATTGAACAAATGCAATGTTTTGATTTTTTTTAATATATTGTTAATGCCCTTTCATCCAAAATGCAGTGAAAAGCGTAATATCTGAATATGTTAATTCAACAAAAATACAAGTAATGGACACCATTGAATATAAAACGCTTTAGTGGATGAATATTAAAAATAGGAATCGTAAACCTCGGTGTTTGGTCAAGCATGTATCTATATAAGGAAGTGGGAAGACTTCTTATTAGGGTCCATTGTATTTGCATTTTCTTAAGTAGGATGTTTCTGTACTGAAATTATAGAAATCATTACAAATGGCATTGTGGCAATGGAGATAATTAACAAATTTACAAAATTTATATTTAACTGATTATTAGCAATGCATTTTTCCCTATAAGACTATAAAATTCTGAAAATTGAAAAAATGCAATGTTTTGATTTGTTTAATAAATTGTTAATGCCCTTTCATCTTAAATGGAGTGAAAAGCATAATATTTGAATATGTTAATCCAACAAAAATATAAGTAATGAACTCAATTGAATATAAAACATTTTAGTGGATGAATATCACAAATTGGAATCCTAAACTTCGGTGTTGGGTCATGCATATATCTATATAGGGGAGTGGGAAAACTTCTTACTAGCATCCATCCTATTTGCTTTTTCTTAAGAAAGATGTATGAAGACTAAAATTATAAAAATCATTGCAAATTGCATTGTGGCAACAAAGATAATTAAGAAATTTACAAAATCTAAATTCAACTGATTATTAACAACGCATTTATTCTCATGAGACTGTAAAATTGTAAAAATTTTAAAAATGTAGTGCTTTGATTTTTTTAATATATTGTTAATGCCCTTCCATCTTAAATGGAGTCAAAAGTATAATATTTGAATATGTTAATTCAATAAAAATACAAGAAATGGACCCAATTAAATAAAAAACAGTTTAGTGGATGAATATTACAAATTGGAATCCTAAGTTTCATTGTTATGTCAAGCACATATCTCTAGAGAGGAGTGGAAAAACTTCTTATTAGAGTCCATTGTATTTGCTTTTTCTTAAGTAAGATATATATGGACTAAAAGTATAGAAATCATTACAAATTGCATTGTGGCAATGGAGATAATTAAGAAATTTACAAAATCTAAATTCAACTGATTATTAACAACGCATTTATCCTTATAAGAGTATAAAATTCTGAAAATTGAAAAAATGCAATGTTTTGATTTTTTAAATATATTGTTAATGCCCTTTCATCTTAAATGGAGTGAAAAGCAAAATATTTGAAAATGTTAATTCAACAAAAAAACAAGTAATGGACTTAGTTGAATGTAAAACACTTTAGTGGATGAATATTACAAATTGGAATCCTAAACTTCAGTGTTATGTCAGGCATATATGTATATAGGTGAGTGGGAAAACTTCTTATTAGGGTCCATTGTATTTGCTTTTTCTTAAGTAAGATGTTTGTGGACGAACATTTTATAAATCATTACAAATTGCATTGTGGCAATGGAGATAGTTAACAAATTCACAAAATTTAAATTCACCTCTTAATTAACAACGCATTTATCCTTATAAGACTATAAAATTCTAAAAATTGAAAAAATGCAATATTTTGATTTGTTTAATATATTGTTAGTGCCCTTTAATCTTAAATGTAGTGAAAAGCATAATATTTGAATATGTTAAATGAAAAAAAATATAAGTAATGGACTCAATTAAATATAAAATAGCTTAGTGGTTGAGTATTACAAATTGGAATCCTAGGCTTCAATGTTGGGGCAAACGTACATCTCTAGAGGGGAGTGGGAAAACTTCTTATTCGGGTCCATTGTATTTTCTTTTTCTTAAGTAAGATGTTTGTAGACTAACATTATAAAAATCATTACAAATTGCATTATAGCAATGGAGATAATTAAAAAATTTATAAAATCTAAATTCTACTAATTATTAACAACACATTTATCCTTTTAAGACTATAAAATTTTGAAAATTGAGAAAATGCAATGTTTTGATTTTTTAATATATTGTTAACACCCTTTCATCTTAAATGGAGTGAAAAGCATAATATTTGAATATGTTAATTTAAGAAAAATACAAGTAATGGCCTCAATTGAAGAAAAAACAGTTTAGTGGATGAATATTACAAATTAGAAACCCAGGCTTCAATGTTGGGGCAAGCGTATATATCTATATGGGAGTGGGAAAACTTCTTATTAGAGCCCATTGCGTTTGTTTTTCCTTAAGTAATATGTTTGCAGACAAAAATTATACAAATCTTTAGAAATTGCATTGTGGCAAAGGAGATAATTATGAAATTTTAAAAATTTAAATTTAATTGAATATTACCATCACATTTAAGCCTATAAAACTATTAAATTCTGAAAGTTGAAAAAATGCAATTTTTTGATTTTTGTAATAGATTGTTAATGGCTTTTCATTTTAAATGGAGTGAAAAGCATAATATGTGAATATGTTAATTCAACAAAAATACAAGTAATGGATTTAATTGAATAAGAAAAACTTTAGTGGATGAATATTTCAATTTGGAATCCTAAACTTCAATGTCAGGTCATGCATGTATCTATATAGGGGAGTGGGAAAACTTCTTACTAAGGTCCATTTTATTTGCTTTTTCTTAAGTAAGATGTATGTAGGCTAAAATTATAGAAATCATTACAAATTGCATTGTGACAAAGGAGATAATTAAGAAATTTACAAAATCTAAATTCAACTAATTATTAACAACTTGTTTATTCTTATAAGACTGTAAAATTGTAAAAATTGAAAAATGCAATGCTCTGATTTTTTTAATATATTGTTAATGCCCTTTCATCTTAAATGGAGTCAAAAGTATAATATTTCAATATGTTAATTCAAGAAAAATACAAATAATGGACTCAATTGAATAAAAAACACTTTAGTGGATGAATATTACAAATTGGAATCCTAAGCTTCAATGTTAGGTCAAGCATACATCTCTAGAGGGGAGTGGGAAAACTTCGTCTTAGGGCCCATTGCATTTGCTTTTTCTTAAGTAAGATGTATGTAGACTAAAATTATATAAATCATTACAAATTTCATTGTGGCAATGGAGATAATTAAGAAATTTATAAAATCTAAATTCAACTAATTATTAACAACGTATTTATTCTTATATGGCTGGAAAATTCAATAAATGTAAAAAATGCAAAGCTCTAATTTTTTTAATATATTGTTAATGCCCTTTCATGTTAGATAGAGTCAAAAGTATAATACTTGAATATGTTAATTGAACAAAAATACAAGTAATGAACTCAATTGAGTAAAAAACACTTTAATTGATGAATATTACAAATTGGAAACCTAAGCTTCGATGTTGGGTCAAGCATCTAGAAGGGAGTGGGAGAAGGGAGTGGGAAAAGGTCTTATTAGGGTCCATTGTATTTTCTTTTTCTTAAGTAAGATGTATGTAGACAAACATTATATAAATCATTACAAATTGCATTGTGGCAATGGAGACAATTAAGAAATTTACAAAATCTAAATTGAACTAATTATTAACAACATATTTATGCTCATAAGACTAGAAAATTCCATAAATGTAAAAAATGTAATGCTCTCATTTTTTTAATATATTGTTAATGCCCTTTCATCTTAAATAGAGTCTAAAGTATAATATTTCAATATGTTAATTCAACAAAAAAACAAGTAACGGACTCAATTGAATAAAAAACACTTTGGTGGATGAATATTACAAATTGGAATCCTAAGTTTCAATGTTAGGTCAAGCATATATCTCTAGAGGGGAGTGGGAAAACTTCTTATTAGGGTCCGTTGTATTTGCTTTTTCTTATGTAAGATGTTTGTATACTAAAATTATAGAAATCATTACAAATTGCTTTGTGGCAATGAAGATAATTAAGAAATTTACAAAATCTAAATTCAATTGATTATTAATAACGTATTTATCCTTATATGACTAGAAAATTCAATAAATGTAAAAAATGCAAAGCTATGATTTTTTTAATATATTGTTAACGCCCTTTTATCTTAGATAGAGTCAAAAGTATAATATTTGAATATGTTAATTTAACAAAAAAACAAGTGATGGACTCAATTGAAGATAAAACACTTTAATGGATAAATATTACAAATTGGTATCCTAAACATCAGTGTTAGGTCATGCATATATCTATATAGGGGAGTGGGAAAACTTCATATTAGAGTCCACTGTATTTGCTTTCTCTTAAGTGAGATGTATGTAGACTAAAATTATAGAAATAATTACAAATTGCATTGTGGCAATCGAGATAATTAAGAAATTTACAAAAGCTAAATTTAATTGATTATTAACAACGCATTTATCCTTATAAGACGATAAAATTATGAAAATTGAAAAAATACAATGTTTTGATTTTTTTAATATATTGTTAATGTCCTTTCATCTTAAATTGAGTAAAAAGCATAATATTTGAATATGTTAATTCAAAAAATATACAAGTAATGAACTCAATTGAATATAAAACACTTTAGTGGATGAATATTACAAATTGGAATCCTAAACATCAATGTTGGGTCATGCATATATCTATATAGGTGAGTGGGAAAACTTCTTACTAGGGTCCATCGTATTTTCTTTTTCTTAAGAAAGATGTCTGTAGACTAAAATTATAGAAATCATTACAAATTGCATTGTGGCAATGGAGATAATTAATAAATTTTTAAAATCTAAATTCAATTGATTATTAACAGCTTATTTATCCTCATAAGACTGTAAAATTGTAAAAATTTAAAAAATGCAATGCTCTGATTTTTTTAATATATTGTTAATGTCCTTTCATCTTAAATGGAGTAAAAAGCATGATATTTGAATATGTTAATTCAAAAAATATACAAGTAATGGACTCAATTGAATATAAAACACTTTAGTGGATGAATATTACAAATTGCATTGTGGCAATGAAGATAATTAAGAAATTTATAAAATCTAAATTCAACTGATTATTAAGAATGTACTTATCCTTATAAGACTATAAAATTCTGAAAATTGAAAAAATGCAATATTTTGTTTTTTTTTAATATATTGTTAATGTCCTTTCATCTTAAATGGAGTAAAAAGCATAATATTTTAATAGGTTAATTCAACAAGAATATAAGTAATGGACTTAATTAAATATAAAACACTTTAGTGGATAAATATTACAAATTGGAATCCTAAACTTCGGTGTTAGGTCATGCATTTATCTATTTAGGGGAGTGGGAAAACTTCTTATTAGGGTCCATTGTATTTGCTTTTTCTTAACTAAGATATTTCTAGACTCAAATTATAGAAATCATTACAAATTGCATTATGGCAATGGAGATAATTAAGAAATTTACAAAATTTAAATTCAACTGATTATTAACAAGACATTTATCCTTATAAGGCGATAAAATTCTGAAAATTGAAAAAATGTAATGTTTTGTTTTTTTTTAATTTATTGTTAATGCCCTTTCATCTTAAATGGAGTAAAAAGCATAATATTTGAATAGGCTAATTCAACAAGCATACAAGTAATGGACTCAATTAAATATAAAACACTTTAGTGGATGAATATTACAAATTGGAATCCTAAACTTGGAGTTGGGTCTTGCATTTATTGATTTAGGGGAGTGGGAAAACTTCTTATTAGGGTCCATTGTATTTGCTTTTTCTTAACTAAGACATTTATAGACTCAAATTATAGAAATCATTACAAATTGTATTGTGGCAATGGAGATAATTAAGAAATTTGCAAAATCTAAATCCTACTGATTATTAACAATGCATTTATCCTTATAAGACTATAAAATTCTGAAAATTGAAAAAATGCAATGTTTTAATTTTTTAATATATTGTTAACTCCGTTTCATCTTAAATAGAATCAAAAGCATAATATTTGAATATGTTAATTCAAGAAAAATACAAGTAATGGACTAAACTAAATAAAAAACAGTTTAATGGATGAATATTATAAATTGGAATCCTAAGCTTCAATGTTGGGGCAAGCATATATCTCTAGATGGGCGTGGGAAAACGTCTGATTAGAGTTCATTGCATTTGTTTTTTCATATGTAATATGTTTGCAGACAAAAATTATACAAATCTTTAGAAATTGCATTGTGGCAAAGGAGATAATTATGAAATTCTAAAAATTTTAATTTAACTGAATATTACCATCACATTTATTCCTATAAGACTATAAAATTCTTAATATTGAAAAAATGCAATCTTTTGATTTTTGTAATATATTGTTAATACCTTTTCATTTTAAATGGAGTGAAAAGTATAATATGTGAATATGTTAATTCAACAAAAATACAAATAATGGATTTAATTGAATAAAAATGACTTTAGTGAATGAATATTTCAAATTGGAATCCTAAACTTCAATGTTGGGTCATGCATATATCTATATAGGGGAGTGGGAAAACTTCTTACTAAGGTCCATTGTACTTGCTTTTTCTTAAGAAAGATGTATATAGACTAAAATTATAGGAATCATTACAAATTGCATTGTGGCAATGGAGATAATTAAGAAATTTGCAAAATCTAAATTCAACCGATTATTAACAACGTATTTATCCTCATAACACTGTAAAATTGTAAAAATTTAAAAAGTGCAATGCTCTGATTTTTTAATATATTGTTAATGCCCTTTCACCTTAAATGGAGTCAAAAGTATAATATTTGAATATATTAATTCAACAAAAATACAAGTAATGGACTCAATTGAATAAAAAACACTTTAATGGATGAAAATTACAAATTGGAATCCTAAGTTTTAATATTGGGTCAAGCATATATCTCTAGATGGGAGTGGGAAAACTTCTAATTAGGGTCCATGGTATTCGCTTTTTCTTAAGTAAAATGTATGTAGACTAAAATTGTAAAAATCATTACAAATTGCTTTGTGGAAATAGAGATAATTAACAAATCTACAAATTCTAAATTCAACATATTATTAACAACGTATTTATCCCTGTAAGACTATAAAATTCTGAAAATTGAAAAAATGCAATATTTTGATTTTCTTAATATATTGTTAATGCCCTTTCATCTAAAATGGAGCAAAAAGTATAATATTTGAATATGTTAATTCAACAAAAGTACAAGTAATGGGCTCAATTGAATATAAAACACTTTAGTGGATGAATATTACAAATTGGTGTCCTAAACATCAGTGTTGGGTCATAGATATATCTATATAGGGGAGTGGGAAAACTTCTTATTAGGGTCCATTGTTTTGGCTTTTTCTTATGAATGATGCTCGTAGACTAAAATTACAAAAATCATTACAAATTGCATTGTGGCAATGGAGATAGTTAACAAATTTACAAAATTTAAATTGAACTGATTATAAACAACGCATTTTTCCCTATCAGACTATAAAATTCTGAAAATTGAAAAAAGGCAATATTTTGATTTTTTTTAACATATTGTTAATGCCCTTTCATCCCAAATGGAGTGAAAAGCATAATATTTTAATATGTTAATTCAACAAAGATACAAGTAATGGACTTAATTGAATATAAAATACATTAGTGGATGAATATTACAAATTGGAATCCTAAATCTCGGTGTTAGGTGAAGCATATATCTGTATATAGGAGTGGGAAAACTTCTTATTAGGGTCCACTGTATTTGCTTTTTCTTAAGTAAGATGTTTGTAGACTAAAATTTTAGAAATCATTACAAATTGCTTTATCGCAATGGAGATGATTAAGAAATTTACAAAATGTAAATTCAACTGATTAATAACAACGCATTTATCCCTATAAATTATAAAATTTCTGAAAATTGAAAAAATGCAATGTTTTTGGTTTTTTCAATATATTGTTATTGCCCTTTCATCTTAAATGGAGTGAAAAATATAATATTTGAATATGTTAATTCAAGAAAAATACAAGTAATTGACTCAATTGAATAAAAAATAGTTTAGTGGATGAATATAACAAATTGGAATCCTAAACTTCAATGTTGGGCCATGCATATATCCATATAGGGAAGTGGGAAAACTTCTTACTAGGGTCCATCATATTTGCTTTTTCGTAAGAAAGATGTATGTAGATTAAAATTATAGAATCATTACAAATTGCATTGTGGCAATGGAGATAATTAAGAAATTTACAAAATCTAAATTCAATTGATTATTAGCAATGTATTTATCCTCATAAGACTATAAAATTGTAAAAATTTAAAAAATGCAATGCTCTGATATTTTACTATATTGTTAATGCCCTTTCATCTTAATGGAGTCAAAAGCATAATAATTTGAATATGTTAATTCAACAAAAATACAAGTAATGGACTCAATTGAATAAAAAACAATTTAGTGGATGAATATTACAAATTGGAATCCTAAGGTTCAATGTTGGGACAAGCATATATCTCTAGAGGGGAGTGGGAAAACGCCTTATTAGAGTCCATTGCATTTGTCTTTTCTTATGCAGAAATGTTTGCAGACAAATTATACAAAATTTTTGAAAATTGCATTGTGGCAAAAGGGATAATTATGAAATTTTTGAAAATTTTAAAATTTAACTAAATATTACTATCACATTTTATCCCCATAGACTATAAAATTTTGAAAATTGAAAAAATTCAATCTTTTGATTTTTGTAATATAATGTTAACGCCTTTTCATTTTAAATGGAGTGAAAAGCATAATATTTGAATATGTTAATTCAACAACAATACAAGTAATGGACTCAATTGAATAAAAAACACTTTAGTGGATGAATATTACAAATTGGAATCCTAAACTTCAATGTTGGGTCATGCATATATCTCTATAGGGGAGTGGGAAAACTTCTTATTAGGGTCCATTGTATTCGCTTTATCTTAAGTAAGATGTTTGGAGACTAAAATTATAGAAATCAATACATATTGCTTTGTGGCAAGGGACATAATTAAGAGATTTACAAAATTTAAATTCAACTAATTATTAACAACGCATTTATCCCTATAAGACTAGTAAAATTCTGAAAATTGAAAAAATGGAATGTCTTTATTTTTTTAATATATTGTTAATGCCCTTTCGTCTTAAATGGTGTAAAAAGCATAACATTTGAACAAGTTAATTCAAACAAAAATACAAGTAATGGACTCAATTGAATATAAAACACATTAGTTGATGAATATTACAAATTGGAATCCTAAACTTTGGTGTTGGGTCATGCATATATCTATATAGGGGAGTGGGAAAACTTCTTACTAGGGTCCATTGTATTTGCTTTTTCTTAAGTAAGATGTATGTAGACTAAAATTATAGAAATCATTACAAATTCCATTGTGGCAATAGAGATAATTATGAAATTTAAAAAATCTAAATTCAACTGATTATTAACAATGTATTTATCCTCATAAGACTGTAAAATTGTAAAAATTTAAAAAATACAATGCTCTGATTTTTTAACATATTGTTAATGCCCTTTCATCTTAAATGGAGTCAAACACATAATATTTGAATATGTTAATTCAACAAAAATACAAGTAATGGACTTAATTGAATAAAAAACACTTTATTGGATGAACATTACAAATTGGAATCCTAAGCTTCAATGTTGGGTCAAGGATATATCCCTAGTGGCAAGTGGGAAAACTTCTTATTAGGGTCTATTGTATTTGGTTTTTCTTAAGTAAGATGTATATAGACTAAAATTATTGAAATCATTACAAATTGCATTGTGGCAATGGAGATAATTATGAAATTTACAAAATTTAAATTTAACTGATTATTAACATTGCATTTTATCTCTATAAGACTATAAAATTCTAAAAATTGAAAAAATGCGATCTTTTGATTTTTTTAAATATATTGTTAATACCCTTTCATTTTAAATGGAGTGAAAAGTATAATATTTAAATATGTTAATTGAAGAAAAATACAAGTAATCGACTTAATTGAAAAAAAAAGCAGTTTAGTGGATGAATATTACAAATTGGAATCCTAAACTTCAATGTTGGGGCAAGCATATATCACTAGAGGGAAGTGGGAAAACTTTTTATTAGTGTCCATTGCGTTTGTTTTTTTTTAAGTAATTCATTTGCAGACAAAAATTATACAAATCTTTAGAAATTGCATTGTGGCAAAGGAGATAATTATGAAATTTTCAAAATTTAAATTTAACTGAATATTACCTTCACATTTATCCATATATAAGACTATAAAATTCTGAAAATTGAAAAAATGCAATCTTTTCATTTTTATAATATATTGTTAATGCCCTTTCATCTTAAATGGAGTAAAAAGGATAATATTTGAAAAGGTTTATTCAACAAAAATACAAGTAATGGACTCAATTGAATATAAAATGCATTAGTGGATGAATATTACAAATTGGAATCCTAAACTTCGGTTTTGGGTCATGCATATATCTATATAGGGGAGTGGGAAAACTTCTTATTAGGGTCCATTGTATTTGCTTTTTCTTAAGTAAGATATTTGTAGACTAAAATTATAGAAATCATTACAAATTGCATTGTTACAATGGAGATAATTAAGAAATTTACAAAATTTAAATTCAACTGATTATTAACAATGTATTTATCCTCATAAGACTAAAATTGTAAAAATTTAAAAAATGCAATGTTATAATTTTTTTAATATATTGTTAATGCCCTTTCATCTTAAATGGAGTCAAAAACATAATATTTGAATATGTTAATTCAACAAAAATACAAGTAATGGACTCAATTGAATAAAAAACACTTTAGTCGAAGAATATTACGAATTGGAATCCTAAGCTTCAATGTTTGGTTAGGCATATATCTCTAGAGGGAAGTGGGAAAACTTCTTATTAGAGTTCATTGTATTTGCTTTTTTTTAATTAAGATGTATGTAGACTAAAATTATAAAAATCATTACAAATTACATTATGGCAAAGGAGATAATTATGAAATTTTGAAAATTTAAATTTAACTGAATATTACCATCACATTTATCCTTATAACACTATAAAATTGTTAAAATCGAATAAATGCAATCTCTGGATTTTTGTAATATATTGTTGATGCCTTTTCATTTTCAATGGAGTGAAAAGCATAATATGTGAATATTTTAATTCAACAAAAATACAAGTAATGGATTTAATTGAATAAACAAACTTTAATGGACGAATATTTCAAATTGGAATCCTAAACTTGAATGTCAAGTCATGCATATATCTTTATAGGGGAGTGGGAAAACTTCTTACTAGAGTCCATAATATTTGCTTTTTCTTAAGTAAGATGTATGTAGACTAAAATTATAGAAATAATTACAAATTGCATTGTGACAATGGAGATAATTAAGAAATTTACAAAATTTAAATTTAACTGATTATTAACAACACATTTATCCTTATAAAATTATAAAATTCTGAAAATTGAAAAAGTGCAATATTTTGATTTTTTTAATATATTGTTAATGCCCTTTCATCTTAAATGGAGTCAAAAGGATATTATTTGAATATGTTAATTCAACAAAAATACAAGTTGTGGACTCAATTGAATGTAAAACACTTTAGTAAGTGAATATTACAAATTGGAACCCTAAACCTCAGTGTTGGGAAAACTTCTTATTAGTGTCCATTGCGTTTGTTTTTTCATAAGTAATATGTTTGCAGACAAAAATTAAACAAATCTTTAAAAATTTCATTATGGTAAAGGAGATAATTACGAAATTTTCAAAATTTAAATTTAATTGAATATTTCCATCACATTTATCCCTATAAGACTATAAAATTCTAAAAGTCGAAAAAAATGCAATCTTTTGATTTTTGTAATATATTCTTAATGCCTTTTCATTTTAAATGGAGTGAGAAGCATAATATGTGAATATGTTAATTCAACAAAAATACAAGTAATGGATTTAATTGAATAAAAAAACTTTAGTGGATGAATATTTCAAATTGGAATCCTAAACTTCAATGTTGGGTCATGCATATATTTATATGAGGGATGGGAAAACTTCTTACTAGGGTTCATTGTATTTGCTTTTTATTAAGAAAGATGTATGTAGACTAAATTTATAGAAATCATTACAAATTGCATTGTGTCAATGGAGATAATTAAGAAATTTACAAAATCTAAATTCAACTAATTATTAACAACATATTTATCCTTATAAGACTATAAAATTGTAAAAATTTAAAAAATGCAATGCTACGATTTTTTTAATATATTGTTAATGCCCTTTCATCTTAAATGGAGTCAAAAGCATAATATTTCAATATGTTAATTCAACAAAAATACAAGTAATGCACTCAATTGAATAAAAAACATTTTAGTGGATAAATATTACGAATTGGAATCCTAGGCTTCAATATTGGGTCAAGCACATATCTCTAGAGTCAAGTGGGAAAACTTCTAATTAGGGTCCATGGCATTCGCTTTTCTTCAGTAAGATGTATGTAGACTAAAATTATAGAAATTATTACAAATTGCATTATGGTAATGGAGATAATTAAGAAATTTACAAAATTTAAATTCTACTAATTATTAACAACGTATTTATTCTTACAAAACTATAAAATTCTGAAAATTGAAAAAATGCAATCTTTTGCTTTTTGTAATATATTCTTAATGCCTTTTCATTTTAAATGGAGTGAAAAGTATAATATGTGAATATGTTAATTCAACTAAAATACAAGTAATAGATTTAATTGAATAAAAAAAACTTTAGTGGATGAATATTTCAAATTGTAATCCTAAACTTCAATGTCAGGTCATACATATATCTCTATAGGGAAGTGGGAAACTTCTAACTAGGGTCCATTGTATTTGCTTTTTCTTAACCAAGATGTATGTAGACTAAAATTATAGAAATCATTACAAATTGCATTGTGGCAATAGAGATAAGTAAGAAATTTACAAAATCTAAATTCAACTGATTATTAACAATGTATTTATCCTAATAGGACTATAAAATTGTAAAAATTTAAAAAATGCAATGCTCTGAATTTTTTAATATATGGTTAATGCCCTTTGATCTTAAACATCGTCAAAAATATAATATTTGAATATGTTAATTAAATTAAAATACAAGTAAAGGACTTAATTGAATAAAAAACAGTTTAGTGGATGAATATTACAAATTGGAATCCTAAGCTTCAATATTGGGTCAAGTATATATCTCTAGAGGGAAGTCGGAAAACTTCTGATTCGGGTCCATGGTATTCGCTTTTTCTTAAGTAAGATGTATGTAGACTAAAATTGTAGAAATCATTACAAATTGCTTTATGGTAATGGAGATAATTAACAAATTTACAAAATTTAAATTCAACTTATTATTAACGACGCATTTATCCCTATAAGAGTATAAAATTCTAAAAATTAAAAAAATTCAATGTTTTGATTTTCTTAATATATTGTTAATGCCCTTTCATCTAAAATGGAGTGAAAAGCATAATATTTGAATATGTTAATTCAGAAAAAATACAAGTAATGGACTTAATTGAATATAAAACACTTTAGTGGATGAATATTATAAATTAGTATCCTTAACATCAGTGTTAGGTCATGCATATATCTATATAAGGGAGTGGGAAAGCTTCTTATTATGGTCCATTGTATTTGCTTTTTCTTATGTACGATGTTTGTAGACTAAAATTATAAAATCATTAAAAATTATATTGTGGCAATGGAGATAGTTAACAAATTTACAAAATTTAAATTCAACTGATTATTAACAACGCATTTATCCCTATAAGACTATAAAATTCTAAAATTTGAAAAAATACAATGTTTGATTTTTTTTAACATATTGTTAATGCCCTTTCATCCTAAATAGAGTGAAAAGCATAATATTTGAATATGTTAATTCAACAAAAATACTTTAGTGGATGAATATTACAAATTGGAATCATAAACTTCGGTGTTGGGTCATGCATATATCTATATAGGGGAGTGGGAAAACTTCTTACTAAGGTTCATTGTATTTGTTTTTTCTTAAGTAAGATGTATGTAGACTAAAATTATAGAAATCATTACAAATTTCATTGTGACAATGGAGATAATTATGAAATTCAAAAAATCTAAATTCAATTGATTATTAACAATGTATTTATCCTTATAAGACTATAAAATTGTAAAAATTTAAAAAATGCAATGCTCTGATTTTTTTAATATATTGTTAATGCCCTTTCATCTTAAATGGAGTCAAAAGTATAATATTTGAATATGTTAATTCAACAAAAATACAAGTAATGGACACAATTAAATATAAAACACTTTAGTGGATGAATATTACAAATTGGTATCCTAAACATCAGTGTTGGGTCATGCATATATCTATATAGGGGAGTGGGAAAACTTCTTATTAGGGTCCATTGTATTCGCTTTTACTTAAGTAAGATGTTTGCAGACTAAAATTATAGAAATCTTTAAAAATTGCATTGTGGCAATGGCGATAATTAAGAAATTTACAAAATTTAAATCCACCTAATTGTTAACAATGCATTTATCCCTATAAGACTATAAAATTCTGAAAATTGAAAAAATGTAATGTTTTGATTTTCATAATATATTGTTAATTCCCTTTTATCTTAAATGAAGTGAAAAGTATAATATTTAAATCTTTTAATTCAACAAAAAAATACAAGTAGTGGACTCAATTGAATATAAACACTTTAGTGGATGAATATTACAAATAGGTAACCTAAACAATAGTGTTGGGTCATGCATATATCTATATAGGGGAATGGGAAAACTTCTTATTAGGGTTTATTTTATTCGCTTTTTCTTAAGTAAGATGTTTCTAGACTAAAATTATAGAAATCATTACAAATTGCATTGTGGCAATGGAGATAATTAAGAAATTTACAAAATTTAAATTCAATTGGTTATTAACAACGCATTTATCCCTATAAGACTATAAAATTCTGAAAATTACAAAAATGCAATGTTTTTATTTTTTTTAATATATTGTTAATGCCCTTTCATTTTAAATAGAGTGAAAAGCATAATATTTGAATATGTTAATTCAACAAAAATACAAGTAATGGACTTAATTAAATAAAAAACAGTATAGTGGCTAAATATTACAAATTAGAATCTTAAACTTCAATGTTGGGGCAGGCATATATCTCTAGAGGGGAGTGAGAAAACTTACTATTAGAGTCCATTGTGTTTCTTTTTTCTTAAGTAATATGTTTGCAGACAAAAGTTATACAAATCTTTACAAACTGCATTGTGGCAAAGGAGATAATTATGAAATTTTCAAAATTTAAATTTAACAGAATATTACCATCATATTTATCCCTATAAGATTATAAAATTCTAAAAATTGAAAAAATGCAATCTTTTGATTTTTGTAATATATTGTTAATGCCTTTTCATTTTAAATGGAGTGAAAAGTATAATGCGTGAATATGTTAATTCACCAAAAATACAAGTAATGGATTTAACTGAATAAGAAAAACTTGAGTGGATGATTATTTCAATGAATATAAACACTTTAGTGGATGAATATTACAAATAGGTAACCTAAAAAATTGTGTTGGGTCATGCATATAGGCAGTGGGAAAACTTCTTATTAGGGTCCATTGTATTTGCTTTTTCTTAAGTAAGATTATAAAATTTTGAAAATTGAAAAAATGCAATGTTTTTATTTTTTAATATATTGTTAATGCCCTTTCATCTTAAATAGAGTAAAAAGCATAATATTTGAATAGGTTAATTCAACAAAAATACAAGTAATGGACTCAATTGAATATAAAACACATTAATGGATGAATATTACGAATTGGAATCATAAACTTCGGTGTTGGGTCATGCATATATCTATATAGGGGAGTGGGAAAACTTCTTACTAGGATCCATTGTATTTGCTTTTTCTTAAGTAAAATGTATGTAGACTAAAATTTTAGAAATCATTACAAATTCCATTGTGGCAATGGAGATAATTATGAAATTCAAAAAATCTAAATTCAATTGATTATTAACAATGTATTTATTCTTATAAGACTGTAAAATTGTAAAAATTTAAAAAATGCAATGCTATGATTTTTTTAATATATTGTTAATGCCCTTTCATCTTAAATGGAGTCAAAAGCATAATATTTGAATATGTTAATTCAACAAAAATACAAGTAATGGACTTAATTGAAAAAAAACACTTTACTGGATGAATATTACAAATTGGAATCCTAAGCTTCAATGTTGGGTCAAGCATATATCCCTAGTGGGAAGTGGGAAAACTTCTTATTAGGGTCCATTGTATTTGGTTTTTCTTAAGTAAGATGTATGTAGACTAAAATTTTAGAAATCATTACAAATTGCACTGTGGCAATAGAGATAATTATGAAATTTACAAAATTTAAATTTAACTCATTATTAACATGGCATTTATCTCTATAAGACCATAAAATTATCAAAATTGAAAAAATGTGATCTTTTGATTTTTTTTTAATATATTGTTAATGTCCTTTCTTTTTTAAATGGAGTGAAAAGTATAATATTTAAATATGTTAATTCAAGAAAAATACAAGTAATCGACTTAATTGAAAAAAAAAAACAATTTAGTGGATGAATATTACAAATTGGAATCCTAAGCTTCAATGTTGAGGCAAGCATATATCTCTAGAGGGCAGTGGGAAAACTTCTTACTACGGTCCATTGTATTTGCTTTTTCTTAAGTAAGATGTATGTAGATTGAAATTATAGAAATCATTACAAATTGCATTGTGGCAATGGAGATAATTAAGAAATTTACAAAATCTAAGTTCAACTGATTATTAACAACGTATTTATCCACATAAGATTGTAAAATTGTAAAAATTTAAAAAATGCAATGCTCTGATTTTTTTACTATATTGTTAATGCCCTTTCATCTTAAATGGAGTCAAAAGCATAATATTTGAATATGTTAATTCAACAAAAATACAAGTAATAGACTTAATTGAATAAAAAACACTTTAGTGGATGAATATTACAAATTGGAATCCTAAGCTTTAATGTTGAGGCAAGCAAATATCTCTAGAAGGGAATGAGAAAACTTCTTATTAGTGTCCACTACATTTGTTTTTTCTTAAGTAATATGTTTGCGGACAAAAATTGTACAAATCCTTAGAAATTGCATTGTGGCAATGGAGATAATTATGAAATTTTGAAAATTTAAATTTAACTGAATATTACCATCACATTTCTTCCTAGAAGACTATAAAATTCTGAAAATTGAAAAACTGCAATCTTTTGATTTTTTTAATATATTGTTAATCCCTTTTCATTTGACATGGAGTGAAAAGCATAATATGTGAATTTGTTAATTCAACAAAAATACAAGTAATGGATTTAATTGAATTAAAAAAACCTTAGTGGATAAATATTTCTAATCGGAATCCCAAACTTCAATGTCAAGTCATGCATATATCTATATAGGGGAGTGGGAAAACTTCTTACTAGGGTCCATTGTATTTGCTTTTACTTAAGTAAGATGTATGTAGACTAAAATTACAGAAATCATTACAAATTTCATTGTGGCAATAGAGATAATTAAAAAATTTACAAAATCCAAATTCAACTGATTATTAACAACGTATTTATCCTCATAAGACTGTAAAATTGTAAAAATTTAAACAATGCAATGCTCTGATTTTTTTAATATATTCTTAATGCCCTTTCATCTTGAATGTAGGTAAAAGCATAATATTTGAATATGTTAATTCAACAAAAATACAAGTAGTGGACTTAATTGAATGTAAAACACTTTAGTAGGTGAATATTACAAATTGAAATCCTAAACCTCGATGTTGGGTTAAACGTATATCTATATAAGGGAGTGGGAAAACTTCTTACTAGGATCCATTGCATTTGCTCTTTCTTGAGTAAGATGCTTGTAGACTAAAATTATAGAAATCATTACCAATTGCATTATGGCAATGGAGATAATCAAGAAATTTACAAAATTTAAATTCAACTGATTATTAACAACGCATTTGTCTCTATAAGACTATAAAATTATGAAAATTGAAAAAATGCAATGTTTTGATTTTCTTAATATATTGTTAATGCCCTTTTATCTTAAATGGAGAGAAAAATATAATATTTTAATATGTTAATTCAACAAAAAATACAAGTAGTGGACTCAATTGAATATAAACACTTTAGTGGAAGAATATTACAAATTGGTAACCTAAACAATAGTGTTGGGTCATGCATATATCTATATAGAGGAGTGGGAAAACATCTTACTAGAGTCCATTGCATTTGTTTTTTCTTAAGTAATATGTTTGCAGACAAAAATTATACAAATCTTTAAAAATTGCATTGTGGCAAAAGAGATAATTACAAAATTTTAAAAATTTAAATTTAATAGAATATTACCATCACATTTATCCCTATAAGATTATAAAATTCTAAAAATTGAAAAAATGCAATCTTTTGATTTTTGTAATATATTGTTGATGCCTTTTCATTTTAAATGGAGTGAAAAGTATAATATCTGAATATGTTAGTTGAACAAAAATACAAGTAATGGATTTAGTTGAATAAAAAAAACTTTAGTGGATGAATATTTCAAATTGGAATCGTAAACTTCAATGTCAGGTCATGCATATATCTATATAGGGGAGTGGGTAAACTTCTTCCTAGGGTCTATTGTATTTGCTTTATCTTAAGTAAGATGTATATAGACTAAAATTATAGAAATCATTACAAATTGCATTGTGGCAATGAAGATAATTATGAAATTCACAAAATTTAAATTTAACTAATTATTAACATCACATTTATCTCTATAAGATTATAAAATTATGAAGATTGAAAAAATGCAATCTTTTGATTTTTTAATATATTGTTAATGTCTTTTCATTTGAAATGGAGTGAAAAGTATAATATTTGAATATGTTAATTCAAGAAAAATACAAGTAATGGACTCAAGAGAATAAAAAACAGTTTAGTGGATGAATATTACAAATTGGAATCCTAAGCTTTCATGTTGGCGCAAGCATATATCTCTAGAGGGGAGTGGAAAAACTTTTTATTAGACTCCATTGCGTTTGTTTTTTCTTAAGTAATATATTTGCAGACAAAAATTATACAAATCCTTAGACATTTCATTAAGGAAAAGGAGATAATTATGAATTTTTAAAAATTTAAATTTAATTGAATATTACCATCACATTTATCCCAATAAAATTATAAAATTCTAAAAATTGAAAAAATGCAATCTTTTGATTTTTGTAATATATTGTTGATGTCTTTTCATTTTCAATGGAGTGAAAAGGATAATATGTGAATATGTTAATTCAACAAAAATACAAGTAATAGATTTAATTGAATAAAAAAAACTTTAGTGGATGAATATTTCGAATTAGAATCCTAAACTTTAATGTCAAGTCATGCATATATCTATATAGGGGAGTGGGAAAACTTCTTACTAGGGTCCGTTGAATTTGTTTTTTCTTAAGTAAGATGTATGTAGACTAAAATTATAGAAATCATTACAAATTGCACTATGGCAATAGAGATAATTATGAAATTTACAAAATTTAAATTTAATTGATTATTAACATCACATTTATCCCTATAAGATTCTAAAATTCTAAAAATTAAAAAAATGCAATCTTTTGATTTTTGTTAATATACTGTTAATGCCTTTTCATTTGAAATAGAGTGAAAAGTATAATATTTGAATATGTTAATTCAAGAAAAAGAACAAGTAATGGACTCAAGAGATTAAAAAACAATTTAGTTGATGAATATTACAAATTGGAATCCTAAGTTTCAATGTTTGCACAAGCATATATCATTAGAGGGGAGTGGGAAAACCTTTTATTAGAGTCCATTGCATTTTTTTTTCTTAAGTAATATGTTTGCAGACAAAAATTATACAAATCCTTAGAAATTTCATTAAGGAAAAGGAGATAATTATGAATTTTTAAAAATTTAAATTTAATTAAATATTACCATCACATCTATCCTAATAAAACTATAAAATTCTAAAAATTGAAAAAATGCAATCTTTTGATTTTTGTAATATATTGTTGATGCCTTTTCATTTTCAATGGAGTGAAAAGGATAATAAGTGAATATGTTAATTCAACAAAAATACAAGTAATGGATTTAATTGAATAAAAAAAAACTTTAGTGGATGAATATTTAAAATTGGAATCCTAAACTTCAATATATCTATATAGGGGAGTGGGAAAACTTCTTACTAGGGTCTATTGAATTTGCTTTCTTTTAAGTAAGATGTATGTAGACTAAAATTATAAAAATCATTACAAATTGCATTGTGGCAATAAAGATAATTATGAAATTTACAAAATTTAAATTTAACTGAATATTAATATCATATTTATCCCTATAAGATTATAAAATTCTAAAAATTGAAAAAATACAATCTTTTGATTTTTTTAATATATTATTAATGCCTTTTCATTTGAAATGGAGTGAAAAACATAATATTTGAATATGTTAATTCAAGAAAAAAAAACAAGTAATGGACTCAAGAAATTAAAAAACAGTTTAGTTGATGAATATTACAAATTGAAATCCTAAGTTTCAATGTTTGCACAAGCATATATCTTTAGAGGGGAGTGGGAAAACCTTTTATTAGAGTCCATTGCATTTGTTTTTTCTTAAGTAATATGTTTGCAGACAAAAATAATACAAATCTTTAGAAATTTCATTGTGGAAAAGGAGATAATTATGAAATTTTAAAAATTTAAATTTAACTGAATATTACCATCACATTTATCCCTATAAGACTATAAAATTCTAAAAATTGAAAAAATGCAATCTTTTGATTTTTGTAATATATTTTTGATGCCTTTTCATTTTCAATGGAGTGAAAAGCATAATATGTGAATATGTTAATTCAACAAAAATAGAAGTAATGGATTTAATTGAATAAAAAAAACTTTAGTGGATGACTATTTCAAATTGGAATCCTAAACTTCAATGTCAAGTCATGCATATATCTATATAAGGGAGTGGGAAAACTTCTCACTAGGGTCCATTGAATTTGTTTTTTCTTAAGTAAGATGTATGCAGATTAAAATTATAGGAATCATTACAAATTGTATTGTGGCAATGGAGATAATTATGAAATTTACAATATTTAAAATTAACTGATTATTAACATCACATTTATCCCTATAAGATTATAAAATTCTGAAAATTGAATAATTGCAATCTTTTGATTTTTTTAATATATTGTTAATGCCTTTTCTTTTTAAATGGAGTGAAAAGTGTAATATTTGAATATGTTAACTCAAGAAAAATACAAGTAATGGACTTAAGTGAATAAAAAACAGTTTAGTGGATGAATATTACAAATTGGAATCCTAAGCATCAATGTTGGGGCAAGCATATATCTATATAGGAGAGTGGCAAAACTTCTTATTGGGGTTCATTGTATTTGTTTTTTCTTGAGTAAGATGTTCGCAGACTAAAATTATAGAAATCATTACAAAGTGCTTTATGGTAAGAAAGATAATTAAGAAATTTACAAAATTTAAATTGAACTCATTATTAACAACACATTTGCCCTTATAAAACTATAAAATTCTGAAAATTGAAAAAATGCAATGTTTTGATTTTTTTAATATATTGTTAATGCCCTTTCATTTTAAAGGAGTCAAAAGTGTAATATTTGAATACATTAATTCAAGAAAAATAGAAGTAATGGACTCAATTGAATAAAAAACAGTTTAGTGGATGATTATTACATATTGGAGTTCTAAGCTTCAATGTTGGGGCAAGCATATATCTCTAGAGGGGAGTGAGAAAACTTCTTATTACAGTTCATTGTGTTTGTTTTTTCTTAAGTAATATGTTTGCAGACTAAAATTATACAAATCTTTACAAATTACATTGTGGCAAAGGAGATAATTATGAAAATTTGAAAATCTAAATTTAACTGAATATTACCATCACAATTATTCCTATAAGACAATAAAATTCTGAAAATTGAAAAAAATGTAATGTTTTGATTTTTTAATATATTGTTAATGCCCTTTCATTTTAAATGGAGTCAAAAGCGTAATCTTTGAATATGTTAATTCAAGAAAAATACAAGTAATGGGCTTAATTGAATAAAAAACAGTTTAGTGGATGAATATTACAAATTGGAATCCTAAGTTTTAATGTTGGGCCAAGCATATATCTCTAGAGGGGAGTGGAAAAACTTCTTTTTAAGGTTCATTGTATTTGCTCTTTCTTTAGTAAGATGTAATAGACTAAAATTATAAAAATCATTACAAATTGCTTTATGGTAAAGGAGATAATTAACAAATTTACAAAATCTAAATTCAACTGATTATTAACAATGCATTTATCCCTATAAGAATATAAAATACTGAAAATTGAAAAAATGCAATGTTTTGATTTTTTTAATATATTATTAATGCCCTTTTATCTTAAATGGAGTGAAAAGCATCGTATTTGAATATGTTAATTCAACAAAAATACAAGTAATGGACTCAATTGAATGTAACACACTTTAGTAGACGAATATTACAAATTTGAATCCTAAACTTTAGTGTTAGGTCAGGCATATATCTATATATGGGAGTGGGACAACTTTTATTAGGGTCCATTGTATTTGTTTTTCTTAAGTAAGATGTTTGTAGGCTAAAATTATAGAAATCATTACAAATTGTTTTATGGCAATGGAGATAATTAAGAAATTTACAAAATCTAAATTCAACTGATTATTAACAACATATTTATCCTCATGAGACTGTAAAATTCTAAAAATTTAAAAAATGCAATGCTCTGATTTTTAAAATATATTATTAATGCCCTTTCATCTTAAATGGAGTGAAAAGTATAATATTTGGATATGTTAATTCAAGGAAAATACAAGTAATGGACTCAATTGAATACAAAACACTTTAATGGATGAATATTACAAATTGGAATCCTAAGCATCAATGTTGATGCAAGCATAAATCTCTAGAGGGAGTGGGAAAACTTCTTATTAAAGTTAATTGTGTTTGTTTTTTCTTAAGTAATATGTTTGCAGACTAAAATTATACAAATCTTTAGAAATTGTATTATGGGAAAGGAGATAGTTATGAAATTTTAAAATTTTAAATTTAACTGAATATTACTGAAGTTCCCAACTTCACCCTAGGATCTACTAGTTTGTGATACTGAGAGGGGGGGTGAATCAGTATCACCACAATTCACAATTCGCAGGAAAGTGAACAACTTCAATCTCTTCTTAAAAGCAAACTCTTTCTCAGATTCGACTAAGGTAGATCTATTGCTACCTACTAATCACAATAGTCCCCAAAGTCACCTTTCAGACACCTTGCCTAATAGACAATTCGAATGTTCTTGTTTAGGTCTTCGTTAGGTTATGGGTTGGCTGATACTTTAGCTGCGTTCACAACTCAATTCAAAACACAGAACGTAAAGCAAATTAAGGACACACGAGATTTACGTGGTTCCGTCAACGTGACGTACATCCACGGTGGTAGGGACTCTCCCTTACCGAGACTATCCACTATACTTGAGAATTCCAGTTACAATGGATGTCTTAATCTTCTGCTCCTTTCACTATTGCAATTACTAAGCAAGTACAATACAAAGAGTGTCACTTACTGTGTCTACCCTTCGTCTAGCTTGTCTTGCCTCTGTTGAATTGAAAGGCTGCTCCACTGCCGCTTAGAAGTTCACCGCAACGCTCTCTAACCTCTCTTGAAGAAATCTAGAAATACGTTGAGTTCTTTCCGATGCTTCGCCAAATTCCTTCTCTAGGTTGTCTCACACAGCTCCTGCTTTCACCGTCTCAAGGTTTCACAGCTTGCACTCAAGCTTCTGGTCTGCCGTTTCACGTCTCACGGCCTGCCCCACGCTTCTGATTAGTCACGCCGTTGCACGTTCTGGTCTCACGCTCCTGGTCTGCTGTTTCACGTCTCTTGGCCTGCCTTACACTACTGGTTTTTCTGGTTCACGTCTCTTGCCCTGCCTCACGCTTCTAGTCTGCTGTCTTCTCTTCCGGGTGGTCTCACGGATACCAGGTCTGCTGTCTTCTCTTCCGGGTGGTCTGTTTCTTATTTCTCCTCTTGCTGGTTGTGCGTTTCTGGTTTGGTTGCAGGATGTGTTTCTGGTTTGCTTGCAGGAGGCGTTTCTGGTTTGCTTGCAGGATGTGTTTCTGGTTTGCTTGCAGGAGGCGTTTCTGGTTCGGTTGCAGGAGGCGTTTCTGGTTTGCCTGCAGGATGTGTTTCTGGTTTGCTTGCAGGACGTGTTTCCGGTTTGCTTGCAGGATGTGTTTCTGGTTTGCTTGCAGGAGGTTGCACGTTCTGGTTTGCTCTCCCGGTGGTGACGTTTCTGGTTTGCTCTCCTGGTGGTGTTGTTTCTGATCTCTTGCCGTTCTGCTCTCTCTTCCTTTTGGCCGGTTGCTGTAGGGTTGCTGTTTTTTCAATTGTGTTGGCCCTCTGCCCTAGTTTTGTCTTCCAAGGCCTTTATATACTCTCTTCCATAAAACCCTAATAGGGCTTACATGGCGGATTTACGTTCTTGCCCTTACGCGGCAGATTTACTTTCTTGCCCTTCCATGTGACTTTACTGCCCTTCCATATGACTTTACTCTCTTGCACACTTAACCCTAGTTGACAACAATTACAACCCATACAAGGCTGTGGGAACAACAATTACCATCACATTTATCCCTATAAGATTGTAAAATTCTGAAAATTAAAAAAATGCGATCTTTTGATTTTTGTAATATATTGTTAATGCCTTTTCATTTTAAATGGAGTGAAAAGCATAATATGTGAATATGTTAATTCAACGAAAATACAAGTAATGGATTTAATTGAATAGAAAAAAACTTCAGTAGATGAATATTTCAAATTGGAATCCTAAACTTCAATGTTAGGTCATGCATCTATCTATATAGGGGAGTGGGTAAACTTCTTACTAGGGTCCATTGTATTTGCTTTTTCTTAACCGAGATGTATGTAGACTAAAATTAAAGAAATCATTACAAATTGCATTGTGGCAATGGAGATAATTAAGAAATTTACAAAATCTAAATTCAACTGATTATTAACAACGTATTTATCCTCATAAGATTGTCAAATTGTAAAAATTTAAAAAATGCAATGCTATGATTTTTTTAATATATTGTTAATGCCCTTTCATCTTAAATGGAGTCGAAAGCATAATATTTGAATATGTTCATTCAACAAAAATACAAGTAATGGACTCAATTGAATAAAAAACACTTTAGTGGATGAATATTACAAATTGGAATCCTAGGCTTCAATGTTGGGTCAAGCATATATCTCTAGAGGGAAGTAGGAAAACTTATTAGGATCCATTGTATTTCCTTTTTCTTAAGTAAGATGTATGTAGACTAAAATTATAGAAATCATTACAAATTGAATTGTGGCAATGGAGATAATTATGAAATTTACAAAATTTAAATTTAATTGATTATTAACATCACATTTATCCCTATAAGGCTATAAAATTCTGAAAATTGAAAAAATGCAATCTTTTGATTTTTTTTAATATATTGTTAATGCCTTTTCATTTTAAATTGAGTGAAAAGTATAATATTTGAATATGTTAATTCAAGAAAAATACAAGTAATGGACTCAATTGAATAAAAAATAGTTTAGTGGATGAATATTACAAATTGGAATCCTAAACTTCAACGTTGGGGCAAGCATATATCTCTAGAGGACAGTGGGAAAACTTCTTATTAAAGTCCATTGTGTTTGTTTTTTCTTAAGTAATATGTTTGTAGACTAAAATTATACAAATCTTTACAAATTGTATTGTGGCAAAGGAGGTAATTATGAAATTTTAAAATTTTAAATTTAACTGAATATTACCATCACATTTATCCCTATAAGATTATAAAATTCTAAAAATTGAAAAAATGCAATCTTTTGATTTTTGTAATATTTTGTTAATGCCTTTTCATTTTAAATGGAGTGAAAAGTATAATATGTGAGTATGTTAATTCAACGAAAATACAAGTAATGGATTTAATTGAATAAAAAAAAACTTTAGTGGATGAATATTTCAAATTGGAATCCTAAACTTCAATGTCAGGTCATGCATATATCTATGTAAGGGAGTGGGTAAACTACTTACTAGAATCCATTGTATTTGCTTTTTCATAACCAAGATGTATGTGGACTAAAATTAAAGAAATCATTACAAATTGCATTGTGGCAATGGAGGGCAATGGAGATAATTAAGAAATTTACAAAATCTAAATTCAACTGATTATTAACAATGTATTTATCCGCATAAGACTGTAAAATTGTAAAAATTAAAAAAATGCAATACTCAGATTTTTTTAATATATTGTTAATGCCCTTTCATCTTAAATGGAGTCAAAAGTATAATATTTGAATATGTTAATTCAACAAAAATACAAGTAACAAAAATACAAGTAATGGACTCAATTGAATAAAAAACACTTTAGTGGATGAATATTACAAATTGGAATCTTAAACTTTAATGTTGGGTTAAGCATATCTCTTTAGAGGGAAGTGAGAAAACTTCTTATTAGGGTCCATTGTATTTGCTTTTTCTTATGTAAGATGTATGTAGGCTAAAATTATAAAAATCATTACAAATTGCATTGTGGCAAAAGACATAATTATTAAATTTTAAAAATTTAAATTTAACTGAATATTACCATCACATTTATCCCTATAAGATTATAAAATTTTGAAAATTGAAAAAATGCAATCTTTTGATTTTTGTAATATATTATTAATGCCCTTTCATCTTAAATGGAGTGAAAAGTATAATATTTGCATATGTTAATTCAACAAAAATACAAGTAACGGACTCAATTGCATATAAAACACTTTAGTGGATGAATATTACAAATTGGAATCCTAAACTTCAATGTTGGGCGATGCATATATCTATGTAGGGAAGTGGGAATACTACTTACTAAGGTCCATTGTATTTGCTTTTTCTTATATCAAATGTATGTAGACTGAAATTATAGAAATCATTACAAATTGCATTGTGGCAATGGAGATAATTAAGAAATTTACAAAATCTAAATTCAATTGACTATTAATAACATATTTATCCTCATAAGACTGTAAAATTGTAAAAATTTAAAAAATACAACGCTTTGATTTTTTTAATATATTGTTAATGCCCCTTCATCCTAAATGGAATAAAAAACATAATATTTGAATATGTTATTTCAAGAAAAATACAAGTAATGGACTCAATTGAATAAAAATAACTTTAGTGGATGAATATTACAAATTGGAATCCTAAACTTCAATGTTTGGCGATGCATATATCTATGTAAGAGGATGGGAAAATTTCTTATTAGGGTCCATTGTATTTGCTTTTTCTTAAGTATGATGTATGTAAACTGAAATTATAGAAGTCATTACAAATTGAATTGTGGCAAAGGAGATAATTAAGAAATTTACAATATCTAAATTCAACTGATTATTAACAACATATTTATCCTTATAAGACTGTAAAATTGTAAAAATTTAAACAATGCAATACTCTGATTTTTTTAATATATTGTTAATGCCCTTTCATCTTAAGTGGTGTCAAAAGTATAATATTTGATTATGTTAAATTCAGCAAAAATATAAGTAATGGACTCAATTGAATAAAAAAAAAACTTTAGTAGATGAATATTACAAATTGGAATACTGAGCTTCAATGTTGGGTCAAACATACTGAGTGGGAAAATTTCTTATTAGGGTCCACTGTATTTACTTTTTCCTAAGTAAGATGTATGTAGACTAAACTTATAAAAATCATTACAAATTGCATTGTGGCAATGGAGATAATTAAGAAATTTACAATATATAAGTTCAACTGATTATTAACAATGCATTTATCCCTATAAGATTATAAAATTCTGAAAATTGAAAAAACGCAATGTGTTAGTTTTTTTAATATATTGTTAATGCCCTTTTATCTTAAATGGAGTCGAAAGCATAATATTTGAATTTGTTAATTCAATAAAAATACAAGTAATGGACTCAATTGAATAAAAAACACTTTAGTGGGTGAATATTACAAATTGGAATCCTAAGCTTCAATGTTGCGTCAAGTATATATCTCTAGAGGGGAGCGGGAAAACTTCTTATTAGAGTCTATTATATTTGCTCCTTCTTCTGTAACATGTATGTAGACTAAAATTATAGAAATCATTACAAATTGCATTGTGGCATTTGAGATAATTAAGAAATTTACAATATATAAGTTCAACTGATTATTAACAATGCATTTATCCCTATAAGATTATAAAATTCTGAAAATTGAAAAAACGCAATGTGTTAATTTTTTTAATATATTGTTAATGCCCTTTTATCTTAAATGGAGTCGAAAGCATAATATTTGAATTTGTTAATTCAATAAAAATACAAGTAATGGACTCAATTGAATAAAAAACACTTTAGTGGGTGAATATTACAAATTGGAATCCTAAGCTTCAATGTTGCGTCAAGTATATATCTCTAGAGGGGAGTGGGAAAACTTCTTATTAGAGTCCATTGTATTTGCTCCTTCTTATGTAAGATGTATGTAGACTAAAATTATAGAAATCATTGCAAATTGCATTGTGACAATGGAGATAATTAAGAAATTTACAAAATCTAAGTTCAACTTATTATTAACAACGCATTTATCCCTATAAGATTATAAAATTCTGAAAATTGAAAAAACGCAATTTGTTAATTTTTGTAATATATTGTTAATGCCCTTTCATCTTAAATGGAGTCGAAAGCATAATATTTGAATTTGTTAATTCAACAAAAATACAAGTAATGGACTCAATTGAATAAAAAAAATAACTTTAGTAGATGAATATTACAAATTGGAATACTGAGCTTCAATGTTGGCTTAAGCATATATCTCTAGAGGAGAGTGGGAAAATTTCTTATTAGGGTCCATTGTATTTGCTTTTTCCTAAGGAAGATGTATGTAGACTAAAACTATAGAAATCATCACAAATTGCATTGTGGCAATGGAGATAATTAAGAAATTTACAATATATAAGTTCAAATGATTATTAACAATGCATTTATTCCTATAAGATTATAAAATTCTGAAAATTGAAAAAACACAATGTGTTAATTTTTTTAATATATTGTTAATGCCCTTTTATCTTAAATGGAGTCGAAAGCGTAATATTTAAATTTGTTAATTCAATAAAAATACAAGTAATGGACTCAATTGAATAAAAAACACTTTAGTGGGTGAATATTACAAATTGGAATCCTAAGCTTCAATGTTGCGTCAAGTATATATCTTTAGAGGGGAGTGGGAAAACTTCTTATTAGAGTCCATTGTATTTGCTCCTTCTTATGTAAGATGTATGTAGACTAAAATTATAGAAATCATTACAAATTGCATTGTGGCATTTGAGATAATTAAGAAATTTACAAAATCTAAGTTCAACTTATTATTAACTATGCATTTATCCCTATAAGATTATAAAATTCTGAAAATTGAAAAAATGTAATGTTTTGATTTTTTTTATTATATTGTTAATGCCCATTCATCTTAAATGGTGTGAAAAGCATAATATTTCAATATGTTAATTCAACAAAAATACAAGAAATGAACTCAATTAAATATAAACACTTTAGTAGATGAATATTACAAATTGGAATCCTAAGTGTCAATGTCGGGGCAAGCATATATCTTTAGAGGAGAGTGGGAAAAGTTCTTATTAGAGTCCATTGCGTTTGTTTTTTCTTAAGTAATATGTTTGCAGACAAAAATTATAGAAATCTTTAGAAATTGCATTGTGACAAAGGAGATAATTATGAAATTTACAAAATTTAAATTTAATTGATTATTAACATATCATCTATTCCTATAACACTATAAAATTCTGAAAATTGAAAAAATGCAATCTTTTAATTTTTTAATATATTGTTAATGCCCTTTCATTTTAAATGGAGTGAAAAGTATAATATTTGAATTTCTTAATTCAACAAAAATACAATAAATGGATTTAATTCAATAAAAAAAAACTTTAGTGGATGAATATTCCAGAATGGAATCCTAAACTTCAATGTTGGGTCATGCAAATATGTATATAAGGGAGTGCGACAACTTCTTCTTAGGGTGCATTGTATTTGCTTTTTCTTAAGTAAGACGTATGTAGACTAAAATTATAGAAATCATTACAAATTGCATTGTGGCAAAAGAGATAATTAAGAAATTTACAAAATTTAAATTTAGATTATTTTTAACAACGCATTTATCTCTATAAGGCTATAAAATTCTGAAAATTGAGAAAATGCAATGCTTTCATTTTTTTAATATATTGTTAATGCCCTTTCATTTTAAATGGAGTGGAAAGCATAATATTTGAATATGTAAATTCAACAAAAATACAAGTAATGGACTCAATTGAATAAAAAACACTTTAGTGGGTGAATATTACAAATTGAAATCCTAAGCATCAATATTAGGGCAAGCATATATCTCTCGAGGGGAGCGGGAAAACTTCTTATCAGAGTCCATTTTGTTTGCTTTTTCTCAATTAAGATGTATGTAGACTAAAATTATAGAAATCATTACAAATTGCATTGTGACAATGGAGATAATTAAGAAATTTACAAAATCTAAGTTCAACTTATTATTAACAATGCATTTATCCCTATAAGATTATAAAATTCTGAAAATTGAAACAACGCAATTTGTTAACTTTTGTAATATATTGTTAATGCCCTTTCATCTTAAATGGAGTCGAAAGCATAATATTTCAATTTGTTAATTCAACAAAAATACAAGTAATGGACTCAATTGAATAAAAAAATAACTTTAGTAGATGAATATTACAAATTGGAATACTGAGTTTCAATGTTGGGTCAATCATATATCTCTAGAGGAGAGTGGGAAAATTTCTTATTAGGGTCCATTGTATTTGCTTTTTCCTAAGTAAGATGTATGTAGACTAAAATTATAGAAATCATTACAAATTGCATTGTGGCAAAAGAGATAATTAAGAAATTTACAAAATTTAAATTCAGATTATTTTTAACAACGCATTTATCTCTATAAGGTTATAAAATTCTGAAAATTGAAAAAATGCAATGTTTTCATTTTTTTAATATATTGTTAATGCCCTTTCATTTTAAATGGAGTGGAAAGCATAATATTTGAATATGTAAATTCAACAAAAATACAAGTAATGGACTCAATTGAATAAAAAACACTTTAGTGGATGAATATTACAAATTGAAATCCTAAGCATCAATATTAGGGCAAGCATATATCTCTCGAGGGGAGCGGGAAAACTTCTTATTAGAGTCCATTTTGTTTGCTTTTTCTCAATTAAGATGTATGTAGACTAAAATTATAGAAATCATTACAAATTGCATTGTGACAATGGAGATAATTAAGAAATTTACAAAATCTAAGTTCAACTTATTATTAACAATGCATTTATCCCTATAAGATTATAAAATTCTGAAAATTTAAAAAACGCAATTTGTTAATTTTTGTAATATATTGTTAATGCCCTTTCATCTTAAATGGAGTCGAAAGCATAATATTTGAATTTTTTAATTCAACAAAAATACAAGTAATGGACTCAATTGAATAAAAAAATAACTTTAGTAGATGAATATTACAAATTGGAATACTGAGCTTCAATGTTGGGTCAATCATATATCTCTAGAGGAGAGTGGGAAAATTTCTTATTAGGGTCCATTGTATTTGCTTTTTCCTAAGTAAGATGTATGTAGACTAAAATTATAGAAATCATTACAAATTGCATTGTGGCAAAAGAGATAATTAAGAAATTTACAAAATTTAAATTCAGATTATTTTTAACAACGCATTTATCTCTATAAGGTTATAAAATTCTGAAAATTGAAAAAATGCAATGTTTTCATTTTTTTTAATATATTGTTAATGCCCTTTCATTTTAAATGGAGTGGAAAGCATAATATTTGAATATGTAAATTCAACAAAAATACAAGTAATGGACTCAATTGAATAAAAAACACTTTAGTGGATGAATATTACAAATTGAAATCCTAAGCATCAATATTAGGGCAAGCATATATCTCTCGAGGGGAGCGGGAAAACTTCTTATTAGAGTCCATTTTGTTTGCTTTTTCTCAATTAAGATGTATGTAGACTAAAATTATAGAAATCATTACAAATTGCATTGTGACAATGGAGATAATTAAGAAATTTACAAAATCTAAGTTCAACTTATTATTAACAATGCATTTATCCCTATAAGATTATAAAATTCTGAAAATTTAAAAAACGCAATTTGTTAATTTTTGTAATATATTGTTAATGCTCTTTCATCTTAAATGGAGTCGAAAGCATAATATTTGAATTTGTTAATTCAACAAAAATACAAGTAATGGACTCAATTGAATAAAAAAATAACTTTAGTAGATGAATATTACAAATTGGAATACTGAGCTTCAATGTTGGGTCAATCATATATCTCTAGAGGAGAGTGGGAAAATTTCTTATTAGGGTCCATTGTATTTGCTTTTTCCTAAGTAAGATGTATGTAGACTAAAATTATAGAAATCATTACAAATTGCATTGTGGCAAAAGAGATAATTAAGAAATTTACAAAATTTAAATTCAGATTATTTTTAACAACGCATTTATCTCTATAAGGTTATAAAATTCTGAAAATTGAAAAAATGCAATGTTTTCATTTTTTTTAATATATTGTTAATGCCCTTTCATTTTAAATGGAGTGGAAAGCATAATATTTGAATATGTAAATTCAATAAAAATACAAGTAATGGACTCAATTGAATAAAAAACACTTTTGTGGATGAATATTACAAATTGAAACGCTAAGCATCAATATTAGGGCAAGCATATATCTCTCGAGGTGAGTGGGAAAATTTCTTATTATAGTCCATTTTGTTTGCTTTTTCTCAATTAAGATTTATGTAGACTAAAATTATAGAAATCATTACAAATTGCATTGTGACAATGGAGATAATTAAGAAATTTACAAAATCTAAGTTCAACTTATTATTAACAATGCATTTATCCCTATAAGATTATAAAATTCTGAAAATTTAAAAAACGCAATTTGTTAATTTTTTTTAATATATTGTTAATGCCCTTTCATCTTAAATGGAGTCGAAAGCATAATATTTGAATTTGTTAATTCAACAAAAATACAAGTAATGGACTCAATTGAATAAAAAGCATTTTAGTGGATAAATATTACAAATTGGAATCCTAAGCGTCAATGTTGGGTCAAGCATATATCTCTAGAGGAGAGTGGGAAAACTTTTTATTAGGGTTCATTGTATTTGCTCTTTCTTATGTAAGATGTATATAGACTAAAATTATAGAAATCATTACAAATTGCATTGTGGCAAAGGAGATAATTATGAAATTTACAAAATTTAAATTTCACTGATTATTAACATCACATTTATCCCTATAAGATTATAAAATTCTGAAAATTAAAAAAATGCAATCTTTTGATTTTTTTAATATATTGTTAATGCCCTTTCATTTGAAATCAAGTGAAGAACATAATATTTGAATATGTTAATTCAATAAAAATACAAGTAATACACTTAATTGAATATAAAAAATTTTAGTGGATGAATATTACAAATTGGAATCCTAAACTTCAATTTTAGGTCCTCAATATATCTATATAGGGGAGTCAAAAAACTTCTTATAAGGGTCCATTGTATTTGCTTTTTCTTCAGTAAAATGTTTGTAGACTAAAATTATAGAAATCATTACAAATAGCTTTATGGCAATGGAGATAATTAAGAAATTTACAAAATCTAAATTCAACTGATTATTAACAAGGTTTTTATCCTCATAAGACTAAAAAATTCTAAAAATTAAAAAAATGCAATGCTTTGATTTTTAAAATAAATTGTTAATGCCCTTTCATCTTAAATAGAGTGAAAAGCATAATATTTGAATATGTTAATTCAACAAAAATACAAGTAATGCACTCAATTGCATATAAAACACTTTAGTGGATGAATATTACAAATTGGAATCCTAAGTTTCAATGTTGGGGAAAGCATATATCTCTAAAGGGGAGTGGAAAAAGTCCTTATTAGAGTGCATTGCGTTTGTTTTTTCTTAAATAATATGTTTGCGGACAAAAATTATAGAAATCTTTAAAAATTGCATTGTGACAAAGGAGATAATTATGAAATTTACAAAATTTGAATTTAACTGATTATTAACATATCATTTATCCCAATAAGACTTTAAAATTCTGGAAATTAAAAAAATACAATCTTTTGATTTTTTTAATATATTGTTAATGCCCTTTCATTTTAAATGGAGTGAAAAGCATAATTTGCGAATTTCTTAATTCAACAAAAATACAAGAAATGGATTTAATTGATTAAGAAAAACATTAGTGGATGAATATTACAAAATGGAATCCTAAACTTCAATGTTGGGTCATGCATATAACTATATAAGGGAGTGGGAAAATTTCTTATTAAGGTCCATTGTATTTGCTTTTTCTTAAATAAGATGTATGTAGACTAAAATTATAGAAATCATTAAAAATTGCATTGTGGCATTGGAAATAATTAAGAAATTTACAAAATCTAAATTCAACTAATTATTAACAACGCATTTATCCCTATAAGACAATAAAATTCTAAAAATTGAAAAAATCCAATGTTTTGATTTTTTTAATATATTGTTAATGCCCTTTCATCTTAAATGGAGTCAAAAGCATAATATTTGAATATGTTAATTCAATAAAAAGACAAGTAATGGACTCAATTGAATAAAAAACACTTTAGTGGAAGAATATTACAAATTCGAATCCTAAGTTTCAATGTTGGGTCAAGCATGTATCTCCAAAGGGTAGTGGGAAAACTTCTTATTAAGGTCCATTTTATTTGTTTTTTCTTAAGTACGATGGATGTAGACTAAAATTATAGAAATCATTACAAAATGCATTGTGGCAATGGAGACAATTAAGAATTTTACAAAATCTAAATTCAACTAATTATTAACAACGCATTTATCCCTATAAGACTCTAAAATTCTAAAAATTGAAAGCATCCAATGTTTTGATTTTTTTAATATATTGTTAATGCCCTTTCATCTTAAATGGAGTCAAAAGCATAATATTTGAATATGCTAATTCAACAAAAAGACAAGTAATGGACTCAATTGAATAAAAAACACTTTAGTGGAAGAATATTACAAATTTGAATTCTAAGTTTCAATGTTGGGTCAAGCATGTATCTCTAGAGGGGAGTGGGAAAACTTCTTATTAAAGTCCATTGTGTTTGTTTTTTCTTAAGTAATATGTTTGCAGACAAAAATTATAAAAATTATTAGAAATTGCATTGTGACAAAGGAGATAATTAAGTAATTTACAAATTTTAAATTTAACTTATTATTAACATCACATTCATCCCTATAAGACTGTCAAATTCTGATAATTGCAAAAATGGAAAGTTTTGATTTTGTTAATACATTGTTAATTCCCTTTCATCTTAAATGGAGTCAAAAGCATAATATTTGAATATGTTAATTCAACAAAAATACAAGTAATGGACTCAATTGAATAAAAAATAATTTAGCGGATTACAAATTCGAATCGTAAGCTTTAATGTTAGGCCAAGCATATATATCTCTAGAGAGGAGTGGGAAAACTTCTTATTAGAGTCCATTGCGTTTGCTTTTTCTTAACTAATATGTTTGCGGACTGAAATTATAGAAATCATTAGAAATTACAGTGTGGCAAAGAAGATAATAAAGTAATTTAAAAAATTTAAATTTAACTTATTATTAACATCACATTTATCCTTATAAGACTATCAAATTCTGATAATTGCAAAAATGTAATATTTTGATTTTTTTAGTATATTTTTAATGTCCTTTCATCTTAAATGGAGTCAAAAGCATAATATTTAAATATGTTTGAAGTTCCCAACTTCACCCTAGGATCTACTAGTTTGTGATACTAAGAGGGGGGGTGAATCAATATCACCACAATTCGCAATTTGCAGGTAAGTGAACAACTTCAATCTCTTCTTAAAAGTGAACTCTTTCTCAGATTTGACTAAGGTAGATCTATTACTACTTACTAATCACAATAGTCCCCAAAGTCACCTTTCAGACACCTTGCCTAATAGACAATTCAGATGTTCTTGTTTAGGTCTTCGTTAGGTTATGTGTTGGCTGATACTTTAGCTGTGTTCACAACTCAATTCAAAACATAGAACATAAAGCAAATTAAGGACACACGAGATTTACGTGGTTCCGTCAACGTGACGTACATCCACGGTGGTAAGGACTCTCCCTTACCGAGACTATCCACTATACTTGAGAATTCCAGTTACAATGGATGTCTTAATCTTCTACTCCTTTCACTATTGCAATTACTAAGCAAGTACAATACAAAGAGTGTCACTTACTGTGTCTACCCTTCTTTTAGTTTGTCTTACCTCTGTTGAATTGAAAGGCTGCTCCACTGCCGCTTAGAAGTTCACCACAACGCTCTCTAACCTCTCTTGAAGAAATCTGGAAATACGTTGAGTTCTTTCCGATGCTTCGCCGAATTCCTTCTCTAGGTTGTCTTACACAACTCCTGCTTTCACCGTCTCACGGTCTCACCATCTCCTATTTCACGGTCTTATTGTTTCACGGCCTGTCCTCACGCTTCTGGTCTGTCACGCCGTTGCACATTCTGGTCTCACGCCGTCTCCTGACGTACACCCACGCTTCTGGTCTGCCGTTTCACATCTCTTGGCCTGCCTCATGCTACTGGTTTTTCTGGTTCACGTCTTTCGGCCTGCCCCATGCTTCTGGTCTGCTGTCTTCTCTTCAGGGTGGTCTTATGGATACCAGGTCTACTGTCTTCTCTTCTGGGTGGTCTCACGGATACCAGGTTTGCTGTCTTCTCTTCCGGGTGGTCTCACAGATACCAGGTTTGCTGTCTTCTCTTCCAGGTGGTCTGTTTCTTATTTCTCCTCTTGCTGGTTGTGCGTTTCTGGTTTGCTTGTAGGAGGAGTTTTTGGTTTGCTTTTCTCTTCTTTTTGGCTGGTTGTTGTAGGGTTGCCGTTTATTCAATTGTGTTGGCCTTGACTAGTTTTGTCTTCCAAGGCCTTTATATACTCTCTTCCATGAAACCCTAATAGGGCTTACGTGGCGGATTTACGTTCTTGCCCTTATGCGGCGGATTTACTTTTTTGCCCTTCCATGTGGCTTTACTCTCTTGCACAGTTAACCCTAGTTGACAATAATTACAACCCATACAAGGCTGTGGGAACAACATTCTCCCCTTTTGTAATTGTTGGCAACACTCATAACAAAAGCCATTATGCAGCAGTCCTTCATAATCTTCTTAGAGTAATAATCCAGAAGCAGATGGATTACAACTCCCCCTAAATATGCACTCCCCCTTCCTTAACAGCTCCCCCTGCACTGTTGCTTCTCTCCCCCTTTGCCAACCAATTACAAATCTAAAAAACTCGCAAAGTAGAGATGGAGGATTCACCTGATTTTCAGGCTTGAGGAGGCATTTGCATAGACAGACTCATTCTGTGCTTTTCAAACAGTTATGTGGACAGAGATTTAGTTAGATCTTATGTAGCCTATTCAATAGATTTAGGTTCAACTTGTGAGAGTAAAGCAGTAGCTCCCACAATTCTTCTTCTTGTTGTAACTCCTATTGATGGGTCACCTTTGATCTGATTTTCTTGATGAGCACTGGTCCACGTTTTCTTTGGCTTTCTTTCTTGCACAGCCTTAGTTGCAAGAGGATCTCTTTCTTTATCAATCACATACAAAATTCCTGCTATTCTCTTCCTGGCTGTAACAGTATTGCCTTCTTTACTCTTTACCTGACAACCTATTTTTGTGAATATTACCTTATGGTCTTCATTGCATAGTTTGCTGATAGATGCTACCTTATATCTGAGTCCTTCAACGTGCAGAACATCTTTCAACTTTCCTCTTCCAATGTTTATTGGCCTCTGACCATTGATGTTGAGTGAATCATCATTGCCAAACTTGACTTTGCCTTCTCTTAACTTGTTTAGCTTTGACAATTTACTCTTGTCTCTCATCATATGTGAAGTGCATCCACTGTCAAGGATCCACTACTTATCCTTGTAGTCAACTTTGAGTGCAATTTCAGCTATATTAGCCACCTCCCTTTTAGCTTTATATTCCTTCTTTTGAACTGGCTGGAAGATAGCTTTCTCCTTTTTCTCAGCTTTGACTACACCGCTTGTTTTCACAGTGCCATTGAGTGCCTTCTCTTGCTCAGGGAGAAGTGTCATACATCTCTTGGCATTATGGCCATCCTGCCCGCACCTTTCACACTGTCCCAAGTCTGCCAATACAGCAAACTTATTCTTTGAAACCGCTGGTTTGGGCTTCCATCAACACTCCTTGTTAGTGTGTCTTTGCTTTTTACAGTATGTGCAAGAACTCATGATAGGTGTTCTCCTCTGAATTTTGTATTGTCTCCCCCTGTATGCAGCATCGTATCTTCTCAAGTTGGAGACATATACTAGCCTTCTCCACCAGTAGTTACTTGCCTTATGACCCCAAACTCCACAATAAAGACAGTGACCTTGAAACTGCCTCTTCTTGGGTCTAATCACAGCTTGTTTTCTTTTGTTCATTACTTGCTGTGTAGGCAAGGTGGCTGGCTTCTTTGCTTGTGTGGCTTTCATTTCAGCCACCTTCTTCTCCTTCTTCTGTTCAGTCGTAGCCCTTTGTTGGCTGACTTTCTTTTCTTCATTTTTGTTTGCCACCCTAGGTTGCTTCTTCAAATCCTCTTTATTCTCAGCTATCTTCTCCTGAGTCACAACCTTCTCTTTCAACTTCTGTGGCAATTTCTTATTATCTTTAGGCAATACAGCCTCAGATTGCTGCACTTTCTCTTCATTCTTCTTTTCTCTTGCAAAACTTGTTTCTCCTATCATTTCAAGCTTCTGCACGTTCTCTTCACTCCTTTTGAGTTGTTGCTGAAGTCTCAGCAACTCTTTCTCCATTCCTTCAAATTTTGAAGTCCTTGAGCCAAGCTCCATTGTAAGGTCTTCACATATTTTGATCTGTTCTTCAAATCTTCTCTTCAAGTCAATATGTTCAGCCCTTATTTCATCCTTTTGACTTTCAGCTTCCTCAGACTTTGCTTCAACTTGTTTTATATGGGCCTCCAACCTTCTTATGGTTCTACCCCTTTTGATTATCTCCTTTGAAGCTGCTTCTAACTCTGCTTCAAGATCTAGTTCTTCTTCATCAACCTCCTCTTCCTCTTCAGAGGTTGAACTACCACCTTGAGCTGATGTCATAAAGGCATGCTCATCTGATGATTCTTCATCTTCCTCCTCATCAGCTCCTTTTATCTGACTCACATAACTCTTGAATGAGCCTCTCTTCTTCTTCTGTGGGTTGGCAGTCTTCTTACTGGACTTCTTTGATTTGAATGATGGTCTTGTCCATTTTGAATTCGGCTCATCATCACCATCTTCATCTTCATCATCACCATCCTCATCTTCATCATCAAGTTTCACTTTGCACTGAGAAGCAAAGTGTCCAGTCTATCCACAACAATAACATCTCAAGGACAATTGTCCTTTTCCCTTCTTAGACCCCTTTTTGAACTTCCTTGTGAAGTATGCCAACACTTCACCTTCACTTTCTTCCTCATCATCATCATCATCCTCACTGGATGATTCTTCCTCTTCTTTTATCTTCAAGTGTTTCATAACTTTGAAAGCTGCCTCCTTTGATACCTTTGACATTGAGGAGCTCTTAGTTGACTTTATTCTCATCTCATATGCAATGAGATTGCACTGGAGATCATGCAGAGACATAGAATTGAGATCTCTACTCTCCTCTATGGCTGCCACCTTTGAGGCAAACCTCTCAGGTAGAATTCTCAGAATTTTCTTCACAATAGATGAGTCCTTCTTGTTCTTCCCATGACTTCTAAGATCGTTTACAACATCAATAACCCTAGTGAAGAACTCTTGGACTGTCTCATTTTTTTGCATTCTGAGAGATTCATACCTTTCCTTGAAAACTTGAAGCTTGGCCTCCTTCATTCTGCCATCACCTTCATAGACTTTCTACAATCTGTCCCATATCTCCTTGGCAAATTTGCAGTCCATAACTTTAGCATATTCAGCATCTATCAATGCTGAAATGATGACGTTTGAGGCCTTCCCATTTATCTCAAACTGTCTTAATTCCTCTGGAGGCTTAAAACCCTCTTGTATAGATTTCACCACATTCATGCCTATGGTTGCAAATACCACCTGCATTCTCGCTCTCCACATATGGTAGTTGGTTCCGTTGAAGATTGGAACCTTCTTGCTGTAAGTAGTGCTGGTGTTGGTACCAACGTCCATTTCTCAGTATGTTGAACAAGTTAAAACTTCTGGAGCTCTTCAAACTAGTACACCAAGCTGTTAAGCTTTATCCTGGTGAACCTATGCTCTGATACCAATTGAAGTTCCTAACTTTACCCTAGGATCTACTAGTTTGTGATGCTGAGAGGGGGGGTGAATCAGTATCACCACAATTCGCAATTTGCAGGTAAGTGAACAACTTCAATCTCTTCTTAAAAGCGAACTCTTTCTGAGATTCGACTAAGGTAGATTTATTGCTACCTACTAATCACAATAGTCCCCAAAGTCACCTTTCAAACACCTTGCCTAATAGACAATTTGGATGTTCTTGTTTAGGTCTTCGTTAGGTTATGGGTTGGCTGATACTTTAACTGCGTTCACAACTCAATTCAAAACACATAACGTAAAGCAAATTAAGGACACACGAGATTTACGTGGTTCCGTCAACGTGACGTACATCCACGGTGGTAAGGACTCTCCCTTACCGAGACTATCCACTATACTTGAGAATTCCAGTTACAATGGATGTCTTAATCTTCTACTCCTTTCACTATTGCAATTACTAAGCAAGTACAATACAAAGAGTGTCACTTACTGTGTCTACCCTTCTTCTAGCTTGTCTTGCCTCTGTTGAATTGAAAGCAACGCTTTCTAACCTCTCTTGAAGAAATCTGGAAATACGTTGAGTTGTTTTCGATGCTTCGCCGAATTCCTCCTTTAGGTTGTCTCACACAGCTCCTGCTTTCACTATCTCACGGTCTCACCCGTCTCCTATTTCACGGTCTTACTGTTTCACGGCCTGTCCTCACGCTTCTGGTCTATCATGCCGTTGCACGTTCTGGTCTCACGCCGTCTCCTAACATACACCCACGCTTCTGGTCTACCATTTCACGTCTCTTGGCTTGCCTCACGCTATTGGTTTTTCTGGTTCACGTCTTTTGGCCTGCCTCACACTTCTGGTCTACTATCTTCTCTTCTGGGTGGTCTGACGGATACTAGGTCTGCTATCTTCTCTTCCGGGTGGTCTCATAGATACCAGGTATGATGTCTTCTCTTTCGGGTGGTCTCACGGATACCAGGTTTGCTGTCTTCTCTTTCGGGTGGTCTCACAGATACTAGGTCTGCTGTCTTCTCTTCTGGGTGGTCTATTTCTTATTTCTCCCCTTGTTGGTTATGCGTTTCTAGTTTGCTTGCAGGAGGCATTTCTGGTTTGCTTTTCTCTTCTTTTTGGCTAGTTGTTGTAGGGTTGCCATTTATTCAATTGTGTTGGCCTTGACCAGTTTTGTCTTCCAAGGCCTTTATATACTTTCTTCCATGAAACCCTAATAGGGCTTACGTGGCGAATTTACGTTCTTACCCTTACGCGGCAGATTTACTTTTTTGCCCTTCCATGTGGCTTTACTTTCTTGCACACTTAACCCTAGTTGACAACAATTACAACCCATACAAGGTTATGGGAACAATAATGTTAATTCAACAAAAATACAAGGAATGGAGTCAAATGAATAAAAAACACTTTAGTGGATGAATATTACCAATTCAAATCCTAAGCTTCAATGTTAGGTCAAGCATATATCTCTAGAGGGGAGTGGGAAAACTTCTTATTAGGGTCCATTGTATTTGTTTTTTCTTAAGTAAGATGTTTCTAGACTAAAATTATAAAAATCATTACAAATTGCATTGTGGTAATGGGGATAATTAAGAAATTTACAAAATCTAAATTTAATTGATTATTAACAACATATTTATCCCTATAAGATTATAAAATTCTGAAAATTGAAAAAATTCAATGTTTTGACTTTTTTAATATATTCTTAATGCGCTTTCATCTTAAATGGGGTGAAAAGTATAATATTTGAATATGTTAATTCAACAAAAATACGAGTAATGGAGTCAATTGAATAAAAACACTTTAGTGGATGAATATTACAAATTGGAATCCCAAGCATCAATGTTGGGCAAGCATATATCTCTAGGGGGGAGTGGGAAAACTTCTTATTAGTGTCCATTTTATTTGCTTTTTCTTAAGAAAAATGTATGTAGACAAAAATTATAAAAATCATTACAAATTGCAACATGGTAATGGAGATAATTAAGAAATTTACAAAATCTAAATTCAACTAATTATTAATAACATATTTATCCCTATAAGACTATAAAATTCTGAGAATTGAAAAAAATACAATGTTTTGATTTTTTTAATGTATTGTTAATGCCCTTTCATCTGAAACGAAGTGAAAAGCATAATATTTGAATATGTTAATTCAACAAAAATATAAGTAATAGACTCAATTGAATAAAAAACACTTTAATGGATGAATATTACAAATTGGAATCCTAAGCATCAATGTTGGGGCAAGCATATATCTGTAGAGGGGAGTGGGAAAACTTCTTATTAGGGTCCATTTATTTGCTTTTTCTAAAGAAAGATGTATATAGACTAAAATTATAGAAATCATTACAAATTGTAATGTGGCAATGGAGATAATTAAGAAATTTACAAAATTTAAATTCAACTGATTATTAACAATGCATTTATCCTTATAACATTATAAAATTTTGAAAATTGAAAAAATGCAATGTTTTGATTTTTTTAATATATTGTTAATGCTCTTTCATCTTAAATGGAGTGAAGAGCATTATATTTAAATATGTTAATTCAACAAAAATACAAGTAATAGACTCAATTAAATAAAAAACACTTTAGTGGAAGAATATTAGAAATTTGAATCCTAAACTTCAATGTTGGGTCTAGCATATATCTCTAGAGGGGAGTGGGAAAACTTCTTATTAAAGTCCATTGCGTTTGCTTTTTCTTAAGTAATATGTTTGCAGACTGAAATTATAAAAATCATTAAAAATTGCATTGTGGCAAAGAAGATAATCAAGTAATTTACAAAATTTAAATTTAACTTATTATTAACATCACATTTATCCCTATAAGACTATAAAATTCTGAAAATTGAAAAAATCCAATGTTTTGATTTTTTTTAATATATTGTTAATGCCTTTTCATCTTAAATGGAGTTAAAAGCATAATATTTGAATATGTTAATTCAATAAAAATACATGTAATGGACTCAATTGAATAAAAAACACTTTAGTGGAAGAATATTACAAATTGGAATCCTAAGCTTCAATGTTAGGTCAAACATATAACTCTAGAAGGGAGTGGGAAAACTTCTTATTAGAGTTTATTGCGTTTGTTTTTTCTGAAGTAATATGTTTGCGAACTAAAATTATAGAAATCATTAGAAATTGAATTGTGGTAAAGCAGGTAATTAAGTAATTTACAAAATTTAAATTTAACTTATTATTAACATCACATTTATCCCTATAAGACAATCAAATTCTTATAATTGCAAAAATGCAATGTTTGATTTTTTTAGTACATTGTTAATGCCCTTTCATCTTAAATGGAGTTAAAAGCATAATATTTGAATAGGTTAATTGAACAAAAATACAAGTAATGGAGTAAATTGAATAAAAAAACACTTGAGTGGATGAATATTACAAATTGGAATCCAAAGTTTCAATGTTTGGTCAAGTATATATCTCTAGAGGGGAATGGGAAAACTTCTTATTAGGGTCCATTGTATTTGCTTTTTTGTTAAGTAAGATGTTTCTAGACTAAAATTATAAAAATCATTACAAATTGCATTGTGGTAATGGAGATAATTATCAAATTTACAAAATCTAAATTTAACTAATTGTTAACAATGCATTTATCCCTATAAGACTACAAAATTCTGAAAATTAAAAAAATGCAATGTTTTGATTTTTCTTAATATATTCTTAATGCGCTTTCATCTTAAATGGAGTAAAAAGCATAATATTTGAATATGTTAATTCAACAAAAATACAAGTAATGGACTCAATTGAATAAAAAAACACTTTAGTAGATGAGTATTACAAATTCGAATCCTAAGCTTCAATGTTGAATTAAGCATATATCTCTAGAGGGGAGTGGGAAAACTTCTTTTTAGAGTCCATTGCGTTTGCTCTTTCTTAAGTATTATGTTGCAGACTGAAATTATAGAAATCATTAGAAATTGCATTGTGGCAAAGAAGATAATTAAGTTATTTACAAAATTTAAAATTTAACTTATTATTGACATCACATTTATTCCTATAAGACTATAAAATTCTGAAAATTGAAAAAATCCAATTTTTTGATTTTTTTTAATATATTTTTAATGCCTTTCATCTTAAATGGAGTCAAAAGCGTAATATTTGAATATGTTAATTAAACAAAAAATATAAGGAATGGACTCAATTGAATAAAAAACACTTTATAGGAAGAATATTACAAATTTGATTTCTAAGCTTCAATCTGGGTCAAGCATATAANGACAGACTCATTCTGTACTTTTCAAACAGTTATGTGGACAGAGATTTAGTTAGATCTTATGTAGCCTCTTCAATAAGATTAGGTTTCAACTTGTGAGAGTAAGCAGTAGCTCCCACAATTCTTCTTCTTGTTGTACTCTTGTTGATGGGTCACCTTTGATCTGATTTTCTTGATGAGCACTGGTCCATGTTTTCTTTGGCTTTCTTTCTTGCACAGTTTTAGTTGCAAGAGGATCTCTTTCTTCATCAATCACATACAAATTTCCAGCTGTTCTCTTCCGGCTGCAACAATATTGCCTTTTTACTCTTTACCTGACAACCTGTTTTTGCTGAATATTACCTTATGGTCTTCATTGCAGTAGTTTGCTAACAGATGCTAGCTTCTATCTGAGTCCTTTAACGTGCAGAACAGCTTTCAGCTTTCCTCTTCCAATGTTATTTGGCCTCTGACCGATTGATGTTGAGTGAATCATCATTGCCAAACTTGACTTTGCCTTCTATTAACTTGTTTAGCTTTGACAATTTACTCTTGTCTCTCATCATATGTGAAGTGCATCCACTGTCAAGGATCCACTACTTATCCTTGTAGTCAACTTTGAGTGCAATTTCAGCTATATTAGCCACCTCCCTTTTAGCTTTATATTCCTTCTTTTGAACTGGCTGGAAGATAGCTTTCTCCTTTTTCTCAGCTTTGACTACACCGCTTGTTTTCACAGTGCCATTGAGTGCCTTCTCTTGCTCAGGGAGAAGTGTCATACATCTCTTGGCATTATGGCCATCCTGCCCGCACCTTTCACACTGTCCCAAGTCTGCCAATACAGCAAACTTATTCTTTGAAACCGCTGGTTTGGGCTTCCATCAACACTCCTTGTTAGTGTGTCTTTGCTTTTTACAGTATGTGCAAGAACTCATGATAGGTGTTCTCCTCTGAATTTTGTATTGTCTCCCCCTGTATGCAGCATCGTATCTTCTCAAGTTGGAGACATATACTAGCCTTCTCCACCAGTAGTTACTTGCCTTATGACCCCAAACTCCACAATAAAGACAGTGACCTTGAAACTGCCTCTTCTTGGGTCTAATCACAGCTTGTTTTCTTTTGTTCATTACTTGCTGTGTAGGCAAGGTGGCTGGCTTCTTTGCTTGTGTGGCTTTCATTTCAGCCACCTTCTTCTCCTTCTTCTGTTCAGTCGTAGCCCTTTGTTGGCTGACTTTCTTTTCTTCATTTTTGTTTGCCACCCTAGGTTGCTTCTTCAAATCCTCTTTATTCTCAGCTATCTTCTCCTGAGTCACAACCTTCTCTTTCAACTTCTGTGGCAATTTCTTATTATCTTTAGGCAATACAGCCTCAGATTGCTGCACTTTCTCTTCATTCTTCTTTTCTCTTGCAAAACTTGTTTCTCCTATCATTTCAAGCTTCTGCACGTTCTCTTCACTCCTTTTGAGTTGTTGCTGAAGTCTCAGCAACTCTTTCTCCATTCCTTCAAATTTTGAAGTCCTTGAGCCAAGCTCCATTGTAAGGTCTTCACATATTTTGATCTGTTCTTCAAATCTTCTCTTCAAGTCAATATGTTCAGCCCTTATTTCATCCTTTTGACTTTCAGCTTCCTCAGACTTTGCTTCAACTTGTTTTATATGGGCCTCCAACCTTCTTATGGTTCTACCCCTTTTGATTATCTCCTTTGAAGCTGCTTCTAACTCTGCTTCAAGATCTAGTTCTTCTTCATCAACCTCCTCTTCCTCTTCAGAGGTTGAACTACCACCTTGAGCTGATGTCATAAAGGCATGCTCATCTGATGATTCTTCATCTTCCTCCTCATCAGCTCCTTTTATCTGACTCACATAACTCTTGAATGAGCCTCTCTTCTTCTTCTGTGGGTTGGCAGTCTTCTTACTGGACTTCTTTGATTTGAATGATGGTCTTGTCCATTTTGAATTCGGCTCATCATCACCATCTTCATCTTCATCATCACCATCCTCATCTTTATCATCAAGTTTCACTTTGCACTGAGAAGCAAAGTGTCCAGTCTATCCACAACAATAACATCTCAAGGACAATTGTCCTTTTCCCTTCTTAGACCCCTTTTTGAACTTCCTTGTGAAGTATGCCAACACTTCACCTTCACTTTCTTCCTCATCATCATCATCATCCTCACTGGATGATTCTTCCTCTTCTTTTATCTTCAAGTGTTTCATAACTTTGAAAGCTGCCTCCTTTGATACCTTTGACATTGAGGAGCTCTTAGTTGACTTTATTCTCATCTCATATGCAATGAGATTGCACTGGAGATCATGCAGAGACATAGAATTGAGATCTCTACTCTCCTCTATGGCTGCCACCTTTGAGGCAAACCTCTCAGGTAGAATTCTCAGAATTTTCTTCACAATAGATGAGTCCTTCTTGTTCTTCCCATGACTTCTAAGATCGTTTACAACATCAATAACCCTAGTGAAGAACTCTTGGACTGTCTCATTTTTTTGCATTCTGAGAGATTCATACCTTTCCTTGAAAACTTGAAGCTTGGCCTCCTTCATTCTGCCATCACCTTCATAGACTTTCTACAATCTGTCCCATATCTCCTTGGCAAATTTGCAGTCCATAACTTTAGCATATTCAGCATCTATCAATGCTGAAATGATGACGTTTGAGGCCTTCCCATTTATCTCAAACTGTCTTAATTCCTCTGGAGGCTTAAAACCCTCCTGTATAGATTTCACCACATTCATGCCTATGGTTGCAAATACCACCTGCATTCTTGCTCTCCACATATGGTAGTTGGTTCCGTTGAAGATTGGAACCTTCTTGCTGTAAGTAGTGTTGGTGTTGGTACCAACGTCCATTTCTCAGTATGCTGAACAAGTTAAAACTTCTGGAGCTCTTCAAACTAGTACACCAAGCTGTTAAGCTTTATCCTGGTGAACCTGTGCTCTGATACCAATTGAAGTTCCCAACTTCACCCTAGGATCTACTAGTTTGTGATGCTGAGAGGGGGGTGAATCAGTATCACCACAATTCGCAATTTACAGGTAAGTGAACAACTTCAATCTCTTCTTAAAAGCAAACTCTTTCTTAGATTTGACTAAGGTAGATCTATTGCTACCTACTAATCACAATAGTCCCCAAAGTCACCTTTCAGACACCTTGCATAATAGACAATTCAAATGTTCTTGTTTAGGTCTTCGTTAGGTTATGGGTTGGCTGATACTTTAACTGCGTTCACAACTCAATTCAAAACACATAACGTAAAGCAAATTAAGGACACACGAGATTTACGTGGTTCCGTCAACGTGACGTACATCCATGGTGGTAGGGACTCTCCCTTATCGAGACTATCCACTATACTTAAGAATTCCAGTTACAATGGATGTCTTAATCTTCTACTCCTTTCACTATTACAATTACAATTACTAAGCAAGTACAATACAAAGAGTGTCACTTACTGTGTCTACCCTTCTTCTAACTTGTCTTGCCTCTATTGAATTGAAAGCAACGCTCTCTAACCTCTCTTGAAGAAATCTGGAAATACATTGAGTTCTTTTCGATGCTTCGCCGAATTCCTTCTTTAGGTTGTCTCACACAGCTCCTGCTTTCACTGTCTCACGGTCTCACCCGTCTCCTATTTCACGGTCTTACTATTTCACGGCCTGTCCTCACGCTTCTGGTCTGTCATGTCATTGCATGTTCTGGTCTCACGCCGTCTCCTGACGTACACCCATGCTTCTGGTTTGCCATTTCACGTCTCTTGGCTTGCCTCACGTTACTGGTTTTTCTGGTTCACGTCTTTCGGCCTGCCTTACACTTCTGGTCTATTGTCTTCTCTTCTGGGTGGTCTTACGGATACCAGGTCTGTTGTCTTCTCTTATGGGTGGTCTCACAGATACTAGGTATGATGTCTTCTCTTCCGGGTGGTCTCACGGATACCAGGTCTGCTGTCTTCTCTTTCCGAGTGGTCTTACAGATACCAGGTCTGCTATCTTCTCTTCTGGGTGGTCTGTTTCTTATTTCTCCTCTTGCTGGTTATCGTTTCTAGTTTGCTTGCAGGAGCATTTCTGGTTTGCTTTTCTCTTCTTTTTGGCTAGTTGTTGTAGGGTTGCCATTTATTCAATTGTGTTGGCCTTGACCAGTTTTGTCTTCCAAGGCCTTTATATACTTTCTTCCATGAAACCCTAATAGGGCTTACGTGGCGAATTTACGTTTTACCCTTACGCGGCAGATTTACTTTTTTGCCCTTCCATGTGGCTTTACTTTCTTGCACACTTAACCCTAGTTGACAACAATTACAACCCATACAAGGTTATGGGAACAATAATGTTAATTCAACAAAAATACAAGGAATGGAGTCAAATGAATAAAAAACACTTTAGTGGATGAAATATTACCAATTCAAATCCTAAGCTTCAATGTTAGGTCAAGCATATATCTCTAGAGGGGAGTGGGAAAACTTCTTATTAGGGTCCATTGTATTTGTTTTTTCTTAAGTAAGATGTTTCTAGACTAAAATTATAAAAATCATTACAAATTGCATTGTGGCAATAGGGATAATTAAGAAATTTACAAAATCTAAATTTAATTGATTGTTAACAACATATTTATCCCTATAAGACTATAAAATTCTGAAAATTGAAAAAATGTAATGTTTTGACTTTTTTAATATATTCTTAATGTGCTTTCATCTTAAATGGGGTGAAAAGTATAACATTTAAATATGTTAATTCAACAAAAATATGAGTAATGGAGTCAATTGAATAAAAACCACTTTAGTGGATAAATATTACAAATTGGAATCCCAAGCATCAATGTTAGGCAAGCATATATCTCTAGGGGGGAGTGGGAAAACTTCTTATTAGCGTCCATTTTATTTGCTTTTTCTTAAGAAAAATGTATGTAGACTAAAATTATAAAAATCATTACAAATTGTAATGTGGCAATGGAGATAATTAAGAAATTTACAAAATCTAAATTCAATTGATTATTAACAACATATTTATCCCTATAAGACTATAAAATTCTGAGAATTGAAAAAAATACGATGTTTTGATTTTTTTAATGTATTGTTAATGCCCTTTCATCTGAAACGAAGTGAAAAACATAATATTTGAATATGTTAATTCAACAAAAATACAAGTAATAGACTCAATTGAATAAAAAACACTTTAGTGGATGAATATTACAAATTGGAATCCTAAGCATCAATGTTGGGGCAAGCATATATTTGTAGAGGGGAGTGGGAAAACTTCTTATTAGGGTCCATTTTATTTGCTTTTTCTAAAGAAAGATGTATATAGACTAAAATTATAGAAATCATTACAAATTGTAATGTGGCAATGGAGATAATTAAGAAATTTACAAAATTTAAACTCAACTGATTATTAGCAACGTATTTATCCCTATAAGATTATAAAATTTTGAAAATTGAAAAAATGCAATGTTTTGATTTTTTTAATATATTGTTAATGCTCTTTCATCTTAAATGGAGTGAAGAGCATTATATTTAAATATGTTAATTCAACAAAAATACAAGTAATAGACTTAATTAAATAAAAAACACTTTAGTGGAAGAATATTAGAAATTTGAATCCTAAACTTCAATGTTGGGTCTAGCATATATCTCTAGAGAGGAGTGGGAAAACTTCTTATTAAAGTCCATTGCGTTTGCTTTTTCTTAAGTAATATGTTTGCGGACTGAAATTATAAAAATCATTAAAAATTGCATTGTGGCAAAGAAGATAATTAAGTAATTTACAAAATTTAAATTTAACTTATTATTAACATCACATTTATCCCTATAAGACTATAAAATTCTGAAAATTGAAAAAATCCAATGTTTTGATTTTTTTTAATATATTGTTAATGCCTTTCATCTTAAATGGAGTCAAAAGCATAATATTTGAATATGTTAATTCAATAAAAATACATGTAATGGACTCAATTGAATAAAAAACACTTTAGTGGAAGAATATTACAAATTGGAATCCTAAGCTTCAATGTTAGGTCAAACATATAACTCTAGAAGGGGAGTGGGAAAACTTCTTATTAGAGTTTATTGCGTTTGTTTTTTCTGAAGTAATATGTTTGCGAACTAAAATTATAGAAATCATTAGAAATTGAATTGTGGTAAAGCAGGTAATTAAGTAATTTACAAAATTTAAATTTAACTTATTATTAACATCACATTTATCCCTATAAGACAATCAAATTCTATAATTGCAAAAATGCAATGTTTTGATTTTTTTAGTACATTGTTAATGCCCTTTCATCTTAAATGGAGTTAAAAGCATAATATTTGAATAGGTTAATTGAACAAAAATACAAGTAATGGAGTAAATTGAATAAAAAAACACTTGAGTGGATGAATATTACAAATTGGAATCCAAAGTTTCAATGTTTGGTCAAGTATATATCTCTAGAGGGGAATGGGAAAACTTCTTATTAGGGTCCATTGTATTTGCTTTTTTGTTAAGTAAGATGTTTCTAGACTAAAATTATAAAAATCATTACAAATTGCATTGTGGTAATGGAGATAATTATCAAATTTACAAAATCTAAATTTAACTAATTGTTAACAATGCATTTATCCCTATAAGACTACAAAATTCTGAAAATTAAAAAAATGCAATGTTTTGATTTTTCTTAATATATTCTTAATGCGCTTTCATCTTAAATGGAGTAAAAAGCATAATATTTGAATATGTTAATTCAACAAAAATACAAGTAATGGACTCAATTGAATAAAAAAACACTTTAGTAGATGAGTATTACAAATTCGAATCCTAAGCTTCAATGTTGAATTAAGCATATATCTCTAGAGGGGAGTGGGAAAACTTCTTTTTAGAGTCCATTGCGTTTGCTCTTTCTTAAGTATTATGTTGCAGACTGAAATTATAGAAATCATTAGAAATTGCATTGTGGCAAAGAAGATAATTAAGTTATTTACAAAATTTAAATTTAACTTATTATTGACATCACATTTATTCCTATAAGACTATAAAATTCTGAAAATTGAAAAAATCCAATTTTTTGATTTTTTTTAATATATTTTTAATGCCTTTTCATCTTAAATGGAGTCAAAAGCGTAATATTTGAATATGTTAATTAAACAAAAATATAAGGAATGGACTCAATTGAATAAAAAAACACTTTATAGGAAGAATATTACAAATTTGATTTCTAAGCTTCAATCTTGGGTCAAGCATATAACTTTAAAGGGGAGTGGGAAAACTTCTTATTAGAGTCGATTTTGTTTGTTTTTGTTTTGGAAGTAATACGTTTGCGAACTAAAATTATAGAAATTATTAGAAATTGCATTGTGGCAAAACAGATAATTAAGCAATTTACAAAATTTAAATTTAACTTATTATTAACATCACATTTATCCCTATAAAACTATCAAATTTTGATAATTGCAAAAATGCAATGTTTTGATTTTTTTAGTACATTGTTAATGCCCTTTCACCTTAAATGGAGTCAAAAGCACAATATTTAAATATATTAATTGAACAAAAATACAAGTAATGGAGTCAATTGAATAAAAAACACTTTAGTGGATGAATATTACAAATTGGAATCCTAAGTTTTAATGTTTGGTCAAGCATATATCTTTATAGGGGAGAGGGAAAACTTCTTATTAAGGTCCATTGTATTTGCTTTTTTGTTAAGTAAGATGTTTCTCGACTAAAATTATAAAAATCATTACAAATTGCATTGTGGCAATGGAGATAAGTAAGAAATTTATAAAATTTAAATTTAACTGATTGTTAACAATGCATTTATCCCTATAATACTATAAAATTTTGAAAATTAAAAAAATGCAAGATTGTGATTTTTTGTAATATATTCTTAATGCGTTTTCATCTTAAATGGAGTGAAAAGTATAATATTTGAATATGTTAACTCAACAAAAATACAAGTAATGGAGTCAATTGAATAAAAAATACTTTAGTGAATGAATATTACAAATTAAAATCCTAAGCATCAATGTTAGGGCAAGCATATAGCTTTAGAAGGGAGTGGGAAAACTTCTTATTAGGGTCCATTTTGTTTGCTTTTTCTTAAGTAAGATGTATGTAAACTAAAATTATAGAAATCATTACCAATTACATTGTGGCAATGGAGACAATTAAGAAATTTTCAAAATCTAAATTCAACTGATTATTAGCAACGCATTTATCCCTATAAGACTATAAAATTCTGAAAATTGAAAAAATCCAATGTTATGATTTTTTTAATATATTGTTAATGCCCCTTCATCTTAAATGGAGTCAAAAGCATAATATTTGAATATGTTAATTCAACAAAAATACAAGTAATGGATTCAATTGAATAAAAAACACTTTAGTGGAAGAATATTACAAATTCGAATCCTAAGCTTCCATGTTGTGTTAAGCATATATCTCTAGAGGGTAGTGGGAAAACTTTTTATTAGAGTCCATTGCATTTGCTCTTTCTTAAGTAATATGTTTGCAGATTGAAATTATAGAAATCATTAGAAATTGCATTGTGGCAAAGAAGATAACTAAGTAAATTCCAAAATTTAAATTTAACTTATTATTAACATCACATTTATCCCTATAAGACTATCAAATTCTGATAATTGGAAAAATGCAATGTTTTGATTTTTTTAGTACATTGTTAATGCCCTTTCATCTTATGTGGAGTCAAAAGTGTAATATTTGAATATTTTAATCCAACAAAAATACCAGTAATGTACTCAATTGAATAGAAAAACACTTTAGTGGAAGAATATTACAAATTCGAATCCTAAACTTCAATCTTGGGTCAAACATATAACTCTAGAGGGGAATGGAGAAACTTCTTATTAGAGTTCATTGTGTTAGTTTTTTTTTCTCAAGTAATATGTTTGCGGACAAAAATTATAGAAATCATTAGAAATTGCATTGTGGCAAAGCAGATAATTAAGTAATTTACAAAATTTAAATTTAACTTATTATTAACATCACATTTATCCCTATAAGACTATCAAATTCTAACAATTGAAAAAATGTAATGTTTTGATTTTTTTTGTACATTGTTAATGCCCTTTCATCTTAAGTGGAGTCAAAGGCATAATATTTGAATATGTTAATTCAAGAAAAATACAAGTAATGGAGTCAATTGAGTAAAAAACACTTTAGTGGAAGAATATTTCAAATTTGAATCCTAAGCTTCAATGTTGGGTCAAGCATATGTCTCTAGAGGGAAGTGGGAAAACTTCTTATTAGGGTCCATTATATTTGTTTTTTCCTTAGTAAGATGTTTCTAGAGTAAAATTATAAAAATCATTACAAATTGCATTGTGGCAATGGAGATATTTAAGAAATTTACAAAATATAAATTTAACTGATTGTTAACAACGCATTTATCTTTAGAAGACTATAAAATTTTGAAAATTGAAAAAATGCAATGTTTTGATTTTTTTTAATATATTCTTAATGCTTTTTCATCTTAAATGGAATGAAAAGTGTAATATTTGAATATGTTAATTCAACAAAAATACAAGTAATGGACTCAATTGAATAAGAAACACTTTAGTAGATGAATATTACAGATTGAAATTCTAAGCATCAATGTTAGGGCAAGCATATAACTCTAGAAGGGAGTGGGAAAACTTCTTATTAGGGTCCATTTTGTTTGCTTCTTCTTAAATAAGATGTTTGTAGACTAAAATTATAGAAATCATTACAAAATGCATTGTGGCAATGTAGACAATTAAGAATTTTACAAAATCTAAATTCAACTGATAATTAATAACACATTTATCCCTATAAGACTATAAAATTTTGAAAATTGAAAAAATCCAATGTTTTGATTTTTTTAATATATTGTTAATGCCCTTTTATCTTAAATGAAGTGAAAGTCATAATATTTGAATATGTTAATTCAACAAAAATACAAGTAATGGAGTCAATTGAATAAAAAACACTTTAGTGGATGAATATTACAAATTTGAGTCCTAAGGTTCAATGTTGGGTCAAACATATATCTCTAGAGGGGGTTGGGAAAACTTCTTGTTAGAATTCATTCCGCTAGCTTTTTCTTAAGTAATATGTTTGTGTACTGAAATTATAGAAATCATTAGAAATTGCATTGTGCCAAAGAAGATAATTAGGTAATTTACAAAGTTTATATTTAACTTATTATTAACATCATATTTATCCCAATAAGACTATCAAATTCTGATAATTGAACAAAAATACAATTAATGGAGTCAATTGAATACAAAAAACTTTATTGGATGAATATTACAAATTGGAATCCCAAGCTTTAATGTTGGGTCAAGCATATATCCCTATAGGTGAGTAGGAAAACTTCTTATTAGGGTCCATTGTATTTGCTTTTTCTTAAGTATGAAGTTTCTAGACTAAAATTATAAAAATCATTACACATTGCATTGTGGCAATAAAGATAATTAAAAAATTTACAAAATCTAAATTTAATTGATTATTAACAACGCATTTATTCTTATAAGACTATAAAACTCTGAAAATTGAAAAAATGGAATGTTTTGATTTTTTTTAATATATTCCTAATGCGCTTTCATCTTAAATGGAGTGAAAAGCATAATATTTGACTATGTTAATTCAACAAAAATACAAGTAATCGAGTCAATTGAATAAAAAACACTTTAGTGGATGAATATTACAAATTTGAGTCCTAAGCTTTAATGTTGAGTTAAACATATATTTCTAGAGGGGAGTGGGAAAACTTCTTATTAGAGTCTATTGTATTTGCTTTTTCTTAAGCAAGATGTTTCTAGACCAAAATTATAAAAATCATTACAAATTGCATTGTGGTAATGGAGATAATTAAGAAATTTATAAAATATAAATTCAATTGATTATTAACAACGCATTTATCCCTATAAGACTATAAAATTCTGAAAATTGAAAAAATGCACTGTTTTGATTTTTTTAAGATATTCTTAATGCGCTTTCATCTTAAATGGAGTGAAAAGTAAAATATTTGAATATCTTACTTCAACAAAAAAACAAGTAATGGAGTCAATTGAATAAAAAACACTTATGTGGATGAATATTACAAACTGAAATCCTAAGCATTGATGTTGGGGCAAGCACATAGCTCTAGAGGGGAGTGGGAAAACCTCTTATTAGGGTCCATTTTGTTTGCTTTTTCTTATGTAATATCTTTATAGACTAAAATTATAGAAATCATTACAAATTGCAATGTGGCAATGGAAACAATTAAGAATTTTAGAAAATCTTAATTCAACTAATTATTAACAACACATTTATTCCTATAAGAGTATAAAATTTTGAAAATTGAAAAAATCCAATGTTTTGATTTTTTTTAATATATTGTTAATGCCCTTTCATCTTAAATGGAGTCAAAAGTATAATATTTGAATATGTTAATTCAACAAAAATACAAGTAATGTACTGAATTGAATAAAAACACTTTAGTGGAAGAATATTACAAATTCAAATCCTAAGCTTCAATGTTGGGTCAAGCATATATCTCTAGAAGGGAGTGGGAAAACTTCTTATAAGACTCCATTGTGTTTCTTTTTTCTTAAATAATATGTTTGCGAACTAAGATTGTATAAATCATTAGAAATTGCATTGTGGCAAAGAATATAATTAAGTAATTTCCAAAATTTAAATTTAACTTATTATTAACATCACATTTATCCCTATAAGACTATCAAATTCTAATAATTGCAAAAATACAAAGTTTTGATTTTTTTAGTACATTGTTAATGCCCTTTCATCTTAAATGGAGTAAAAAAGATAATATTTGCATATGTTAATTCAACAAAAATACAATTAAAGGAGTCAATTGAATAAAAAACACTTTAGTGGAAGAATATTACAAATTCGAATCCTAAGTTTCAATGTTGGGTCAAGCATATATCTCTAGAGGGGAGTGGGAAAACTTCTTATTACAATCCATTGCGTTTGTTTCTTCTTAAGTAATATGTTTGTGGACTAAAATTATAAAAATCATTACAAATTGCATTATGGCAATGGAGATAATTAAGAATTTTACAAAATATAAATTCAACTAATTATTAACAACGCATGTATCCCTATAAGACTATAAAATTGTAAAGATTGAAAAAATACAATATTTTGATTTTTTTTCATATATTGTTAATGTCTTTTCATCTTAAAGGGAGTCAAAAGCATAATATTTGAATATGTTAATTCAACAAAAATACAAGTAATGGAGTCAATTGAATAAAAAACACTTTAGTGGATGAATATTACAAATTGAAATCCTAAGCATCAATGTTGGGGCAAGCATATAGCTTTAAAGGAGAGTGGGAAAAATTCTTGTTAGGGTCCATTTTGTTTGCTTTTTCTTAAGTAAGATGTATGTAGACTAAAATGATAAAAATCATTACAAATTGCATTGTAGCAATGGAGACAATTAAGAATTTTACAAAATCTAAATTCAACTGATTATTAACAACGCACTTATCTTGATAAAACTATAAAATTCTGAAAATTGAAAAAATCCAATATTTTGAATTTTTTAATATATTGTTAATGCCCTTTCATCTTAAATGGAGTCAAAAGTATAATATTTGAATATGTTAATTCAACAAAAGTACAAGTAATGGAGTCAATTGAATAAAAAACACTTTAGTGGAAGAATATTACAAATTTGAATCCTAAGCTTCAATGTTGGGTCAGGTACTAATCTTTAGAGGGGAGTGGAAAAACTTTTTATTAGAGTCCATTGTGTTTGTTTTTTCTTAAATTATATGTTTGCGGACTAAAATTATAGAAATTATTAGAAATTGCATTGTGACAAAACAGACAATTGAGTAATTTAGAAAATTTAAATTTAACTTATTATTAACATCACATTTCTTCCTATAAGACTATCAAATTCTGATAATTGCAAAAATGCAATGTTTTGATTTTTTTAGTACATTGTTAATGCCCTTTCATCTTAAATGAAGTCAAAAGCATAATATTTGAATATGTTCATTCAACAAAAATACAAGTAATGGACTCAATTGAATAAAAAACACTTTAAGGGATGAATATTACAAATTCAAATCCTAAGATTCAATGTTGGGTCAAGCATATATCTCTAGAGGGGAGTGCGAAAACTTCTTATTAGGTTCCATTTTGTTTGCTTTTTCTTATGTAAGATCTTTGTAGACTAAAATTATAGAAATCATTACAAATTGCAATGTGGCAATGGAGACAATTAAGAATTTTAGAAAATCTAAATTAAACTGTTTATTAACAATGCATTTATCCCTATGAGACTATAAAATTCTGAAAAGTGAAAAAATCCAATGTTTTGATTTTTTTTAATATATTCTTAATGCGCTTTCATCTTAAATGGAGTGAAAAGCATAATATTTGACTATGTTAATTCAACAAAAATGCAAGAAATGGAATCAATTGAATAAAAAACACTTTAGTGGATGAAAATTACAAATTCGAGTCTTCAGCTTCAATGTTGGGTTAAGCATATATCTCTAGAGGGGAATGGGAAAACTTCTTATTAGGGTCTATTCTATTTGCTTTTTCTTAGACAAGATGTTTCTAGACCAAAATTATAAAAATCATTACAAATTGCATTGTGGTAATGGAGATAATTAAGAAATTTACAAAATCTAAATTCAATTGATTATTAACAACACATTTATCCCTATAAGACTATAAAATTCTGAAAATTGAAAAAATGCACTGTTTTGATTTTTTTTAAGATATTCTTACTGCGCTTTCATCTTAAATGGAGTGAAAAGTATAATATTTGAATATCTTAGTTCAACAAAAAAACAAGTAATGGAGTCAATTGAATAAAAAACACTTTAGCGGAAGAATATTATAAATTCGAATCCTAAGCCTCAATGTTGGGTCAAACATATATCTTTAGAGGGGAGTGGGAAAACTTCTTATAAGACTCCATTGTGTTTCTTTTTTCTTAAGTAAGAGGTTTATGGACTAAAATTATAGAAATCATTTGAAATTGTATTATGGCAAAGGAGGTAATTAAGTAATTTACAAAATTTAAATTTAACTTATTGTTAACATCACATTTATCCCTATAAGACTATCAAATTCTGATAATTGCCAAAATGCAATGTTTTGATTTTCATAATACATTGTTAATGCCCTTTCGTCTTAAATGGAGTCAAAAGCATAATATTTGAATATGTTAATTCAACAAAAATACAAGTAATGGAGTCAATTGAATTAAAAACACTTTAGTGGATGAATATTACAAATTCGAATCCTAAGCCTCAATGTTGGGTCAAGTATATATTTTTATAGGGGAGTGGGAAAACTTCCTATTAGAGTCCATTGCGTTTGTTTTTTCTTAAGTAATATGTTTGCAGACTACAATTATAGAAATCGTTACAAATTGCATCGTGGTAAAGCAGATAATTGAGTAATTTACAAAATTTAAATTTAACTTATTATTAACATCACATTTATTCCTATAAGACTATCAAATTCTTATAATTGCAAAAATGCAATGTTTAGACTTTTTTTAATACATTGTTAATGCTCTTTCATCTTAAATGGAGTCAAAAGCATAATATTTGAATATGTTAAGTCAACAAAAATACAAGTAATGGAGTCAATTGAATAAAAAAAACTTTAGCGAAAGAATATTACAAATTCGAATCTTAAGCTTCAATGTTGGGTTAAGCATATATCTCTAGAGAGGAGTGAAAAAACTTCTTATTAGGGTCCATTGTATTTGCTTTTTCTTAAGTAAGATGTTTCTAGATTAAAATTATAAAAATCATTACAAATTGCAGTGTGACAATCGAGATAATTAAGAAATCTACAAAATTTAAATTGAACTAATTATTAACAACGCATTTATCTTGATAAGACTATAAAATTCTGAAAATTGAAAAAATGCAATGTTTTGAATTTTTTAATATATTCTTAATGCGCTTTCATCTTAAATGGGGTGAAAAGCATAATATTTGAATATGTTACTTCAATAAAAATACAAGTAATGGAGTCAATTGAATAAAAAACACTTTAGTGGATGAATATTACAGATTGAAATCCTAAACATCAATGTTGGGGCAAGTATATAACTCTAGAGGGGACTGGGAAAACTTCTTATTAGGGTCCATTTTGTTTGCTTCTTCTTAAGTAAGATGTTTGTAGACTAAAATTATAGAAATCATTACAAATTGCAATATGGCAATGGAGACAATTAGGAATTTTAAAAAATCTAAATTCAACTGATTATTAACAACGCATTTATCCCTATGAGAGTATAAAATACTGAAAATTGAAAAAATCTAATGTTTTGATTTTTTTTTAATATATTGTTAATGCCCTTTCATCTTAAATGGAGTCAAAAGCATAATATTTGAATATGTTAACAAAAGTACAAGTAATGGATTCAATTGAATAAAAAACACTTTAGTGGAAGAATATTACAAATTCGAATCCTAAGCTTTAATGTTGGGTCAAGCATATATCTTTAGAGGGGAGTGGGAAAACTTCTTATTAAAGTCCATTGCGTTCGTTTTTTCTTAAATAATATGTTTGCGGACAAAAATTATAGAAATCCTTTGAAATTGCATTTTGGCAAAGGAGATAATTAAAAAATTTACAAAATTTAAATTTAATTGATTATGAAGATCACATTTATCCCTATAAGACTATAAAATTCTAAAAATTGAAAACATGCATTTTTTCCATTTTTTTAATATATTGTAAATGCCTTTTCATTTTAAATGGAGTGAAACACATAATATTTGAATATGTTAATTCAACAAAAATACAAGTAATGAATTTAATTGAAAAAAAAATTAGTGGATGACTATTACAAATTGGAATCCTAAACTTCAATGTTAGGTCATGTATATATCTATATAAGGGAGTGGGAAAACTTCTTATTAGGGTCCATTGTATTTGCTTTTTCTTAAGTAACATGTATGTAGACTAAAATTATCGAAATCATTACAAATTTCTTTGTGGTAATAGAGATAATTAAATAATTTAAAAAATCTAAATTCAACTAATTATTAACAACGCTCTATCCCTATAAGAGTATAAAATTCTGAAAATTGAAAAAATGCAACGTTTTGATTTTTTTTAATATATTATTATTGCCCTTTCATTCTAAATGGAGTGAAAAGTGTAATATTTGAATATGTTAATTCAACAAAAATATAAGTAATGGACTTAATCGAATATAACACACTTTAATGGATGAATATTACAAATTGGAATCCTAAACCTCAGTGTTGGGTCAAGCATATATCTATATAGGGGAGTGGGAAAACTTCTTATTAGGGTCCATTGTATTTGCTTTTTCTTAAGTAAGATGTTTGCAGATAAAATTATAGAAATCATTACAAATTGCATTGTGGCAATGGAGATAATTAAGAAATGTACAAAATTTCAATTCAACTGGTTATTAACAACGCATTTATCCCTATAAAATTTTGAAACTTGAAAAAATACAATATTTTGATTTTTTTAATATATTGTTAATGTCCTTTCATCTTAAATAGAGTGAAAAACATAATATTTTAATATGTTAATTCAACAAAAATACAAGTAATGAACTTAATTGAATATAACACACTTTAGTGGATGAATATTACAAATTGGAATCCTAAACCTTGGTGTTGGGTCAAGCATATATCTATATAAGGGAGTGGGAAAACTTCTTATTAGGGTCCATTGTATTTGCTTTTTCTTAAGTAAGATGTTTGTAGATAAATTTATATAAATCATTACAAATTGCATTGTGGCAATGGAGATAATTAAGAAATTTACAAAATTTAAATTCAACTAGTTATTAACAACACATTTATCCCTATAAAATTTTGAAAATTGAAAAAATACAATATTTTGATTTTTGTAATATATTGTTAATGTCCTTTCATCTTAAATAGAGTGAAAAGCATAATATTTTAATATGTTAATTCATCAAAAATACAAATAATGGACTCAATTGAATAAAAAAACATTTTAATAGATGAATAAAATTGGAATCCTAAGCTTCAATGTTGGGTCAAGCATATATCTCTAGAGGGGTGTGGGAAAAATTCTTATTAAGGTCCATTGTATTCACTTTTTCTTAAATTAGATGTATATAGACGAAAATTATAGAAATCATTACAAATTGCATTGTGGCAAAGGAGACAATTAAGAATTTTACAAAATTTAAATTTAGATGATTATTAACAACGCATTTATCCCTATAAGACTATAGAATTATAAAAATTGAAAAAATGCAATGTTTTGAATTTTTTAATATATTGTTAATGCCCTTTCATTTTAAGTGAAGTGAAAAGCATAATATTTGAATATGTTAATTCAACAAAAATACAAGTAATGAACTCAATTGAATAAAAAACAGTTTAGTAAATGAACATTACAAATTGGAATCCTAAGCATCAATGTTAGGTCACGCATATATCTCTAGAGGGGATTGGGAAAATATCTTCTTAGACTTCATTGCATTTGTTTTTTCTTAAGTAAAATGTTTGTAGACTAAAATTATGGAAATCATTAGAAATTGAATTATGGTGAAGAACGCAATTAAAAAAATTAGAAAATTTAAATTCAACTGATTTTTAACAACGTATTTATCCTCATAAGACAGTAAAATTCTACAAATTCAAAAAAATGCAATGCTCTAATTTTTTTAATATATTGTTAATGTCATTTCATTTTACATGGAGTGAAAAGCAAAATGTTAGAATATGTTAATTCAACAAAAATACAAGTGATGAACTCAAATGTATAAAATACACTTTAGTGGATGAATATTATAAATAGCAATCATAATTCTTATTAAGGTCCATTGTATTTGCTTTTTCTTAAATAAGATGTTTGTAGACTAAAATTATAGAAATCATTACAAATTGCTTTGTGGCAATAGAGATAATTAAGAAATTCACAAAATTTAAATTCAACTGATTATTAACAACACATTTATTCTTATAAAACTATAAAATTCTGAATTTTGACAAAATGCAATGTTTTGAATTTTTTTAATATATTCTTAATGCCCTTTCAATTTTAAATGGAGTGAAAAGCATAATATTTGAATATGTTAACTCAACAAAAATACAAGTAATGGACTCAATTAAATATAAAACACTTTAATGGATGAATATTGCAAATTTGAATCCCAAAGTTCAATGTTGGGTCATGCATATATTTATATAGGGGAGTGGCAATACTTCTTATTAAGGTTCATTGTATTTGCTTTTTCTTAAGTAAGATGTTTGTAGACTAAAATTATAGAAATTATTACAAATTGCATTAAGGCAATGGAGATAATTAAGTAATTTACAAAATTTAAATTTAACTTATTATGAACTTCACATTTATCCTTATAAGACTATCAAATTCTGATAATTGCAAAAATGCAATGTTTTGATTTTTTTAATACATTATTAATACCCTTTCATCTTAAATGGAGTGAAGAGCATAATATTTGAATATGTTAATTCAACAAAAATACAAGTAATGAACTCAATCAAATAAAAAATACTTTAAAGGATGAATATTACAAATTGAAATCGTAAGCATCAATGTTGGGGCAAGCATATATCTTTAAAGCGGAATGGGAAAACTTCTTATTAGGGTCCATTTTATTTGCTTTTTCTTAACTAAGATGTATGTAGACTAAAATTATATAAATCATTACAAATTGCATTGTGGCAATGAAGATAATCAAGAAATTTACAAAATCTAAATTCAATTGATTATTAACAACGCATTTATCCCTATAAGACTATAAAATTCTGAAAATTGAAAAAATGCAATGTTTTCATTTTTTTTAATGCCCTTTCATCTTAAATGGAGTGAAAAGCATAATATTTAAATATGTTAATTCAACAAAAATACAAGTAATGGGCTCAATTGAATAAAAAACACTTTATTGGATGAACATCACATATTGGAATCCTAAGCATTAATTTTGGGTCAAGCATACATCTCTAGAAGGGAATGGGAAAACATCTTATTAGAATCCATTGCATTTGTTTTTTCTTAAGTAATATGTTTGCAGACTAAAATTATGGAAATCATTAGAAATCACATTGTGGCGAAGAACATAATGGAGAATTTTGGAAAATTTAAATTTAACTGATTATTAACAACGTATTTATCCTCATAAGACTGTAAATTTCTAAAAATTCAAAAAATGCAATACTTTTATTTTTTTCATATATTGTGAATGCCATTTCATTTTACATGGAGTGAAAAAGCAACATATTAGAATATGGTAATTCAACAAAAATACAAGTGATGAACTCAATTGTATAAAATACACTTTAATGGATGAATATTATAAATAGTAATCATAATTTTCAATGTTAGGTTAAGCATATATCTCTAGAGGGGAGTGGGAAAAATTCTTATTAAGGTCTATTGTATTTGCTTTTTCTTAAGTAAGATGTATATAGATTAAAATTATAGAAATCATTACAAATTGCATTGTGGCAACGGAGACAATTAAGAAATTTACAAAATTTAAATTCAGATGATTATTAACAATGCATATATCCTTATAAGACCGTAAAATTATAAAAACTTGCAAAATGCAATGCTCTGATTTTTTTAACATATTATTAATGCCCTTTCATCTTAAATGGAGTGAAAATCATAATGTTTGAATATTTTAATTCAACAAAAATACAAGTAATGGACTCAATTGAATATAAAACACTTCAGTCAATGAATATTACAAATTGGAATCCTAAACTTCAATGTTGGGTCATGCATATATGTATATAAGGGAGTGGGAAAACTTCTTATTAGGGTCCATTGTATTTGCTTTTCTTAAGTAAAATGTTTGTAGACTAAAATTACAGAAATCATTACAAATTGCATTAAGGCAATGGAGATAATTAAGTAATTTACAAAATTTAAACTTAACTTATTATGAACATCACATTTATCCCTATAAGACTATCAAATTCTGATAATTGCAAAAATGCAATGTTTTGATTTTTTTTAATACATTGTTAATGCCCTTTCATCTTAAATGGAGTGAAAAGCATAATATTTGAATATTTTAATTCAACAAAAATACAAGTAATTGACTTAATCGAATAAAAAATACTTTAGAGGATGAATATTACAAATTGAAATCGTAAGCATCAATGTTGGGGCAAGCATATATCTCTAGAGTGGAGTGGGAAAACTTCTTATTAGGGTCCATTTTATTTGCTTTTTCTTAACTAAGATGTATGTAGACTAAAATTATATAAATCATTACAAATTGCATTGTGGCAATGAAGATAATCAAGAAATTTACAAAATCTAAATTCAATTGATTATTAACAACACATTTATCCCTATAAGACTATAAAATTCTGAAAATTGAAAAAATGCAATGTTTTCATTTTTTTAATGCCCTTTCATCTTAAATGAAGTGAAAAGCATAATATTTGAATATGTTAATTCAACAAAAATACAAGTAATGGGCTCAATTGAATAAAAAACACTTTATTGGATGAACATTACATATTGGAATCCTAAGCATTAATTTTGGGTCAAGCATACATCTCTAGAAGGGAGTGGGAAAACATCTTATTAGAGTCCATTACATTTGTTTTTTCTTAAGTAATATGTTTGCAGACTAAAATTATGGAAATCATTAGAAATCGCATTGTGGCGAAGAACACAATGAAGAATTTTGGAAAATTATGGTCATGCATATATTTATATAAGGGAGTGGGAAAACTTCTTATTAGGGTCCATTGTATTTGCTTTTCTTAAGTAAAATGTTTGTAGACTAAAATTACAGAAATCATTACAAATTGCATTAGGGCAATGGAGATAATTAAGTAATTTACAAAATTTAAATTTAACTTATTATGAACATCACATTTATCCCTATAAGACTATCAAATTCTGATAATTGCAAAAATGTAATGTTTTGATTTTTTTAATATATTGTTAATGCCCTTTCATCTTAAATAAGGTGAAAAGTATAATATTTGAAATTTTTAATTTAACAAAAATGCAAGTAATGGATTCGGTTGAATATAAAATAGTTTAATGGATGAATATTACAAATTGGAATCCTAAACTTCGGTGTTGGGTCATGCATATATCTATATAAGGGAGTGGGAGAACTTCTTATTATGGTCCACTGTATTTGTTTTTTCTTAAGTAAGATGTATCTAGACTAAAATTATAGAAATCATTACAAATTGCATGGTGGCAACGGAGATAATGAAGGAATTTGCAAAATCTAAATTTAACTAATTATTAATAACGTATTTATCCTCATAAGACTGTAAAATTCTGAAAACTCAAAAATGCAATATTTTGAATTTTTTAAAATATTTTGAATTTTTTAATATATTATTAAATCCCTTTGATCTTAAAGGGAGTCAAAAGTATAATATTTGAATATGTTAATTCAACAAAAATAGAAGTAGTGGACTTAATTGAATAAAAAACACTTTAGTGGATGAATATTACAAATTGGAATCCTAAGTTTCAATGTTGGGAAAAGCATATATCTCTAGAGGGGAGTGGGAAAACTTTTTATTATAGTCCATTGTATTTGTTTTTTCTTAATTAAGATTTATGTAGACTAAAATTATAGAAATCATTACAAATTGCATTGTGGCAAGGGAGATAATTAAGAAATTTACCAAATCTAAATTCAACTGATTGTTAACAACGTATTTATCCTCATAAGACTGTAAAATTCCAAAATTTAAAAAATGCAATGCTCTAATCTTTTTAATATATTGTTAACCCCCTTTCATCTTAAATGGAGTGAAAAGTATAATATTTGAATATGTTAATTCAACAAAAATACAAGTATTAGACTTAATTGAATAAAAAGCACTTTAGTGGATGAATATTACAAATTGGAATCCTAAACTTCAATGTTAGGGGAAGCATATATCTCTAGAGGGTAATGGGAAAACTTTTTATTAGTGTCCATTGTATTTGCCTTTTCTTAAGTAAGATGTATGTAAAGTAAAATTATAGAAATCATTATAAATTGCATTGTGGCAATAGAGATGATTAAGAAATTTACAAAATCTAAATTCAACTTATTATTAACAACGCATTTATCCTTATAAGACTATAAAATTCTGAAAATTAAGAAAATGCAATGTTTTGATTTTTTTGATATATTATTAATGCCCTTTCATCCTAAATTGAGGGAAAAGCATAATATTTGAAAATGTTAATTTAAAAAAAATACAAGTAATGGACTCAGTTGAATATAAAACACTTTAGTGGATGAATATTACAAATTGAAATTCTAAACTTCAATGTTAGGTTATGCATATATCTATATAGGGGAGTGGGAAAACTTCTTAGTGGGGTCCCTTGTATTTGCTTTTTCTTAAATAAGATATATGTAGTCTAAAATTATAAAAATCATTACAAATTGCATTGTGGTAATGGAGATAATTAAGAAATTTACCAAATCTAAATTCAATTGATTATTAACAATGTATTTATCCTCATAAGACTGTAAAATTCTAAAAATTTAAAAAATGCAATGCTCTAATTTTTTTAATATATTGTTAATGCCCTTTCATCTTAAATGGAGTCAAAAGCATATCATTTGAATATGTTAAATCAACAAAAATACAAGTAATGGACTCAATTAAATAAAAAACGCTTTAGTGGATGAATATTACAAATTAAAATCCTAAGCTTCAATGTTGGCCCAAGCATATATCTCTTAAGGGGAGTAGGAAAAGTTCTTATTAGGGTTCATAGTATTTGCTTTTCTTAAGTAAGATGTATGTAAAGTAAAATTATAGAAATCATTATAAATTGCATTGTGGCAATAGAGATGATTAAGAAATTTACAAAATCTAAATTCAACTTATTATTAACAACGCATTTATCCTTATAAGACTATAAAATTCTGAAAATTGAGAAAATGCAATGTTTTGATTTTTTTCATATATTATTAATGCCCTTTCATCCTAAATTGAGGGAAAAGCATAATATTTGAAAATGTTAATTTAAAAAAAATACAAATAATGGACTCAGTTGAATATAAAACACTTTAGTGGATGAATATTACAAATTGAAATTCTAAACTTCAATGTTAGGTTATGCATATATCTATATAGAGGAGTGGGAAAACTTCTTAGTGGGGTCCCTTGTATTTGCTTTTTCTTAAATAAGATATATGTAGTCTAAAATTATAAACATCATTACAAATTGCATTGTGGTAATGGAGATAATTAAGAAATTTACCAAATCTAAATTCAATTGATTATTAACAATGTATTTATCCTCATAAGACTGTAAAATTCTAAAAATTTAAAAAATGCAATGCTCTAATTTTTTTAATATATTGTTAATGCCCTTTCATCTTAAATGGAGTCAAAAGCATATCATTTGAATATGTTAAATCAACAAAAATACAAGTAATGGACTCAATTAAATAAAAAACGCTTTAGTGGATGAATATTACAAATTAAAATCCTCAGCTTCAATGTTGGCCCAAGCATATATCTCTTAAGGGGAGTAGGAAAAGTTCTTATTAGGGTTCATAGTATTTGCTTTTCTTAAGTAAGATGTATGTAAAGTAAAATTATAGAAATCATTATAAATTGCATTGTGGCAATAGAGATGATTAAGAAATTTACAAAATCTAAATTCAACTTATTATTAACAACGCATGTATCCTTATAAGACTATAAAATTCTGAAAATTGAGAAAATGCAATGTTTTGATTTTTTTCATATATTATTAATGCCCTTTCATCCTAAATTGAGGGAAAAGCATAATATTTAAAAATGTTAATTCAAAAAAAATACAAGTAATGGACTCAGTTGAATATAAAACACTTTAGTGGATGAATATTACAAATTGAAATTCTAAACTTCAATGTTAGGTTATGCATATATCTATATAGGGGAGTGGGAAAACTTCTTAGTGGGGTCCCTTGTATTTGCTTTTTCTTAAATAAGATATATGTAGTCTAAAATTCTAAAAATCATTACAAATTGCATTGTGGTAATGGAGATAATTAAGAAATTTACCAAATCTAAATTCAATTGATTATTAACAATGTATTTATCCTCATAAGACTGTAAAATTCTAAAAATTTAAAAAATGCAATGCTCTAATTTTTTTAATATATTGTTAATGCCCTTTCATCTTAAATGGAGTCAAAAGCATATCATTTGAATATGTTAAATCAACAAAAATACAAGTAATGGACTCAATTAAATAAAAAACGCTTTAGTGGATGAATATTACAAATTAAAATCCTCAGCTTCAATGTTGGCCCAAGCATATATCTCTTAAGGGGAGTAGGAAAAGTTCTTATTAGGGTTCATAGTATTTGCTTTTCTTAAGTAAGATGTATGTAAAGTAAAATTATAGAAATCATTATAAATTGCATTGTGGCAATAGAGATGATTAAGAAATTTACAAAATCTAAATTCAACTTATTATTAACAACGCATGTATCCTTATAAGACTATAAAATTCTGAAAATTGAGAAAATGCAATGTTTTGATTTTTTTGATATATTATTAATGCCCTTTCATCCTAAATTGAGGGAAAAGCATAATATTTAAAAATGTTAATTCAAAAAAAATACAAGTAATGGACCCAGTTGAATATAAAACACTTTAGTGGATGAATATTACAAATTGAAATTCTAAACTTCAATGTTAGGTTATGCATATATCTATATAGGGGAGTGGGAAAACTTCTTAGTGGGGTCCCTTGTATTTGCTTTTTCTTAAATAAGATATATGTAGTCTAAAATTATAAAAATCATTACAAATTGCATTGTGGTAATGGAGATAATTAAGAAATTTACCAAATCTAAATTCAATTGATTATTAACAATGTATTTATCCTCATAAGACTGTAAAATTCTAAAAATTTAAAAAATGCAATGCTCTAATTTTTTTAATATATTGTTAATGCCCTTTCATCTTAAATGGAGTCAAAAGCATATCATTTGAATATGTTAAATCAACAAAAATACAAGTAATGGACTCAATTAAATAAAAAACGCTTTAGTGGATGAATATTACAAATTAAAATCCTCAGCTTCAATGTTGGCCCAAGCATATATCTCTTAAGGGGAGTAGGAAAAGTTCTTATTAGGGTTCATAGTATTTGCTTTTCTTAAGTAAGATGTATGTAAAGTAAAATTATAGAAATCATTATAAATTGCATTGTGGCAATAGAGATGATTAAGAAATTTACAAAATCTAAATTCAACTTATTATTAACAACGCATGTATCCTTATAAGACTATAAAATTCTGAAAATTGAGAAAATGCAATGTTTTGATTTTTTTGATATATTATTAATGCCCTTTCATCCTAAATTGAGGGAAAAGCATAATATTTAAAAATGTTAATTCAAAAAAAATACAAGTAATGGACCCAGTTGAATATAAAACACTTTAGTGGATGAATATTACAAATTGAAATTCTAAACTTCAATGTTAGGTTATGCATATATCTATATAGGGGAGTGGGAAAACTTCTTAGTGGGGTCCCTTGTATTTGCTTTTTCTTAAATAAGATATATGTAGTCTAAAATTATAAACATCATTACAAATTGCATTGTGGTAATGGAGATAATTAAGAAATTTACCAAATCTAAATTCAATTGATTATTAACAATGTATTTATCCTCATAAGACTGTAAAATTCTAAAAATTTAAAAAATGCAATGCTCTAATTTTTTTAATATATTGTTAATGCCCTTTCATCTTAAATGGAGTCAAAAGCATATCATTTGAATATGTTAAACCAACAAAAATACAAGTAATGGACTTAATTAAATAAAAAACGCTTTAGTGGATGAATATTACAAATTAAAATCCTCAGCTTCAATGTTGGCCCAAGCATATATCTCTTAAGGGGAGTAGGAAAAGTTCTTATTAGGGTTCATAGTATTTGCTTTTCTTAAGTAAGATGTATGTAAAGTAAAATTATAGAAACCATTATAAATTGCATTGTGGCAATAGAGATGATTAAGAAATTTACAAAATCTAAATTCAACTTATTATTAACAACGCATTTATCCTTATAAGACTATAAAATTCTGAAAATTGAAAAATGCAATGTTTTGATTTTTTTGATATATTATTAATGCCCTTTCATCCTAAATTGAGGGAAAAGCATAATATTTAAAAATGTTAATTCAAAAAAATACAAGTAATGGACTCAGTTGAATATAAAACACTTTAGTGGATGAATATTACAAATTGAAATTCTAAACTTCAATGTTAGGTTATGCATATATCTATATAGGGGAGTGGGAAAACTTCTTAGTGGGGTCCCTTGTATTTGCTTTTTCTTAAATAAGATATATGTAGTCTAAAATTATAAAAATCATTACAAATTGCATTGTGGTAATGGAGATAATTAAGAAATTTACCAAATCTAAATTCAATTGATTATTAACAATGTATTTATCCTCATAAGACTGTAAAATTCTAAAAATTTAAAAAATGCAATGCTCTAATGTTTTTAATATATTGTTAATGCCCTTTCATCTTAAATGGAGTCAAAAGCATATCATTTGAATATGTTAAATCAACAAAAATACAAGTAATGGACTCAATTAAATAAAAAACGCTTTAGTGGATGAATATTACAAATTAAAATCCTAAGCTTCAATGTTGGCCCAAGCATATATCTCTTAAGGGGAGTAGGAAAAGTTCTTATTAGGGTTCATAGTATTTGCTTTTCTTAAGTAAGATGTATGTAAAGTAAAATTATAGAAATCATTATAAATTGCATTGTGGCAATAGAGATGATTAAGAAATTTACAAAATCTAAATTCAACTTATTATTAACAACGCATTTATCCTTATAAGACTATAAAATTCTGAAAATTGAGAAAATGCAATGTTTTGATTTTTTTGATATATTATTAATGCCCTTTCATCCTAAATTGAGGGAAAAGCATAATATTTAAAAATGTTAATTCAAAAAAATACAAGTAATGGACTCAGTTGAATATAAACACTTTAGTGGATGAATATTACAAATTGAAATTCTAAACTTCAATGTTAGGTTATGCATATATCTATATAGGGGAGTGGGAAAACTTCTTAGTGGGGTCCCTTGTATTTGCTTTTTCTTAAATAAGATATATGTAGTCTAAAATTATAAAAATCATTACAAATTGCATTGTGGTAATGGAGATAATTAAGAAATTTACCAAATCTAAATTCAATTGATTATTAACAATGTATTTATCCTCATAAGACTGTAAAATTCTAAAAATTTAAAAAATGCAATGCTCTAATGTTTTTAATATATTGTTAATGCCCTTTCATCTTAAATGGAGTCAAAAGCATATCATTTGAATATGTTAAATCAACAAAAATACAAGTAATGGACTCAATTAAATAAAAAACGCTTTAGTGGATGAATATTACAAATTAAAATCCTAAGCTTCAATGTTGGCCCAAGCATATATCTCTTAAGGGGAGTAGGAAAAGTTCTTATTAGGGTTCATAGTATTTGCTTTTCTTAAGTAAGATGTATGTAAAGTAAAATTATAGAAATCATTATAAATTGCATTGTGGCAATAGAGATGATTAAGAAATTTACAAAATCTAAATTCAACTTATTATTAACAACGCATTTATCCTTATAAGACTATAAAATTCTGAAAATTGAGAAAATGCAATGTTTTGATTTTTTTGATATATTATTAATGCCCTTTCATCCTAAATTGAGGGAAAAGCATAATATTTAAAAATGTTAATTCAAAAAAAATACAAGTAATGGACTCAGTTGAATATAAAACACTTTAGTGGATGAATATTACAAATTGAAATTCTAAACTTCAATGTTAGGTTATGCATATATCTATATGGGGGAGTGGGAAAACTTCTTAGTGGGGTTCCTTGTATTTGCTTTTTCTTAAATAAGATATATGTAGTCTAAAATTATAGAAATCATTACAAATTGCATTGTGGTAATGGAGATAATTAAGAAATTTACCAAATCTAAATTCAATTGATTATTAACAATGTATTTATCCTCATAAGACTGTAAAATTCTAAAAATTTAAAAAATGCAATGCTCTGATTTTTTTAATATATTGTTAATGTCCTTTCATCTTAAATGGAGTCAAAAGCATATGATTTGAATATGTTAAATCAACAAAAATACAAGTAATGGACTCAATTAAATAAAAAACGCTTTAGTGGATGAATATTACAAATTAAAATCCTAAGCTTCAATGTTGGCCCAAGCATATATCTCTTAAGGGGAGTAGGAAAAGTTCTTATTAGGGTTCATAGTATTTGCTTTTCTTAAGTAAGATGTATGTAGACAAAAATTATAGAAATCATTACAAATTGCATTGTGGCAATGGAGACAATTAAGAAAATTACAAAATCTAAATTCAATTGATTATTGACAAAGTATTCGTCATAAGATTGTAAAATTCTAAAAATTTAAAACATGCAATGCTATGGTTTTTTTCATATATTGTTAATGCCCTTTCATCTTAAATGGAGTCAAAAGCGTAACATTTGAATATGTTAATTAACCAAAAATACAAGTAATGCACTCAATTGAATATAAAACACTTTAGTGGATGAATATTACAAATTAGAATCCTAAACTTCGGTGTTGGGTCATGCAAATATCTATATAGGAGAGTGGGAAAATTGAAAATTGAAAAAATGCAATCTTTTGATTTTTATTAATATATTATGAATGTCGTTTCATTTTAAATGGAGTGAAAAGCATAATATGTGAATATGTTAATTCAACAAAAATACAACTAATGGATTTACTTAATAAAAAAAAACTTTAGCGGATGGATATTACAAATTGGAATCCTAAATTTCAATGTTGGGTCATTGATATATCTATATAAGGGAGTGGGAAAACTTCTTATTAGGGTCCATTTTATTTGCTTTTTCTTAAGTAAGATGTATGTAGACTAAAATTATAGAAATCATTACAAATTGCATTGTGGCAAAGGAGACAATTAATAAATTTACAAAATTTAAATTCAGATGATTATTAACAATGCATTTATCCTTATAAGACTATAAAATTCTGAAAATTGACAAAATGCAATCTTTTGATTTTTTTTAATATATTATTAATGTCCTTTCATCTTAAATGGAGTCAAAAGCATAATATTTGAAAATTTTAATTCAACAAAAATACAAGTAATGGACTCCGTTTAATATAAAACACTTTAATAGATGAATATTACAAATTGGAATCCTAAACTTTAATGTTGGGTCATACATATATCTATATAACGGAGTGGGAGAACTTCTTATTAGGGTCCATTATATTTGCTTTGTCTTAGGTAAGATGTATCTAGACTAAAATTATAGAAAACATTACAAATTGCATTGTGGCAGTGGAGATAATTAAGAAATTTACAAAATCTAAATTCAACTGATTATTAATAACGTATTTATCCTCATAAGTCTGTAAAATTCTAAAAATTCAAAAAATGCAATGCTCTGATTTTTTTAAAATATTGTGAGTGCCCTTTAATCTTAAGTGGAGTCAAAAGTATAATATTTGAATATGTTAATTCAAAAAATACAAGTAATGGACTCAATTGAAGAAAAAACACTTTAGTGGATAAATATTACAAATTGGAATCCTAAACTTCAATGTTGGGCAAAGCATATATCTTTAGAGAGGAGTGGGAAAACTTCTTATTTGGGTCCAAAGTATTTGTTTTTTCTTAAGTAAGATGTGTGTAGGCTAAAATTATAAAAATCATTACAAATTGTATTGTGGCAAAGGAGACAATTAAAAAATTTATAAAATCTAAATTCAACTGATTATTAATAACGTATTTATACTCATAAGATTGTAAAATTCTAAAAATTCAAAAAATGCAATGTTCTGATTTTTTTAAAATATTGTTTATGCCCTTTGATCTTAAATGGAGTCGAAAGTATAATATTTGAATATGTTAATTTAACAAAATACAAGTAATGGACACAATTGAATAAAAAATACTTTAGTGGATGAGCATTACAAATTGGAATCCTAAGTATTAATGTTGGGTCAAGCATATATATCTAGAGTGGAGTGGGAAAACTTTGTATTAGAATCCATTGTATTTGTTTTTTTCTTAAGTAATATGTTTGCAGACCAAAATTATGGAAATCATTAGAAATTGCATTGTGGCGAAGAACACAATTAAGAAATTTAGAAAATTTAAATTCTACTGATTATTAACAATGTAATTATCGTCATAAGACTGTAAAATTCTAAAAATTCAAAAAATGCAATGCTCTAATTTCTTTAATACATCATTAATGTCATTTCATTTTATATGGAGTGAAAAGTAAAATATTTGAATATGTTAATTCAACAAAAATACAAGTGATGAACTCAATTGTATAAAATACACTTTAGTGGATGAATATTATAAATAGCAATCATAATTTTCATTGTTGGGTCAAGCATATATCTCTAGAAGAAAGTGGGAAAAATTCTTATTAAGGTCCATTGATTTGCTTTTTCTTCAGTAAAATGTTTGTAAACTAAAATTATAGAAATCATTACAAATTGCATTGCGGCAATGGAGATAATTAAGAAATTTACAAAATCTAAATTCAATTGATTATTAACAACGCATTTATCCTTATAAGACAATAAAATTCTGAAAATTGAAGAAATGCAGTATTATGATATTTTTTATTATATTTTTAATACCCTTTCATCTTAAATGGAGTAAAAAGCATAATATTTGAATATGTTAGTTGAAGAAAAATACAAGTAATGGATTCAATTGAATAAAAAACACTTTAGTGGATGAATATTACAAATTGGAATCCTAAGCTTTAATGTTAGGCTAAGCATATATCTCTAGAGGGGAGTGGGAAAACTTCTTACTAGGGTTCATTGTATTTGCTTTTTCTTAAGTAAGATGTATGTAGACTAAAATTATAAAAATCATTAAAAATTGCTTTGTGGTAATGGAGATAATTAACAAATTTAGAAAATCTAAATTCAACTAATTATTAACAACGCTTTTATCCCTATAAGAGTATAAAATTCTGAAAATCGAAAAAATGTAACGTTTTGATTTTTTTAATATATTGTTATTGTCCTTTTATCCTAAATTGACTGAAAGGCGTAATATTTGAATATGTTAATTCAACAAAAATACAAGTAATGGACTCACTCAAATATAACACACATTAGTGCCTGAATATTTCAAATTGTAACCCTAAACCTCGATGTTGGGTCAAGCATATATTTATATAGGGGAGTGGGAAAAGTTCTTATTTGGGTCCATTGTATTTGCTTTTTCTTAAGTAAGATGTTTGTAGACTAAAATTATTGAAATCAATTCAAATTGCATTGTGGCAATGAAGATAATTAAGAAATTTACAAAATTTAAATCCAACTGATTATTAACAACGCATTTATCCCTATAAGACTATAAAATTCTAAAAATTGAAAAAATGCAATGTTTTGAGTTTTTTATTATATTCTTAATGCCCTTTTATCTTAAATGGAGTGAAAAGTATAATATTTGAATATATTAATTCAACAAAAATACAAGTAATGGACTCAATTGAATGTAAAACACTTTTGTGGATGAATATTACAAATGAGAATCCTAAACTTTAGTGTTAGGTCAAGCATATATCTATATAGGGGAGTGGGAAAACTTCTTATTAAAGTCTATTGTATTTGCTTTTTCTTAAGTAAGATGTTTGTAGACTAAAATTATAGAAATCATTTCAAATTGCATTATGGCAGTGGAGATAATTAAGAAATTTACAAAATTTAAATCCAACTGATTATTAACAATGCATTTATCCTTATAAGATTATAAAATTCTAAAAATTGAAAAAATGCAATGTTTTGATTTTTTTTTAATATATTGTGAATGCCATTTTATCTTAAGTGGAGTGAAAAGCATAATATATGAATATGTTAAGTCAACAAAAATACAAGTAATGGACTCAATTGAATGAAAAACACTTTAGTGGATGAATATTATGCTTTGTGGCAATGAAGACAATTAAGAAATTTACAAAATCTAAATTCAATTGATTATTAACAACGTATTTATCCTTATATGACTGGAAAATTCCAAAAATGTAAAAATGCAAAGCTTTGATTTTTTTAATATTTTGTTAGTGCCCTTTCATCTTAGATGAAGTCAAAAATATAATATTTGAATATGTTAAGTCAACAAAATACAAGTAATGGACTCAATTGAATGGAAATCACTTTAGTGGATGAATATTACAAATTGGAATCCTAAACTTCAGTGTTAGGTCAAGCATATATTTATATAGTGGAGTGGGAAAACTTCTTATTAAGGTCCATTGTATTTGCTTTTTCCTAAGGAAGATGTTTGTAAACTAAAATTATAGAAATCATTCCAAATTGCTTTGTGTCAATGGAGATAAGTAAGAAATTTCAAAAATTTAAATTCAACTGATTATTAACAATGTATTTATCCTTATAAGACTATAAAATTCTAAAAATTGAAAAAAGCAATGTTTTGATTTTTTTAACATATTGTTAATGCCCTTTCATCTTAAATGGAGAGAAAAGCATAATATGTGAATATGTTACTTCAACAAAAATATAAGTAATGGATTGAATTGAATAAAAAAAACTTTAGTGGATGAATATTACAAATTGGAATCCTAAACTTCAATGTTGGGTCATGCATATATCTACATAGGGGAGTGGGAAAACTTCTTATTAGGGTCCATTGTATTTGCTTTTTCTCAAAGAAGATGTATGTACTCTAAAATTATAGAAATCATTATTCATTGTGCTAATGGAGATAATTAAGAAATTTACTAAATCTAAATTCAACTGATTATTAACAACGTATTTATCCTCATAAAACTATAAAATTCTAAAAATTTAAAAAATACAATGCTCTGATTTTTTTAATATATTGTTAACACCTTTTCATCTTAAATGGAGTGAAAAGTGTAATATTTGAATATGTTAATTCAACAAAAATACAAGTAATAGACTCAATTAAATATAAAACACTTTGGTGGATGAATATTACAAATTGGAATCCTAAGTTTCAATGTTGGGGCAAGCATATATCTCTAGAGGGGAGTGGGAAAATTTCTTATTAGAGTCCATTGCTTTTGTTTTTTCTTAAGTAAGATGTATGTAGACTAAAATTGTAAAAATCATTAAAAATTGCATTGTGGCAAATGAGATAATTATGAAATTTTGAAAATTTAAATTTAATTGAATATTACCATCACATTTATCCCTATAATACTATAAAATTGTGAAAATTGAAAAAATGCAATCTTTTGATTTTTGTAATATATTGTTAATGCCTTTTCATTTTAAATGGAGTAAAAAGCATAATATGTGAATATGTTAATTCAACAAAAATACAAGTAATGGATATAATTGAATAAAAAAAACTTTAGTGGATGAATATTTCAAATTGGAATCTTAAACTTCAATGTCAAGTCATGCATATATCTGTATAAGGGAGTGGGAAAACTTCTTACTAGGGTCCATTGTATTTGCTTTTTCTTCACCAAGATGTACATAGACTAAAATTATAAAAATCATTACAAGTTCCATTATGGCAATAGAGATAGTTAAGAAATTTACAAAATCTAAATTCAACTAATTATTAACAACGTATTTATCCTCATAAGACTATAAAATTGTAAAAATTTAAAAAATGCAAAGCTCTAATTTTTATAATATATTGTTAATGCTCTTTCATTGTAAATGGAGTCAAAAGCATAATATTTCAATATGATAACTCAAGAAAAATACAAGTAATGGACTCAATTGAATAAAAAACAGTTTAGTGGATAAATATTACAAATTGGAATCCCAAACTTGGGTGTGGGGTCTTGCATATATCTATATAGGGGAGTGGGAAAACTTCTTACTAGGGTCCATTGTATTTGCCTTTTCTAAACCAAGATGTACGTAGACTAAAATTATAAAAATCATTACAAATTGCATTGTGGCAATGGTGAATATGTTAATTCAACAAAAATACAAGTAATGGACTCAATTGAATGTAAGACACTTTAGTGGATGAATATTACAAATTCAAATCCTAAATTTTAGTGTTGGGTCAGACATATATCTATATAGGGGAGTGGGACAACTTCTTATTAGGGTTCATTGTATTTGCTTTTTCTTAAGTAAGATGTTGTTAGGCTAGAATTATAGAAATCATTACAAATTGCTTTATAGCAATGGAGATAATTAAGAAATTTAGAAAATCTAAATTCAACTGATTATTAACAACGTATTTATTCTCAAAAGATTATAAAATTCTAAAAATTTAAAAAATGCAATGCTCTGATTTTTAAAATATATTGTTAATCCCTTTCATCTTAAATGGAGTGAAAAGCATAATATTTGAATATGTTAATTCAAGAAAAATACAAGTAATGGACTTAATTGAATATAAAACACTTTAGTGGATGAATATTACAAATTGGAATCCTAAGATTCAATGTTGGGGCAAGTATATATCTCTAGAGGGGGCTGGGAAAACTTTTTATTAGAGTCCTTTGCGTTTATTTTTTCTTAAGTAATATGTTTGTGGACAAAAATTATACAAATCTTTAGAAATTGCGTTGTGGCAAAGGAGATAATTATGAAAGTTTCAAAATTTAAATTTAATTGAATATTACCATCACATTTATCCTTATAAGACTATAAAATTCTGAAAATTGAAAAAATACAATCTTTTGATTTTTGTAATATATTGTTAATGCCCTTTAATTTTAAATGGAGTGAAAATCATAATATGTGAATATGTTAATTCAATAAAAATACAAGTAATGGTTTTAATTGAATAAAAAAAATTAGTGGATGAATAATACAAATTGGAATCCTAAGCTTCAATGTTGGGCCAAACATATATTTCTAGAGGGGAGTGGCAAAACTACTTATTAGGGTCCATTATATTTGTTTTTTCTTAAGTAAGATGTATGTAGGCTAAAATTATAGAAATCATTACAAATTGCATTGTGGCAATGGAGATAATTAAGAAATTTACAAAATTTAAATTCAATTGATTTTGAACAACGCATTTATCCTTATAAGACTATAAAATTTTGAAAATTGAAAAAATGTAATGTTTTGATTTTTTTCATATATTGTTAATGCCTTTTCATCTTAAATGGAGTCAAAAACATAATATTTAAATATGTTAATTCAACAAAAATACAAGTAATGGACTCAATTGAATAAAAATCACTTTAGTGGAAGAATATTACAAATTCGAATCCTAAGCTTCAATGTTGGTTCAAGCATATATCTCTAGAGGGGAGTGGGAAAACTTCTTATTAGAGTCCATTGTTTGTTTTTTCTTAAGTAATATGTTTGCAGACAAAAATTATAGAAATCATTACAAATTGTATTGTGGCAAAGGAGATAATTAAGTAATTTACAAACATTCAATTTAACTTATTATTAACATCACATTTATCCCTATATGACTATCAAATTCTAATAATTGCAAAAATGCAATGTTTTGATTTTTTTAGTACATTGTTAATGCCCTTTCATCTTAAATGGAGTCAAAAGCATAATATTTGAATATATTAATTAAACAAAAATACAAGTAATGGAGTCAATTGAATAAAAAACACTTTAGTGGATGAATATTACAAATTGGAATCCTAAGCTTCAATGTTGGGTCAAGTATATATCTCTAGAGGGGAATAAGAAAACTTCTTATTAGGGTCCATTGTATTTGCTTTTTCTTAAGTAAGATGTTTCTAGATTAAAATTATATAAATCATTACAAATTACATTGTGGCAATGGAGATAGTTAAGAAATTTACAAAATTTAAATTCAACTGATTATTAACAACGCATTTATCCATAGAAGACTATAAAATTCTGAAAATTAAGAAAATGCAATGTTTGGATTTTTTTAATAAATTTTTAATGACCTTTCATCTTAAATGGAGTCAAAAGCATAATATTTGAATATGTTAATTCAATAACAATTCAAGTAGTGGACTCAATTGAATAAAAAATACTTCAGTGGATGGGTAATACAAATTGGAATCCTATACTTCAATGTTGGGTCATGCATATATTTATATAAAAGGGTGGGAAAACTTCTTATTAGGGTATATTGTATTTGCTTTTTCTTAAGTAAGATGGATATACACTAACATTATAGAAATCATTACAAATTGCATTGTGGCAATGGAGATAATTAAGAAATTTACAAAATCTAAATTTAACTGATTCTTAACATCACATTTATCCCTATAAGACTATCAAATTCTAATAATTGCAAAAATGCAATGTTTTGATTTTTTTAATATATTGTTAATGCTCTTTCATCCTAAATGGAGTCAAAAGTATATATTTGAATATGTTAATTCAACAAAAATACAAGTAAAGGAGTCAATTGAATAAAAAACACTTTAATGGAAGAATATTACAAATACGAACCCTAAGCTTCAATGTTGGGTCAAGCATATATTTTTAGAGGGGAGTGGGAAAACTTCTTATTAGGGTCAATTGTATTTGCTTTTTCTTAACTAAGATGTTTCTAGACTAAATTATAGAAATCATTACAAACTGCATTGTGGCAATGGACATAATTAAGAAATTTACAAAATCGAATTTAACTGATTATTAACATCACATTTATCCCTATAAGATTATCAAATTCTAATAATTGCAAAAATGCAATGTTTTGATTTTTTTAATATATTGTTAATGCCCTTTCATCCTAAATGGAGTGAAAAGCATAATATTTGAATATGTTAATTCAACAAAAATACAAGTAATGGACTCAATTGAATAAAAAACACTTTAGTGGAAGAATATTACAAAATTCGAATCCTAAGCTTCAATGTTGGTTCAAGCATATATTTCTAGAGGGAGTGGGAAAACTTCTTATTAGGGTCAATTGTATTTGCTTTTTCTTAACTAAGATGTTTCTAGACTAAAATTATAGAAATCATTACAAATTGCATTGTGGCAATGGAGATAATTAAGAAATTTACAAAATTTAAATTTAACTGATTATTAACAACTCATTTATCCCTATAAAACTATAAATTTTGAAAATTGAAAAATGCAATGTTTTGATTTTTTTAATATATTGTTAATGCCCTTTCATCTTAAATGGAGTCAAAAGCATAATATTTGAATATGTTAATTCAACAAAAATACAAATAATGGACTTAATTGAATAAAAAACACTTTAGTGGAAGGATATTACAAATTCGAATCCTAAACTTCAATGTTGGGTCAAGCATTTATCTCTAGAGGGGAGTGGGAAAACTTCTTATTAGAGTCCATTGTTTGTTTTTTCTTAAGTAATATGTTTGCAGACTAAAATTATAGAAATCATTACAAATTACATTGTGGCAAAGGAGATAATTACGTAATTTACAAAATTTAAATTTAACTTATTATTAACATCACATTTATCCCTATAGACTATCAAATTCTAATAATTGCAAAAATGCAAATATTTTGATTTTTTTAGTACATTGTTGATGCCCTTTCATCTTAAATGGAGTCAAAAGCATAATATTTGAATATGTTAATTCAACAAAAATACAAGTAATGGAGTCAATTGAATAAAAAACACTTTAGTGGGATGAATATTACAAATTGGAATCCTAAGCTTCAATGTTGGGTCAAGTATATATCTTTAGAGGGAATGGGAAAACTTCTTATTAGGGTCCATTGTATTTGCTTTTCTTAATTTAAATGTTTTTAGAATAAAATTATAAAAATCATTAGAAATTGCATTGTGGCAATAGAGATAATTAAGTAATTTACAAAATCTAACTTTAACTGATTATTAACAACGCATTTATCCTTATAAGACTATAAAATTCTAAAAATTGAAAAAATGCAATATTTTGATTTTTATTACATATATTCTTAATGCCCTTTCAACTTAAACAGAGTGAAAAGTATATTATTTGAATATGTTAATTCAACAAAAATACAAGTAATGGAGTCAATTGAATAAAATACACTTTAGTGGATGAATATTACAAATTGGAACCCTAAACTTCAATGTTGGGTCAAGCATATATCTCTAGAGGGGAGTGGGAAAACTTCTTATTAGGGTCCATTGTATTTGTTTTTTCTTAAGTAAGATGTATATACACTAAAATTATACAAATCATTACAAATTGCATTATGGCAACTGAGACAATTAAGAAATTTACAAAATTTAAATTCAGATGATTATTAACAACGCATTTATCCCTATATAACTATAAAATTCTAAAAATTGAAAGAAAGCAATGTTTTGATATTTTTAATATATCTTTAACGCCCTTTGATTTTAAATGGAGTGAAAAGTATAATATTTAAATATGTTAATTCAACAAAAATACAAGTAATTGGAATCCTAAACTTCAATATTGGGTCAAGCATATATCAATAGAGGGGTGTGGGAAAACTTCTTAGTAGCGTCCATTGTATTCGCTTTTTCTCAAGTAAGATGTATGTAGAAGAAAATTATAGAAATCATTACATTGTATTATGGCAAAGGAGACAATTAAAAAATTTACAAAATTTAAATTCAGATGATTATCAACAACGTATTTATCCCTATAAGACTATAAAATTCTGAAAATTGAAAAAATGCAATGTTTGGATTTTTTTAATATATTGTTAATGCCCTTTCATCTTAAATGGAGTGAAAAGCAAAATATTTGAATATGTTAATTCAACAAAAATACAAGTAATGGACTCAATTGAATAAAAAACATTTTAGTGGAAGAACATTAAAAATTCGAATCCTAAGCTTCAATGTTGGTTCAAGCACATACCTCTAGAAGAAAGTGGGAAAACTTCTTATTAGAGTCTATTGCATTTGTTTTTTCTTAAGTAATATGTCTGCAAACTAAAATTATAGAAATCATTACAAATTACATTGTGACAAAAGAGATAATTAAGTAATTTACAAAATTTAAATTTAACTTATTATTAACACCACATTTAGCCTATAAGACTATCAAATTCTGATAAATGCAAAAATGCAATGTTTTGAACTTTTTAGTACATTTTTAATGCCCTTTCATCTTAAATGGAGTCAAAAGCATAATATTTGAATATGTTAATTCAACAAAAAAAACAAGTAATGGACTTAATTGAATAAAAAACACTTTAGCGGAAGGATATTACAAATTCGAATCCTAAACTTCAATGTTGGGTCAAGCATTTATCTCTAGAAGGGAGTGGGAAAACTTCTTATTGGAGTCCATTATGTTTTTTTTTTCTTAAGTAATATGTTTGCGGACTAAAATTATATAAATCATTACAAATTACATTGTGGCAATGGAGATAATTACGTAATTTACAAAATTTAAATTTAACTTATTATTAACATCACTTTTATCCCTATAAGACTATCAAATTCTGATAATTGCAAAAATGCAAATGCAATGTTTTGATTTTTTCAGTACATTGTTGATGCCCTTTCATCTTAAATGGAGTCAAAAGCATAATATTTGAATATGTTAATTCAACAAAAATACAAGTAATGGACTCAATTGAATAAAAAACACTTTAGGGGATGAATATTACAAATTCGAATCCTAAGTTTCAATGTTAGGTCAAGCATATATTTTTAGAGGGAAGTGGGAAAACTTCTTGTTAGGGTCAATTGTATTTGCTTTTTCTTAACTAAGATGTTTTTAGACTAACATTATAGAAATCATTACAAATTGCATTGTGGCAATGGAGATAATTAAGAAATTTACAAAATCTAAATTTAACTGATTCTTAACATCACATTTATCCCTATAAGACTATCAAATTCTAATAATTGCAAAAATGCAATGTTTTGATTTTTTTAATATATTGTTAATGCTCTTTCATCCTAAATGGAGTCAAAAGTATAATATTTGAATATGTTAATTCAACAAAAATACAAGTAAAGGAGTCAATTGAATAAAAAACACTTTAATGGAAGAATATTACAAATACGAACCCTAAGCTTCAATGTTGGGTCAAGCATATATTTTTAGAGGGGAGTGGGAAAACTTCTTATTAGGGTCAATTGTATTTGCTTTTTCTTAACTAAGATGTTTCTAGACTAAAATTATAGAAATCATTACAAATGCATTGTGGCAATGGACATAATTAAGAAATTTACAAAATCGAAATTTAACTGATTATTAACATCACATTTATCCCTATAAGATTATCAAATTCTAATAATTGCAAAAATGCAATGTTTTGATTTTTTTAATATATTGTTAATGCTCTTTCATCCTAAATGGAGTCAAAAGTATAATATTTGAATATGTTACTTCAACAAAAATACAAGTAAAGGAGTCAATTGAATAAAAAACACCTTACTGGAAGAATATTACAAATACGAACCCTAAGTTTCAATGTTGGGTCAAGCATATATTTTTAGAGGGGAGTGGGAAAACTTCTTATTAGGGTCAATTGTATTTGCTTTTTCTTAACTAAGATGTTTCTAGACTAAAATTATAGAAATCATTACAAATTGCATTGTGGCAATGGAGATAATTAAGAAATTTACAAAATTTAAATTTAACTGATTATTAACAACTCATTTATCCCTATAAAACTATAAAATTTTGAAAATTGAAAAAATGCAATGTTTTGATTGTTTTTTAATATATTGTTAATGCCCTTTCATCTTAAATGGAGTCAAAAGCATAATATTTGAATATGTTAATTCAACAAAAATACAAATAATGGACTTAATTGAATAAAAAACACTTTAGTGGAAGAATATTACAAATTCGAATCCCAAACTTCAATGTTGGGCCAAGTATTTATTTCTAGAGGGGAGTAGGAAAACTTTTTATTAGTGTTCATTGCGTTTGTTTTTTCTTAAGTAATATGTTTGCAGACTAAAATTATAGAAAGCATTAGAAATTACATTGTGGCAAAGGAGATAATTACGTAATTTACAAAATTTAAATTTAACTTATTATTAACATCACATTTATCCCTATACGACTATCAAATTCTAATAATTGCAAAATGAAATATTTGGATTTTTTTATTACATTATTGATGCCCTTTCATCTTAAATGGAACCAAAAGTATAATATTTGAATGTGTTAATTCAACAAAAATACAAGTAATGGAGTCAATTGAATAAAAAAACACTTTAGTGGATGGATATTACAAATTGGAATCATAAGCTTCAATGTTGGGTCAATTATATATCTTTAGAGGGGAGTGGGAAATCTTCTAATTAGGGTCCATTGTATTTGCATTTCCTTAATTTAAATGTTTTTAGAATAAAATTATAAAAATCATTAGAAATTGCATTGTGGCAATAGAGATAATTAAGTAATTTACAAAATCTAACTTTAACTGATTATTAACAACGCATTTATCTTTATAAGACTATAAAATTCTAAAAATTGAAAAAATGAAATATTTTGATTTTTATTACATATATTCTTAATGCCCTTTCAACTTAAACAGAGTCAAAAGTATATTATTTGAATATGTTAATTCAACAAAAATACAAGTAATGGAGTCAATTGAATAAAATACACTTTAGTGGATGAATATTACAAATTGGAACCCTAAACTTCAATGTTGGGTCAAGCATATATCTCTAGAGGGGAGTGGGAAAACTTCTTATTAGGGTCCATTGTATTTGTTTTTTCTTAAGTAAGATGTATATACACTAAAATTATACAAATCATTACAAATTGCATTATGGCAACTGAGACAATTAAGAAATTTACAAAATTTAAATTCAGATGATTATTAACAACGCATTTATCCCTATATAACTATAAAATTCTAAAAATTGAAAGAAAGCAATGTTTTGATATTTTTAATATATCTTTAATGCCCTTTGATTTTAAATGGAGTGAAAAGTATAATATTTAAATATGTTAATTCAACAAAAATACAAGTAATTGGAATCCTAAACTTCAATATTGGGTCAAGCATATATCTATAGAGGGGTGTGGGAAAACTTCTTAGTAGCGTCCATTGTATTCGCTTTTTCTCAAATAAGATGTATGTAGAAGAAAATTATAGAAATCATTACAAATTGCATTATGGCAAAGGAGACAATTAAAAAATTTACAAAATTTAAATTCAGATGATTATCAACAACGTATTTATCCCTATAAGACTATAAAATTCTGAAAATTGAAAAAATGCAATGTTTGGATTTTTTTAATATATTGTTAATGCCCTTTCATCTTAAATGGAGTGAAAAGCAAAATATTTGAATATGTTAATTCAACAAAAATACAAGTAATGGACTTAATTGAATAAACAACATTTTAGTGGAAGAATATTAAAAATTTGAATCCTAAGCTTCAATGTTGGTTCAAGCACATATCTCTAGAAGGAAGTGAGAAAACTTCTTATTAGAGTCTATTGCATTTGTTTTTTCATAAGTAATATGTTTGCAAACTAAAATTATAGAAATCATTACAAATTACATTGTGACAAAGGAGATAATTAAGTAATTTACAAAATTTAAATTTAACTTATTATTAACACCACATTTATCCCTATAAGACTATCAAATTCTGATAAATGCAAAAATGCAATGTTTTGAACTTTTTAGTACATTTTTAATGCCCTTTCATCTTAAATGGAGTCAAAAGCATAATATTTGAATATGTTAATTCAATAAAAATACAAGTAATGGACTTAATTGAATAAAAAACACTTTAGAGGAAGGATATTACAAATTCGAATCCTAAACTTCAATGTTGGGTCAAGCATTTATCTCTAGAGGGGAGTGGAAAAACTCCTTATTGGAGTCCATTATGTTTGTTTTTTCTTAAGTAATATGTTTGCGGACTAAAATTATAAAAATCATTAGAAATTGCATTGTGGCAATGGAGATAATTAAGAAATTTACAAAATCTAAATTTAACTAATTATTAACAACGCATTTATCCCTATAAGACTATAAAATTATGAAAATTGAAAAAATGTAATGTTTTGATTTTTTTTTAATATATTGTTAATGCCCTGTGATCTTAAATGGAGTCAAAAGTATAATATTTGAATATATTAATTCAAAAAAAATACAACTAATGGCTCAATTGAATAAAAAGCACTTTAGTGGAAGAATATTACAAATTCGAATCCTAAGTTTCAATGTTGGGTTAAGCATATATTTAGGGAGGGGAGTGGCAAAACTTCTTATTAGAGTCCATTGCGGTTGTTTTATCTTAAGTAATATCTTTGTGGACTAAGATTATAGAAATCATTAAAAATTTCATGTTGGCAAAGGAGATAATTAAATAATTTACAAAATTTAAATTTAACTTATTATTAACATCACATTTATGCCTATATGATTATCAAATTATGATAATTGCAAAAATGCAATGTTTTAATTTTTTTTAATATATTGTTAATGCCCTTTCATCTTAAATGGAGTCAAAAGCATAATATTTGAATATGTTAATTCAACAAAACTACAAGTAATGGACTCAATTGAATAAAAATCACTTTAGTGGAAGAATTTTACAAATTCGAATCCTAAACTTCAATGTTGGGTCAAGTATATATCTCTAGAGGGGAGTGGGAAAACTTCTTATTAGGGTCCATTGTATTTGCTTTTTCTTAAGTAAGATGTTTCTAGACTAAAATTATAGAAATCATTAGAAATTGTATTATGGCAATATAGATAATTAAGAAATTTACAAAATCTAAATTTAACTAATTATTAACAACGCATTTCTCCCTATAAAACTATAAAATTCTAAAAATTGAAAAAATACAATGTTTTGATTTTTTTAATATATTCTTAATGCCCTTTCATCTTAAATGGAGTGAAAAGAATAATATTTGAATATGTTAATTCAACAAAAATACAAGTAATGGAGTTAATTGAATGAAAAACTCTTTAGTGGAAGAATATTACAAATTCGAATCCTAAGTTTCAATGTTGGTTCAAGCATATATCTATATAAGGGAGTGGGAAAACTTCTCATTATAGTCCATTGCGTTTGTTTTTTCTTAAATAATATGTTTACGAACAAAAATTTTAGAAATCATTAGAAATTGCATTGTGGCAGAGGAGGTAATTAAGTAATTTACAAAATTTAAATTTAACTTATTATTAACATCACATTTATCCCTATAAGACTATCACATTCTGGTAATGGCAAAAATGCAATGTTTTGATTTTTTTTAATATATTGTTAATGCTCTTTCATCCTAAATGAAGTCAAAAGTATAATATTTGAATATGATAATTCAACAAAAATATAAGTAATTGAGTCAATTGAATAAAAAACACTTTAATGGAAGAATATTACAAATACGAACCCTAAGCTTCAATGTTGGCTTAAGCGTATATTTTTAGAAGGGAGTGGGAAAACTTTTTATTAGGGTCAATTGTGTTTGCTTTTTCTTAACTAAGATGTTTCTAGACTAAAATTATTAACATTATTACAAATTGCATTGTGGCAATGGAGATAGTTAAGAAATTTACAAAATCTAAATTTAACTTATTATTAAGATCACATTTATCTTTGTAAGACTATCAAATTATGATAATTGCAAAATGCAATGATTTGATTTTTTTAGTACATTATTGATGGCCTTTCATCTTAAATGGTGTCAAAAATATAATATTTGAATATGTTAATTCAACAAAAATACAAGTAATGAAGTCAATTGTATAAAAAACACTTTAGTGGATGAATATTACAAATTGGAATCCTAAGCTTGAATGTTGGGTCAAGCATATATATCTAGAAAGGTGTAGGAAAACTTCTTGTTAGGGTCCATTATATATGCTTTTTCTTAAGTAAGATGTTTCTAGAGTAAAATTATAAAAATCATTAGAAATTGTATTGTAGCCATGGAGACAATTACGAAATTTTGCAAAATCTAAATTTAACTGATTATTAACAACGCATTATCCTTATAAGACTATAAAATTCTAAAAATTGAAAAAATTCGATGTTTTGATTTTTTTAATATATTCTTAATGCCCTTTGATTTTAAATGGAGTGAAAAGCATAATATTTGAATATGTTAATTCAACAAAAATACAAGTAATGGACTCAATTGAATAAAAAAGACTTTAGTGGATGAATATTCTAAATTAGAATTCTAAGTTTTAATGTTGGGTCAAGCATATATCTATAGAGGGGTGTGGGAAAACTTCTTAGTAGGGTCCATTGTATTCGCTTTTTCTCAAGTAAGATGTATGTAGACGAAAATTATAGAAATCATTACAAATTGCATTGTGGCAAAGTAGACAATTAAGAAATTTACAAAATTTAAATTCAAAAGATTATCAACAACGTATTTATCACTGTAAGACTATAAAATTCTGAAATTCAAAAAATGCAATGTTTGGATTTTTTTAATATATTGTTAATGCCCTTTCATCTTAAATGGAGTGGAAAGCATAATATTTGAATATGTTAATTCAACAAAAATACAAGTAATGGACTTAAATGAGTAAAAAACTTTTTAGTGGAAGAATATTACAAATTCGAATCCTAAGTTTTAATGTTAGATCAAGCATATATCTAGGGAGGGGAGTGGGAAAACTTCTTATTAGAGTCCATTGTGACTGTTTTTTCTTAAATAATATGTTTGCGGACTAAAATTATAGAAATCGTTAAAAATTGCATTATGGCAAAGGAGATAATTAAGTAATTTACAAACTTTAAATTTAACTTATTATTAACATCACATTTATCCCTATAAGACTATAAAATTCTGATAATTGCAAAAATGCAATGTTTTGATTTTTTTAAAGCATTGTTAATGCCCTTTCATCTTAAATGGAGTCAAAAGCATAATATTTGAATATGTTAATTCATAAAAAATACAAGTAATGGACCCAATTGAATAAAAAACACTTTAGTGGAAGAATATAACAAATTTGAATCCTAAGCTTTAATGTTAGGTCAAGCATATATATCTAGAGGGGAGTGGGAAAACTTCTTATTAGAGTCCATTGCATTTGTTTTTTCTTAAGTAATATGTTTGCGAACTAAAATTATAGAAATCATTAGAAATTGCATTGTGGCAAAGGAGATAATTAAGTAATTTACAAAATTTAAATTTTACTTATTATTAAGATCACATTTATCTCTGTAAGACTATCAAATTCTGATAATTGCAAAAATGCAATGTTTTGATTTTTTTTAGTACATTGTTGATGGCCTTTCATCTTAAATGGTGTCAAAAGCATAATATTTGAATATGTTAATTCAAAAAAAATACAAGTAATGGAGTCAATTGAATAAAAAACACTTTAGTGGATGAATATTACAAACTGGAATCCTAAGTTTCAATGTTGGATCAAGCATATATCTGTAGAGGAGAGTGGGAAAACTTCTTATTAGGGTCCACTGAATTTGCTTTTTTTTAAGTAAGATGTTTCTAGATTAAAATTATATAAATCATTACAAATTACATTGTGACAATGAAGATAGTTAAGAAATTTACAAAATTTAAATTCAAATGATTATTAACAACGCATTTATCCCTATATGACTGTAAAATTTTGAGGATTGAAAACATGCAATGTTTTGATATTTTAATGTATTGTTAATGCCCTTTCATTTTAAATGGATCGAAAAGCATATTACTTGAATATGTTAATCTATCAAAATACAAATAATGGACTATATTGAATAAAAAACACTTTATGGTCTTCATTGCATAGTTGGCTGACAGATGCTAGTTCCCAACTTCACCCTAGGATCTACTAGTTTGTGATACTGAGAGGGGGGGTGAATCAGTATCACCACAATTCACAATTCGCAGGAAAGTGAACAACTTCAATCTCTTCTTAAAAGCGAACTCTTTCTCAGATTCGACTAAGGTAGATCTATTGCTACCTACTAATCACAATAGTCCCCAAAGTCACCTTTCAGACACCTTGCCTAATAGACAATTTGGATGTTCTTGTTTAGGTCTTCGTTAGGTTATGGGTTGGCTGATACTTTAGCTGCGTTCACAACTCAATTCAAAACACAGAACGTAAAGCAAATTAAGGACACACGAGATTTACGTGGTTCCGTCAACGTGACGTACATCCACGGTGGTAGGGACTCTCCCTTACCGAGACTATCCACTATACTTGAGAATTATAGTTACAATGGATGTCTTAATCTTCTACTCCTTTCACTATTGCAATTACTAAGCAAGTACAATACAAAGAGTGTCACTTACTGTGTCTACCCTTCGTCTAACTTGTCTTGCCTCTGTTGAATTGAAAGGCTGCTCCACTGCCGCTTAGAAGTTCACCGCAACGCTCTCTAACCTCTCTTGAAGAAATCTAGAAATACGTTGAGTTCTTTCTGATGCTTCGCCAAATTCCTTCTCTAGGTTGTCTCACACAGCTCCTGCTTTCACCGTCTCAAGGTTTCACAGCTTGCACTCAAGCTTCTGGTCTGCCCTTTCACGTCTCACGGCCTGCCCCACGCTTCTGATCAGTCACGCCGTTGCACGTTCTGGTCTCACGCTCCTGGTCTGCTGTTTCACGTCTCTTGGCCTGCCTTACACTACTGGTTTTTCTGGTTCACGTCTCTTGCCCTGCCTCACGCTTCTAGTCTGCTGTCTTCTCTTCCGGGTGGTCTCACGGATACCAGGTCTGCTGTCTTCTCTTCCGGGTGGTCTCACGGATACCAGGTCTGCTGTCTTCTCTTCCGGGTGGTCTGTTTCTTATTTCTCCTCTTGCTGGTTGTGCGTTTCTGGTTTGGTTGCAGGATGTGTTTCTGGTTTGCTTGCAGGAGGCGTTTCTGGTTTGCCTGCAGGATGTGTTTCTGGTTTGCTTGCAGGACGTGTTTCTGGTTTGCTTGCAGGACGTGTTTCTGGTTTGCTTGCAGGAGGTTGCACGTTCTGGTTTGCTCTCCCGGTGGTGACGTTTCTGGTTTGCTCTCCTGGTGGTGTTGTTTCTGATCTCTTGCCGTTCTGCTCTCTCTTCCTTTTGGCCGGTTGCTGTAGGGTTGCTGTTTATTCAATTGTGTTGGCCCTCTTCCCTAGTTTTGTCTTCCAAGGCCTTTATATACTCTCTTCCATGAAACCCTAATAGGGCTTACATGGCAGATTTACGTTCTTGCCCTTATGCTGCAGATTTACTTTCTTGCCCTTCCATGTGACTTTGCTGCCCTTCCATGTGACTTTACTCTCTTGCACACTTAACCCTCGTTGACAACAATTACAACCCATACAAGGCTGTGGGAACAACAATCTCCCCCTTTGTAATTGTTGGCAACATTCATAACAAAAGCCATTATGCAGTAGTCTTTCATAATCTTCTTAGAGTAATAATCCAGAAGCAGATGGATTACAACTCCCCCTAAATATGCACTCCCCCTTCCTTAACAGCTCCCCCTGCACTGTTGCTTCTCTCCCCCTTTGCCAACCAATTACAAATCTGAAAAACTCGCAAAGTAGAGATGGAGGATTCACCTGATTTTTAGGCTTGAGGAGGCATTCGCACAGACAGACTCATTCTGTGCTTTTCAAACAGCTCTGTGGACAGAGATTTAGTTAGATCTTGTGTAGCCTCTTCAACAGATTTAGGTTCAACTTGTGAGAGTAAAGTAGTAGCTCCCACAATTCTTCTTCTTGTTGTAACTCCTGCTGATGGGTCACCTATGATCTGATTTTCTTGATGAGCACTGGTCCATGTCTTCTTTGTCTTTCTTTCTTGCACAGTCTTAGTTGCAAGAGAATCTCCTTCTTCATCTTCAGACTCACTCTTCTCTGAGTCTGAACTTACTTCTTTTCCCACTTCCTCATGTTGGTCAGATTCTTCATCTATCTTGAAGTCATCTTCTTCACTATCCTCAGCTTCTCCATTATGCGTTGTTTTCCAGTTTTCATCTATTCTCACATCACTGGAAGTGACCACTTTTCCCAGTTTATGCAGAAAAACTCTGTAACCTTTTGTCTTTGCTGAGTATCCCACAAAGATGCCTTCATCTGACCTAGCATGGAATTTTCCCAAGTTTTGCTCCTTATTCTTCACAAAACATGGGCTGCCAAAGATTCTAAGATACTTGGCTGTTGTCTTCTTCCCACTCCATAGCTCATATGGAGTCTTATCAGTATTGGGCCTTAGTGAAACTCTGTTCAATAGGTGCACGACTGTAAATGTTGCTTCTGTCCAAAATCTTGTGTGAAGCTTGGATTCCAGCAGTAGAGTTCTTGCCATTTCAACCACAGCTCTATTTTTCCTCTCTACCACCCCGTTCTGTTGAGGAGTTCTTGCTGCTGCCATCTGATGGTGAATTCCATGCTTCTCAAGGTAATCTTCAAAAGCTCCATTTGTGAATTCAGTGCCTTGATCTGACCTCAATACTTTGATCTTCTTTCCACTCTCATTTTCAGCCAATCTTCTGTATCTCTTGAAGCATTTCAAAACTTCTGACTTATGTGTGAGGTGCATGATGCAGGTCCTTCTAGAATAATCATCAACAAACAAGATGAAGTACCTCTCACCATTCAACCCTTTTGTTCTCATCGGCCCACACAAATCAGTATGCACAATGTCAAGCACTGCTTTAGAACTGACCTCTTTGGTCTTATACTGCTTTCTGACCTGTTTTCCTTTAGAGCATGCTGAGCAGACATACTCCCTCTCTCTCTTAAGGTCTGGAATGTCTCTGATTGCATGAGTAGTGGTCAGCTTCCTCATGTTCTTCTGTGTTAAGTGTCCCAGCCTCCGATGCCAGAGTTGATTTTCTTCTTCTTTTGTAAGTAAACAGCTGTTTGTCTTGTCCTCATCAATTACATATAAATTTCCAGCTGTTCTTTTCCCAGCTGCAACAGTATTGCCTTCTTTACTCTTTACTTGGCAACCTGTTTTTGTGAATATCACTTTATGGTCTTCATTGCATAGTTGGCTGACAGATGCTAGTTCCCAACTTCACCCTAGGATCTACTAGTTTGTGATACTGAGAGGGGGGGTGAATCAGTATCACCACAATTCACAATTCGCAGGAAAGTGAACAACTTCAATCTCTTCTTAAAAGCGAACTCTTTCTCAGATTCGACTAAGGTAGATCTATTGCTACCTACTAATCACAATAGTCCCCAAAGTCACCTTTCAGACACCTTGCCTAATAGACAATTTGGATGTTCTTGTTTAGGTCTTCGTTAGGTTATGGGTTGGCTGATACTTTAGCTGCGTTCACAACTCAATTCAAAACACAGAACGTAAAGCAAATTAAGGACACACGAGATTTACGTGGTTCCGTCAACGTGACGTATATCCACGGTGGTAGGGACTCTCCCTTACCGAGACTATCCACTATACTTGAGAATTATAGTTACAATGGATGTCTTAATCTTCTGCTCCTTTCACTATTGCAATTACTAAGCAAGTACAATACAAAGAGTGTCACTTACTGTGTCTACCCTTCGTCTAGCTTCTCTTGCCTCTGTTGAATTGAAAGGCTGCTCCACTGCCGCTTAGAAGTTCACCGCAACGCTCTCTAACCTCTCTTGAAGAAATCTAGAAATACGTTGAGTTCTTTCTGATGCTTCGCCAAATTCCTTCTCTAGGTTGTCTCACACAGCTCCTGCTTTCACCGTCTCAAGGTTTCACAGCTTGCACTCAAGCTTCTGGTCTGCCCTTTCACGTCTCACGGCCTGCCCCACGCTTCTGATCAGTCACGCCGTTGCACGTTCTGGTCTCACGCTCCTGGTCTGCTGTTTCACGTCTCTTGGCCTGCCTTACACTACTGGTTTTTCTGGTTCACGTCTCTTGCCCTGCCTCACGCTTCTAGTCTGCTGTCTTCTCTTCCGGGTGGTCTCACGGATACCAGGTCTGCTGTCTTCTCTTCCGGGTGGTCTCACGGATACCAGGTCTGCTGTCTTCTCTTCCGGGTGGTCTGTTTCTTATTTCTCCTCTTGCTGGTTGTGCGTTTCTGGTTTGGTTGCAGGATGTGTTTCTGGTTTGCTTGCAGGAGGCGTTTCTGGTTTGCCTGCAGGATGTGTTTCTGGTTTGCTTGCAGGACGTGTTTCTGGTTTGCTTGCAGGACGTGTTTCTGGTTTGCTTGCAGGAGGTTGCACGTTCTGGTTTGCTCTCCCGGTGGTGACGTTTCTGGTTTGCTCTCCTGGTGGTGTTGTTTCTGATCTCTTGCCGTTCTGCTCTCTCTTCCTTTTGGCCGGTTGCTGTAGGGTTGCTGTTTATTCAATTGTGTTGGCCCTCTTCCCTAGTTTTGTCTTCCAAGGCCTTTATATACTCTCTTCCATGAAACCCTAATAGGGCTTACATGGCAGATTTACGTTCTTGCCCTTATGCTGCAGATTTACTTTCTTGCCCTTCCATGTGACTTTGCTGCCCTTCCATGTGACTTTACTCTCTTGCACACTTAACCCTCGTTGACAACAATTACAACCCATACAAGGCTGTGGGAACAACAAACTTTTTATTAGGGTCCATTCTATTTGCTTTTTCTTAAGTAAGATGTTTCTAGACTAAAATTATAGAAATCATTAGAAATTGCATTGTGACAATGGAGATAATTAAGAAATTTACAAAATCTAAATTTAACTGATTATTAACAGCGCATTTATCCCTATAAAACTATAAAATTCTGAAAATTGAAAAAATGCAATGTTTTGATTTTTTTTAATATATTCTTAATGCCCTTTCATCTTAAATGGAGGGAAAAGCATAATATTTGAATATGTTAATTCAACAAAAATACAAGTAATGGAGTCAATTGAATGAAAAACTCTTTAATGGAAGAATATTACAAATTCGAATCCTAAGTTTCAATGTTGGTTCAAGCATATATCTATATAGGGGAGTGGGAAAACTTCTCATTATAGTCCATTGCGTTTGTTTTTTCTTAAATAATATGTTTACGAACAAAAATTTTAGAAATCATTAGAAATTGCATTGTGGCAGAGGAGATAATTAAGTAATTTACAAAATTTAAATTTAACTTATTATTAACATCACATTTATCCCTATAAGACTATCACACTCTGGTAATGGCAAAAATGCAATGTTTTGATTTTTTTAAATATATTGTTAATGCTCTTTCATCCTAAATGGAGTCAAAAGTATAATATTTGAATATGATAATTCAACAAAAATATAAGTAATGGAGTCAATTGAATAAAAAACACTTTAATGGAAGAATATTACAAATACGAACCCTAAGCTTCAATGTTGGCTTAAGCGTATATTTTTATAAGGGAGTGGGAAAACTTCTTATTAGAGTCAATTGTATTTGCTTTTTCTTAACTAAGATGTTTCTAGACTAAAATTATTAAAATTATTACAAATTGCATTGTGGTAATGGAGATAATTAAGAAATTTACAAAATCTAAATTTAACTGATTATTAACAACTTATTTATCCCTATAAAACTATAAAATTTTGAAAATGGAAAAAATGTAATGTTTTGATTTTTTTTAATATATTGTTAATGCCCTTTCATCTTAAATGGAGTCAAAAGAATAATATTTGAATATGTTAATCAAAAAAAATACAAATAAGGGACTCAATTCAATAAAAAACATTTTAGTGGAAGAATATTACAAATTCGAATCCTAAACTTCAATGTTGGGCTAAGTATTTATCTCTAGAGGGGAGTAGGAAAACTTCTTATTAGAGTTCATTGCGTTTGTTTTTTCTTAAGTAATATGTTTGCATACCAAAATTATAAAAGGCATTAGAAATTACATTGTGGCAAAGGAGATAATTACGTAATTTACAAAACTTAAATTTAACTTATTATTAACATCACATTTATCCCTATACGACTATCAAAATCTAATAATTGCAAAAATGCAATGTTTAGATTTTTTTTTTTACAATGTTGATGCCCTTTCATCTTAAATGGATTCAAAAGCATAATATTTGAATGTCTTAATTCAACAAAAATACAAGTAATGGAGCCAATTGAATAAAAAACACTTTAGTGGATGAATATTACAAATTGGAATCATAAGCTTCAATGTTAGGTCAAGTATATATCTCTAAAGGGGAGTGGGAAATCTTCTAATAAGGGTCCATTGTATTTGCATTTTCTTAATTTAAATTTTTTAGAATAAAATTATAGAAATCATTAGAAATTGCATTGTGGCAATAGAGATAATTAAGAAATTTACAAAATCTAACTTTAACTGATTATTAACAACGCATTTATCCCTATAAAACTATAAAATTCTGAAAATTGAAAAAATGCAATATTTTGATTTTTTAAAATATATTCTTAATACCCTTTCATCTTAAACGAAGTCTAAAGCATAATATTTGAATATGTTAATTCAACAAAAATACAAGTAATGGAGTCAATTGAATAAAATACACTTTAGTGGATGAATATTACAGATTGGAACCCTAAACTTCAATGTTGGGTCAAGCATATATCTCTATAGGGGAGTGGGAAAACTTCTTATTAGGGTCCATTGTATTTGCTTTTTCTTAAATAAGATGTTTCTAGACTAAAATTATAAAAATCATTAGAAATTGTACTGTGGCAATGGAGATAATTAAGAAATTTACAAAATCTAAATTTAACTAATTATTAACAACACATTTATCCCTATAAAACTATAAAATTCTGAAAATTGAAAAAATGCAATGTTTTGATTTTTTAATATATTCTTAATGCCCTTTCATCTTAAATGGAGTGAAAAGAATAATATTTGAATATGTTAATTCAACAAAAATACAAGTAATGGAGTCAATTGAATGAAAAACACTTTAGTGGAAGAATATTAGAAATTCAAATCCTACGCTTCAATGTTGGTTCAGGCATATATCTTTATAATGGAGTGGGAAAACTTCTTATTATAGTCCATTGCAGTTGTTTTTTCTTAAGTAATATGTTTACGGACAAAAATTATAGAAATCATTAGAAGTTGCATTATGGTAAAGGAGATAATTAAGTAATTTACAAAATTTAAATTTAACTTATTATTAACATCCCATTTATACCTATAAGACAATCAAATTATGATAATTGCAAAAATGTAATGTTTTGATTTTTTTAGTACATTCTTAATGCGCTTTCATCTTAAATGGAATAAAAAGTATAATATTTGAATTTGTTAATTCAACAAAAATACAAGTAATGGAGTCAATTGAATAAAAAAACTCTTTAGTGGATGAATATTACGAATTGGAATCCTAAGTTTCAATCTTGGGTCAAGCATATATCTCTAGAGGGGAGTGGGGAAACTTCTTATTAAAGTCCATTGCGGTTGTTTTATCTTAAGGAATATATTTGCGAACTAAAATTATAGAAATCATTAAAAATTGCATTTTGGCAAAGGTGATAATTAAGGAATTTACAAAATTTAAATTTAACTTATTATTAACATCACATTTATCCCTATAAGACTATCAAATTATGATGATTGCAAAAATGTAATGTTTTGATTTTTTTTAATATATTATTAATGCCCTTTCATCTTAAATGGTGTCGAGAGTATAATATTTGAATATGTTAATTTAACAAAAATACAAGTAATGGACTCAATTAAATAAAAATCACTTTAGTGGAAGAATATTACAAATTTGAATCCTAAGATTCAATGTTGGGTGAAGCACATATCTAGGGAGGGGAGTGGGAAAACTTCTTATTAGAGTCCATTGTGGTTGTTTTATCTTAAGTAATATATTTGCGAACTAAAATTATAGAAATCATTAAAAATTGCATTTTGGCAAAGGAGATAATTAAGTAATTTACAAAATTTAAATTTAACTTATTATTAACATCACATTTATCCCTATAAGACTATCAAATTATGATGATTGCAAAAATGTAATGTTTTGATTTTTTTAATATATTATTAATGCCCTTTCATCTTAAATGGTGTCGAGAGTATAATATTTGAATATGTTAATTTAACAAAAATACAAGTAATGGACTCAACTAAATAAAAATCACTTTAGTGGAAGAATATTACAAATTTGAATCCTAAGATTCAATGTTGGGTCAAGCATATATCAAGAGAGGGGAGTGGGAGAACTTCTTAGTAGAGTCCATTGCAGTTGTTTTTTCTAAGTAATATGTTTGCGGACTAAAATTATAGAAATAATTAGAAATTGCATTGTGGCAGAGGAGATAATTAAGTAATTTACAAAATTTAAATTTAACTTATTATTAACATCACATTTATCCCTATAAGACTATAAAATTCTGATAATTGCAAAAATGCAATGTTTTGATTTTTTTAGTACATTGTTAATGCCCTTTCATCTTAAATGGAGTCAAAAGCATAATATTTGAATATGTTAATTCAGCAAAAATACAAGTAATGGAGTCAATTGAATAAAAAACACTTTAGTGAATGAATATTACGAATTGGAATCCTAAGTTTCAATATTGGGTCAAGCATATATCTTTAGAAGGGAGTGGGAAAACTTATTATTAGGGTCTATTGTTTTTGCTTTTTCCTAAGTAAGATGTTTCTAGACTAAAATTATAGAAATCATTAGAAATTGCATTGTGGCAATAGAGATAATTAAGAAATTTACAAAATCTAAATTCAACTGATTATTAACAATACATTTATCCCTATTAGACTATAAAATTTTGAAAATTGAAAAAATGCATTGTTTTGATTTTTTTAATATATTCTTAATGCCTTTTCATCTTAAATGAAGTCAAAAGCGTAATATTTGAATATGTTAATTCAAAAAAAATACAAGTAATGGAGTCAATTGAATAAAAAACACTTTAGCGAAGGAATATTACAAATTTGAATCCTAAGCTTCAATGTTGGTTCAAGCATATATCTCTAGAGGGGAGTGGGAAAACCTCTTATTAGGGTCCATTGTATTTGCTTTTTCTTAAGCAAGATGTTTCTAGACTAAAATTGTTGAAATCATTACAAATTGCATTGTGGCAATGGAGATAATTAAGAAATTTACAAAATCTACATTTAAATGATTATTAACAACGCATTTATCGCTATATGACTATAAAATTCTGAAAATTCAAAAAATGCAATGTTTTGATTTTTTTAATATATCTTTAATGCCCTTTGATTTTAAATGGAGTGAAAAACATAATATTTGAATATGTTAATTCAACAAAAATACAAGTTATGGACTCAATTGAATAAAAAACACCTTAGTGGAGGAATATTATAAATTGGAATCCTAAACTTCAATGTTGTGTTAAGCATATATCGCCAGAGGGGTGTGGGAAAACTTCTTAGTAGGGTAGTAGGGTCCATTGTATTCGCTTTTTCTCAAGTAGGATGTATGTAGACGAAAATTATAGAAATCATTACAAATTGCATTTTGGCAAAGTAGACAATTAAGAAATTTACAAAATTTAAATTCAGAAGATTATCAACAACATATTTATCCCTGTAAGACTTTAAAATTGAAAAAAATGCAATGTTTGGATTTTTTTTAATATATTGTTAATGCCCTTTCATCTTAAATGGAGAGAAAAGTAGAATATTTGAATATGTTAATTCAACAAAATTACAAGTAATGGACTCAAACGAATAGAAAACATTTTGGTGGAAGAATATTACAAATTCGAATCCTAAGGTTCAATGTTGGTTGAAGCATATATCTTTATAGGGAGTGGGAAAACTTCTTATTAGCGTCCATTGCATTTTTTTTTTCTTAAGTAATATGTTTACGGACAAAAATTACAGAAATCATTAGAAATTGCATTATGGCAAAGGAGATAATTAAGTAATTTACAAAATTTAAATTTAACTTACGATTAACATCACATTTATCCCTACAAGACTATAAAATTCTAATAATTGCAAAAATGCAATGTTTTGATTTTTTTAGTACATTCTAAATGCCCTTTCATCTTAAATGGAGTCAAAATCATAATATTTGAATTTGTCAATTTAACAAAAATACAAGTAATGGAGTCAATTGAATGAAAAACGCTTTAGTGGATGAATATTACAAATTGGAATCCTCAGCTTCAATGTTGGGTCAAGCATATATCTCTGGAGGGGAGAGGGAAAACTTGTTATTAGGGTCCATTGTATTTGTTTTTTCCTAAGTAAGATGTTTCTAGACTAAAATTATAAAAATCATTTGAAATTGTACTGTAGTAATGGAGATAATTAATAAAATTACAAAATCTAAATGTAACTGATTATTAACAACGCATTTATTCTTATGAGGCTATAAAATTCTGAAAATTGAAAAAATGCAATGTTTTGAAATTTCTAATATATTCTTAATGCCCTTTGATCTTAAATGGAGTGAAAAGCATAGTATTTGAATATGTTAATTGAACAAAAATACAAATAATGGAGTCAATTGAATAAAGAACACTTTAGTGGAAGAATATTACAAATTTGAATCCTAAACTTTAATGTTGGGTCAAGTATTTATCTCTAGAGGGGAGTGGGAAAACTTCTTATTATAAATCCATTGTGTTTGTTTTTTCTTAAGTAATATGTTTACGGACTAAAATTATTGAAAGCATTATAAATTACATTATGGCAAAGTAGATAATTATGTAATTTACAAAATTTAAATTTAACTTATTATTAACATCACATTTATCCTTATATGACTATCAAATTTTGATAATTGCAAAAATGCAATGTTTTAATTTTTTTTTAGTACATTGTTGATGCCCTCTCATCTTAAATGGAGTGAAAAGCATAATATTTGAATATGTTAATTCAACAAAAATACAAGTAATGAAGTCAATTGAATAAAAAACACTTTAGTGGATGAATATTACAAATTGGAATCCTAAGTTTCAATGTTGGGTTAAGCATATATCTCTAGAGGGGAGTGGGAAAACTTATTATTAGGGTCCATTGTATTTGCTTTTTCTTAAGTAAGATGTTTCTAGACTAAAATTATATAAATCATTAGAAATTGCATTGTGGCAATGGAGATAATTAAGAAATTCGCAAAATTTAAATTTAACTTATTATTAACAACGCATTTATCCCTATAAGACTATAAAATTTTGAAAATTGAAAAAATGCAATGTTTTGATTTTTTTTATTATGTTCTCAATGCCATTTCTTCTTGAATGGAGTAAAAAGTATAATATTTGAATATGTTAATTCAAAAAAAATAAAAGTAATGGAGCCAATCGAATAAAAAACACTTTAGTGGAAGAATATTACAAATTTGAATCTTAAACTTTAATGTTGGTTCAAGTATATATCTCTGTAGGGGAGTGGGAAAACTTCTTATTAGAGTCCATTGCATTTGTTTTTTCTTAAGTAATATGTTTACGGACAAAAATTATAGAAATCTGTAGAAATTGCATTGTGGCAAAGGAGATAATTAAGTAATTTGCAAAATTTAAATTTAACTTATTATTAACATCACATTTATCCCTGTAAGACTATAAAATTCTGATAATTGCAAAAATGCAATGTTTTGATTTTTTTAGTACATTCTTAACGCCCATTCATCTTAAATGAAGCCAAAATCATAATATTTCAATATGTCAATTCAACAAAAATACAAGTAACGGAGTCAATTGAATAAAAAACACTTTAGTGGATGAATATTACAAATTCGAATCCTAAACTTCAATGTTGGGTCAAGCATATATCTTTAGAAAGGTTCGGGAAAACTTCTTATTAAGGTCCATTATATATGCTTTTTCTTAAGTAAGATGTTTTTAGAGTAAAATTATAGAAATCATTAGAAATTGTATTGTAGCAATGGAGATAATTAAGAAATTTACAAAATCTAAATTTAACTGATTATTAACAACACATTTATCCTTATAAGACTATAAAATTCTGAAAATTGAAAAAATGCAATGTTTTAATTTTTTTTAATATATTCTTAATGCCCTTTAATTTTAAATGGAGTGAAAAGCATAATATTTGAATATGTTAAATCAACAATAATATAAGTTATGGACTCAATTGAATAAAAAACACTTTAGTGGATGAATATTACAAATTGGAATCCTAAACTTCAATGTTGGGTAAAGCATATATCTCCAGAAAGGTATGGGAAAACTTCTTATTAGGGTCCATTGTCAAAGCTTTTTCTTAGGTAAGATGTTTCTAGACTAAAATTATAGAAATCATTAGAAATTGTATTGTAGCAATGGAGATAATTAAGAAATTTACAAAATCTAAATTTAACTGATTATTAACAACGCATTTATCCTTATAAGACTATAAAATTCTAAAAATTGAAAACATGCAATGTTTTGATTTTTTAAATATATTCTTAATGCCCTTTGATTTTAAATGGAGTGAAAAGTATAATATTTGAATATGTTAAGTCAACAAAAATATAAGTAATGGACTCAATTGAATAAAAAACGTTTTAATGGAAGAATATTACAAATTCGAATCCTAAGCTTTAATGTTCGGCCAATCATATATCTAGAGAGGGGAGTGGGAAAACTTCTTATAAGAGTCTATTACGGCTGTTTTTTCTTAAATAATATGTTTGCGGATTAAAATTATAAAAATCATTAAAAATTGCTTTATGGCAAAGGAGATAATTAAGTAATTTACAAAATTTAAATTTAACTTATTATTAAGATCACATTTATCCCTATAAAACTATAAAATTCTGATAATTGCAAAAATGCAATGTTTTGATTTTTTTTAAAAGCATTGTTAATGCCCTTTCATCTTAAAGGGAGTCAAAAGCATAATATTTGAATATGTTAATTCATAAAAAAATACAAGTAATGGACTCAATTGAATAAAAAAAAAACTTTAGTGGAAAAATATAACAAATTTGAATCCTAAGCTTTAATGTTGGGTCAAGCATATATCTCTAGAGGGGAGTGGGAAAACTTCTTATTAGAGTCCATTGCGTTTGTTTTTCTTAAGTAATATTTTTGCGGACAAAAATTATAGATATCATTAGAAATTGCATTGTGGCAAAAGAGATAATTAAGTAATTTACAAAATTTAAATTTTGCTTATTATTAAGATCACTTTTATCTCTGTAAGACTATCATATTATGATAATTGCAAAAATGCAATGCAATGTTTTGATTTTTTTTTAGTACATTGTTGATGGCCTTTCATCTTAAATGGTGTCAAAAGCGTAATATTTGAATATGTTAATTCAACAAAAATACAAGTAATGAAGTCGATTGAATAAAAAACACTTTAGTGGATGAATATTACAAATTGGAATCCCAAGTTTCAATGTTGGGTTAAGCATATATCTCTAGAGGGGAGTGGGAAAACTTCTTATTAAGGTCCATTGTATTTGCTTTTTCTTAAGTAAGATTTTTGCAGACTAAAATTATAGAAATCTTTAGAAATTGTATTGTAGTAATGGAGATAATTAAGAAATTTACAAAATCTAAATTTAACTGATTATTAACAACGCATTTATCCTTATAAGACTATAAAATTCTAAAAATTGAAAACATGCAATGTTTTGATTTTTTAAATATATTCTTAATGCCCTTTGATTTTAAATGGAGTGAAAAGCATAATATTTGAATATGTTAATTCAACAAAAATACAAGTAATGGATTCAATTGAATAAAAAATACTTTAGTGGATGAATATTACAAATTGGAATCCTAAACTTTAATGTTGGGCCAATCATATATCTAGGGAGGGGAGTGGGAAAACTTCTTATAAGAGTCTATTACGGCTGTTTTTTCTTAAATAATATGTTTGCGGACTAAAATTATAAAAATCATTCAAAATTGCTTTATGGCAAAGGAGATAATTAAGTAATTTACAAAATTTAAATTTAACTTATTATTAAGATCACATTTATCCCTATAAAACTATAAAATTCTGATAATTGCAAAAATGCAATGTTTTGATTTTTTTTAAAGCATTGTTAATGCCCTTTCATCTTAAAGGGAGTCAAAAGCATAATATTTGAATATGTTAATTCATAAAAAATACAAGTAATGGACTCAATTGAATAAAAAAAAACTTTAGTGGAAGGATATAACAAATTCAAATCCTAAGCTTTAATGTTGGGTCAAGCATATATCTCTAGAGGGGAGTGGGAAAACTTCTTATTAGAGTCTATTGCATTTGTTTTTTCTTAAGTAATATGTTTACGGACAAAAATTATATAAATCATTAGAAATTGCATTGTGGCAAAGGAGATAATTAAGTAATTTACAAAATTTAAATTTTACTTATTATTAAGATCACATTTATCTCTGTAAGACTATCATATTATGATAATTGCAAAAATGCAATGCAATGTTTTGATTTTTTTGGTACATTGTTGATGGCCTTTCATCTTAAATGGTGTCAAAAGCATAATATTTGAATATGTTAATTCAACAAAAATACAAGTAATGAAGTCGATTGAATAAAAAACACTTTAGTGGATGAATATTACAAATTGGAATCCCAAGTTTCAATGTTGGGTTAAGCATATATCTCTAGAGGGGAGTGGGAAAACTTATTATTAGGGTCCATTGTATTTCCTTTTTCTTGTGTAAGATTTTTCTAAACTAAAATTATAGAAATCTTTAGAAATTGTATTGTAGTAATGGAGATAATTAAGAAATTTACAAAATCTAAATTTAACTGATTATTAACAACGCATTTATCCTTATAAGACTATAAAATTCTAAAATTTGAAAACATGCAATGTTTTGATTTTTTAAATATATTCTTACTGCCCTTTGCTTTTAAATGGAGTGAAAAGTATAATATTTGAATATGTTAATTCAACAAAAATACAAGTAATGGACTCAATTGAATAAAAAATGTTTTAATGGAAGAATATTACAAATTCGAATCCTAAGCTTTAATGTTGGGCCAATCATATATGTAGGGAGGGGAGTGGGAAAACTTCTTATAAGAGTCTATTACGGCTGTTTTTTCTTAAATAATATGTTTGCGGACTAAAATTATAAAAATCATTCAAAATTGCTTTATGGCAAAGGAGATAATTAAGTAATTTACAAAAGTTAAATTTAACTTATTATTAAGATCACATTTATCCCTATAAAACTATAAAATTCTGATAATTGCAAAAATGCAATGTTTTGATTTTTTTTAAAAGCATTGTTAATGCCTTTTCATCTTAAAGGGAATCAAAAGCATAATATTTGAATATGTTAATTCATAAAAAATACAAGTAATGGACTCAATTGAATAAAAAAAAAAAAACTTTAGTGGAAGAATATAACAAATTCAAATCCTAAGCTTTAATGTTAGGTCAAGCATATATCTCTAGAGGGGAGTGGGAAAACTTCTTATTAAAGTCCATTGCATTTGTTTTTTCTTAAGCAATATGTTTACGGACAAAAATTATATAAATCATTAGAAATTGCATTGTGGCAAAGGAGATAATTAAGTAATTTACAAAATTTAAATTTTACTTATTATTAAGATCACATTTATCTTTGTAAGACTATCATATTATGATAATTGCAAAAATGCAATGCAATGTTTTGATTTTTTTAGTACATTGTTGATGGCCTTTCATCTTAAATGGTGTCAAAAGCATAATATTTGAATATGTTAATTCAACAAAAATACAAGTAATGAAGTCGATTCAATAAAAAACACTTTAGTGGATGAATATTACAAATTGGAATCCCAAGTTTCAATGTTGGGTTAAGCATATATCTCTAGAGGGGAGTGAGAAAACTTCTTATTAGGGTCCATTGTATTTGCTTTTTCTTGTGTAAGATTTTTCTAGACTAAAATTATAGAAATCTTTAGAAATTGTATTGTAGTAATGGAGATAATTAAGAAATTTACAAAATCTAAATTTAACTGATTATTAACAACGCATTTATCCTTATAAGACTATAAAATTCTAAAAATTGAAAACATGCAATGTTTTAATTTTTTAAATATATTCTTAATGCCCTTTGATTTTAAATGGAGTGAAAAGTATAATATTTGAATATGTTAATTCAACAAAAATACAAGTAATGGACTCAATTGAATAAAAAACGTTTTAATGGAAGAATATTACAAATTCGAATCCTAAGCTTTAATGTTGGGCCAATCATATATGTAGGGAGGGGAGTGGGAAAACTTCTTATAAGAGTCTATTACGGCTGTTTTTTCTTAAATAATATGTTTGCGGACTAAAATTATAAAAATCATTCAAAATTGCTTTATGGCAAAGGAGATAATTAAGTAATTTACAAAAGTTAAATTTAACTTATTATTAAGATCACATTTATCCCTATAAAACTATAAAATTCTGATAATTGCAAAAATGCAATGTTTTGATTTTTTTTAAAAGCATTGTTAACGCCCTTTCATCTTAAAGGGAGTCAAAAGCATAATATTTGAATATGTTAATTCATAAAAAATACAAGTAATGGACTCAATTGAATAAAAAAAAACTTTAGTGGAAGAATATAACAAATTCAAATCCTAAGCTTTAATGTTGGGTCAAGCATATATCTCTAGAGGGGAGTGGGAAAACTTCTTATTAAAGTCCATTGCATTTGTTTTTTCTTAAGTAATATGTTTACGGACAAAAATTATATAAATCATTAGAAATTGCATTGTGGCAAAGGAGATAATTAAGTAATTTACAAAATTTAAATTTTACTTATTATTAAGATCACATTTATCTCTGTAAGATTATCATATTATGATAATTGCAAAAATGCAATGCAATGTTTTGATTTTTTTAGTACATTGTTGATGGCCTTTCATCTTAAATGGTGTCAAAAGCGTAATATTTGAATATGTTAATTCAACAAAAATACAAGTAATGAAGTCGATTGAATAAAAAACACTTTAGTAGATGAATATTACAAATTGGAATCCCAAGTTTCAATGTTGGGTTAAGCATATATCTCTAGAGGGGAGTGGGAAAACTTCTTATTAGGGTCCATTGTATTTGCTTTTTCTTGTGTAAGATTCTTCTAGACTAAAATTATAGAAATCTTTAGAAATTGTATTGTAGTAATGGAGATAATTAAGAAATTTACAAAATCTAAATTTAACTGATTATTAACAACGCATTTATCCTTATAAGACTATAAAATTCTAAAAATTGAAAACATGCAATGTTTTGATTTTTTAAATATATTCTGAATGCCCTTTGATTTTAAATGGAGTGAAAAGTATAATATTTGAATATGTTAATTCAACAAAAATACAAGTAATGGACTCAATTGAATAAAAAACGTTTTAATGGAAGAATATTACAAATTCGAATCCTAAGCTTTAATGTTGGGCCAATCATATATGTCGGGAGGGGAGTGGGAAAACTTCTTATAAGAGTCTATTACGGCTGTTTTTTCTTAAATAATATGTTTGCGGACTAAAATTATAAAAATCATTCAAAATTGCTTTATGGCAAAGGAGATAATTAAGTTATTTACAAAAGTTAAATTTAACTTATTATTAAGATCACATTTATCCCTATAAAACTATAAAATTCTGATAATTGCAAAAATGCAATGTTTTGATTTTTTTAAAAGCATTGTTAATGCCCTTTCATCTTAAAGGGAGTCAAAAGTATAATATTTGAATATGTTAATTCATAAAAAATACAAGTAATGGACTCAATTGAATAAAAAAAAACTTTAGTGGAAGAATATAACAAATTTGAATCCTAAGCTTTAATGTTGGGTCAAGCATATATCTCTAGAGGGGAGTGGGAAAACTTCTTATTAGAGTCCATTGCGTTTGTTTTTTCTTAAGTAATATTTTTGCGGACAAAAATTATATAAATCATTAGAAATTGCATTGTGGCAAAGGAGATAATTAAGTAATTTACAAAATTTAGATTTTACTTATTATTAAGATCATATTTATCTCTGTAAGACTATCACATTATGATAATTGCAAAAATGCAATGCAATGTTTAGATTTTTTTTAGTACATTGTTGATGGCCTTTCATCTTAAATGGTGTCAAAAGTATAATATTTGAATATGTTAATTCAACAAAAATACAAGTAATGAAGTCGATTGAATAAAAAACACTTTAGTGGATGAATATTACAAATTGGAATCTCAAGTTTCAATGTTGGGTTAAGCATATATCTCTAGAGGGGAGTGGGAAAACTTCTTATTAGGGTCCATTTTATTTGCTTTTTCTTAAGTAAGATTTTTCTAGACTAAAATTATAGAAATCCTTAGAAATTGTATTGTAGTAATGGAGATAATTAAGAAATTTACAAAATCTAAATGTAACTGATTATTAACAACGCATTTATCCTTATAAGACTATAAAATTCTAAAAATTGAAAATATGCAATGTTTTGATTTTTTAAATATATTCTTAGTGCCCTTTGATTTTAAATAGAGTGAAAAGCATAATATTTGAATATGTTAATTCAACAAAAATACAAGTAATGGACTTAATTGAATAAAAAAGACTTTAGTTAATGAATATTATAAATTGGAATCCTAGGCTTCAATGTTGGGTCAAGCATATATCTATAGAGGGGTGTGGAAAAACTTCTTAGTAGGGTCCATTGTATTCGTTTTTTATCAAGTAAGATGTATGTAGACGAAAATTATAGAAATCATTACAAATTGCATTATGGCAAAGTAAACAATTAAGAAATTTACAAAATTTAAATTCAGAAGATTATCAACAACGTATTTATCTCTGTAAGACTAGAAAATTCTGAAAATTGAAAAAATGCAATGTTTGGATTTTTTTAATATATTGTTAATTCCCTTTCATCTTAAATGGAGTGAAAAGCATAATATTTGAATATATTAATTCAACAAAAATACAAGTAATGTAGTCAATTGAAGAAAAAACACTTTAGTGGAACAATATTACAAATTCGAATCCTAAACTTCAATGTTGGTTCAGACATATATCTCTATAAGGGAGTGGGAAAACTTCTTATTAGAGTCCATTGCATTTGTTTTTTCTTAAGTAATATGTTTACGGACAAAAATTATAGAAATCAATAGAAATTGCATTGTGGCAAAGGAGATAATTAAGTAATTTGCAACATTTAAATTTAACTTATTATTAACATCACATTTATCCCTATAAGACTATAAAATTCTGATAATTGCAAAAATGCAATGTTTTGATTTTTTTTAGTACATTCTTAACGCCCTTTCATCTTAAATGGAGCCAAAATCATAATATTTCAATATGACAATTCAACAAAAATACAAGTAATGGAGTCAATTGAATAAAAAACACTTTAGTGGAATAATATAACAAATTTGAATCCTAAGCTTTAATGTTGGGTCAAGCATATATCTCTAGAGGGGAGTGGAAAAACTTCTTATTAGAGTCTATTGCGTTTGTTTTTTCTTAAGTAATATGTTTGCGGACTTAAATTATAGAAATCATTAGAAATTGCATTGTGGCAAAGAAGATAATTAAGTAATTTACAAAATTTAAATTTTACTTATTATTAACATCACATTTATCTCTGTAAGACTATCAAATTCTGATAATTGCAAAAATGCAATGTTTTGATTTTTTTAGTACATTATTGATGGCCTTTCATCTTAAATGGTGTCAAAAGCATAATATATGAATATGTTGATTCAACAAAAATACAAGTAATGGAGTCAATTGAATAAAAAACACTTTAGTGGAAGAATATTATAAATTCGAATCCTAAGTTTCAATGTTGGGTCAAGCATATATCTCTATAAGGGAGTGAGAAAACTTCTTATTATGGTCCATTGTATTTGCTTTTTCTTAAGTAAGATGTTTATAGTCTAAAATTGGAGAAATCATTACAAATTGCATTGTGGCAATGGAGAAAATTAAGAAATTTACAAAATCTAAATTTAACTGATCATTAACAACACATTTATCCCTATGAGATTATAAAATTCTGAAATTTGAAAGAATGCAATGTTTTGATTTTTTTACTATATTTTTAATGCCCTTTCATCTTAAATGGAGTCAAAAGCATAATATTTGATTATGTTAATTCAACAAAAATACAAGCAATGGACTCAATTGAATAAAAAACACTTCCTAAGCTTCAATGTTGGGTCAAGCATATATCTGTAAAGGCGAGTGGGAAAAAGTCTTATTAAGGTCCATCGTATTTGCTTTTTCTTAAGTAGGATGTTTATAGACTAAAATTATAGATATCATTACAAATTGCATTATGGGAATGGAGATAATTAAGATATTGATAAAATTTAAATTCAACTGATTATTAACAACGCATTTATCCCTATAAGACTATAAAATTCTGAAAATTGAAAAAATGCATTGTTTTGATTTTTTTAATATATGGTTAATGCCCTTTCATCTTAAATGGAGTTAAAAGCATAATATTTGAATATGTTAATTCAACAAAAATTCAAGTAGTGGACTCAATTGAACAAAAAACACTTTAGTGGATGAATATTACAAATTGGAATCCTAAATTTCAATGTTGGGTCATGCATATATCTATATAAGGGAGTGAGAAAACTTCTTATTTGGGTCCATTGTATTTGCTTTTTCGTAAGTAAGATGTACCTACTCTAAAATTATAGAAATCATTACAAATTGCATTGTGGCGATGGAGATAATTAAGAATTTTACAAAATCTAAATTCAACTGATTATTAATAATGTATTTATCCTTATAAGATTGTAAAATTCTGAGGATTGAAAACATGCAATTTTTTGATATTTTAATTTATTGTTAATGCCCTTTCATTTTAAATGGAGTGAAAAGTATATTATTTGAATATGCTAATCTATCAAAAATACAAGTAATTGACTTAATTGAATAAAAAACAATTTAGTGGAAGAATATTACAAATCTGAATCCTAAGTTTCAATGTTGGGTCAAGCATATATCTCTAGAGGGTGTGGGAAAACTTCTTATTAGAGTCCATTGTGTTTGTTTTTTCTTAAGTAATATGTTTGTGAACTAAAAATATAGAAATCATTAGAAATTGCATTGTGGCAAAAGAGATAATTAAGTAATTTACAAAATTTAAATTTAACTTATTATTAACATCACATTTATCCCTATAAGACTATCAAATTCTGACAATTGCAAAACTGCAATGTTTTGATTTTTTTAATAGATTGTTAATGCCCTTTCATCTTAAATGGAGTCAAAAGCATAATATTTGAATATGTTAATTCAACAAAAATACAAGTAATTGACCCAATTGAATAAAAAACACTTTAATGGAAGGATATTACAAATTTGAATCCTAAGTTTCAATATTGGGTCAAGCATATATCTCTAGAGGGGAGTGGGAAAACTTCTTATTGGGGTCTATTGCGTTTGTTTTTTCTTAAATAATATGTTTGCGGGCTAAAATTAAAGAAATCATTAGAAATTGCATTGTGGCAAAAGAGATAACTAAGTAATTTACAAAATTTAAATTCAACTTATTACGTTTGTTTTTTCTTAAGTAATATGTTTACGGACTAAAGTTATAGAAATCATTAGAAATTGCATTGTGGCAAAGGAGATAATTAAGAAATTTACAAAATCTAAATTTAATTGATTATTAACAATGCATTTATCCTTATAAGACAATAAAATTCTAAAAAATGAAAAAATGCAATGTTTTGATTTTTTTGATATATTGTTAATGCACTTTCATCTTAAATGGAGTCAAAAGCATATTATTTGAATATGTTAATTCAACAAAAATACAAGTAATGGACTCAATTGAATAAAAAACACTGTAATGGAAGAATATTACAAATTAGAAACCTAACCTCAATGTTAGGTTAAGCATATACCTAAATAAGGGAGTGGGAAAACTTGTTATTAGAGTCCGTTGCGGTTGTTTTTTCTTGTGTAATATGTTTGCAGGTTAAAATTATAAAAATCATTAGAAAATGCATTGTGGCAAAGGAGATAATTAAGTAATTCACAAATTTTCAATTTAACTTATTATTAACATTTCATTTACCCCTATAAGACTATCAAATTCTAAGAATTACAAAAATGCAATGTTTTGACTTTTTTAGTACATTATTAATGCCCTTTCATCTTACATCAAGTCAAAAGTATAATATTTGAATATGTTAATTCAACAAAAATACAAGTAATGGAGTCAATTGAATAAAAAAACACGTTAGTGGATGAATATTACAAATTGGAATCCTAAGCTTCAATGTTGGGTCAAGCATATATCTCTAGAGGGGAGTGGGAAAACTTCTTATTAGGGTCCATTGTATTTGCTTATTCTTAAGTAAAATGTTTCTAGACTCAAATTATAGAAATCATTACAAATGACATTATCGCAATGGAGATAATTAAGAAATTTACAAAATCTAAATTTAATTGATTATTAACAATGCATTTATCCCTATAAGACAATAAAATTCTGAAAATTGAAAAAAATGCAATGCTTTGATTTTTTTGATATATTGTTAATGCCTTTTCATCTTAAATGGAGTCAAAAGTATAATATTTGAATACGTTAATTCAACAAAAATATAAGTAATGGACTCAATTGAATGAAAAACACTTTAGTGGAAGAATATTACAAATTCGAGTCCTAAACTTCAATGCTGGGTCAAGCATTTATCTGTAGAGGGAATTGGGAAAACTTCTTATTAGAGTCCATTACATTTGTTTTTTCTTAAGTAATATGTTTGCGGGCTAAAATTATAGAAATCATTACAAATTACATTGTGGCAAAGGAGATAATTAAGTAATTTACAAAATTTAAATTTAACTTATTATTAACATCACATTTATCCATATAAGACTATCAAATTCTAATAATTGCAAAAATGCAATGTTTTCATTTTTTTAGTACATTGTTGATGCCCTTTCATCTTAAATGGTGTTAAAAGCATAATATTTGAATATGTTAATTCAACAAAAATACAAGTAATGGAGTCAATTGAATAAAAAACACTTTAGTGAATGAATCTTACAAATTGGAATCCTAAATTTCAATGTTGGGTCAAGCATATATCTATAGAGGGGAGTGGGAAAAGTTCTTATTAAGGTCCATTGTATTTGCGTTTTCTTAAGTAAGATGTTTTTTAGACTAAAATTGTATAAATCATTACAAATTGCATTGTGACAATGGAGATAATAAAAATTTACAAAATCTAAATTTAACTGATTATTAACAACGCATTTATCCCTATAAGACTTAATATTCTAAAAATTGAGAAAATGCAAAGTTTGGATTTTTTTTTAATATATTGTTAATGCCCTTTCATCTTAAATAGAGTGAAAAGCAAAATATTTGAATGTGTTAATTCAACAAAAATACAAATAATGGACTCATTGAATAAAAAAACACTTTAGTGGAAGAATGTTACAAATTTGAATCCTAAGCTTCAATGTTGGGTCAAGCATATATCTCTAGAGGGTAGTGGGAAAGCTTCTTATTACAGTCCACTATATTTGCTTTTTCTTAAGTAAGATGTTTCTAGACTAAAATTATACAAATCATTTCAAATTGCATTGTGGCAATAGAGATAATTAAGAAATTTACAAAATTTAAATTTAACTGATTATTAATAATGCATTTCTCCTTACATGACTGTAAAATTCTGAGGATTGAAAACATGCAATGTTTGATATTTTAATGTATTGTTAATGCCTTTTCATTTTAAATGGATTGAAAAGCATTATTTGAATATGTTAATCTATCAAAAAATACAAGTAATGGACTCAATTGAATAAAAAACACTTTGTGGAAGAATATTACAAATTGGAATCCTAAGTTTCAATGTTGGGTCAAGCATATATCTCTATAGGGGAGTGGGAAAACTGCTTATTAGGGTCCATTGTATTCATTTTTTCTTAAGTAAGATGTTTGCATACTAAAATTATAGAAATCATTACAAATTGCATTGTGGGAAGGGAGATAATTAAGAAATTTACAAAATTTAAATTCAACTCATTATTAACAACACATTTATCCCTATAAGACTCTAAAATTCTGAAAATTGAAAAAATGCAATGTTTTGATTTTTTAATATATTGTTAATGCCCTTTCATTTTAAATGGAGTGAAAAGCATAATATTTGAATATGTTAATTCAACAAAAATACAAGTAATGGACTCAATTGAATAAAAAACACTTTAGTGGATGAATATTACAAATTGGAATCCTAAACTTCAATGTTGGGTCATGCATATATCTCTATAGGGGAGTGGGAAAACTTCTTATTAGGGTCCATTGTATTTGCTTTTTCTTAAGTAAGATGTTTGTAGACTAAAATTATACAAATGATTACAAATTGCATTGTGGCAATGGAGATAATTAAGAAATTTACAAAATTTAAATTCAACTGATTATTAACAACACATTTATCCCTATAAGACTATAAAATTCTGAAATTTAAAAAATGCAATGTTTTGATTTTTTAATATATTTGTTAATGCCCTTTCATTTAAATGGAGTGAAAAGCATAATATTTGAATATGTTAATTCAACAAAAATACAAGTAATGGACTCAATGAATAAAAACACTTTAGTGGATGAATATTATAAATTGGAATCCTAAATTCAATGTTGGGTCAAGCATATATCTTTAGAGGGGAGTGGGAAAACTTCTTATTAGGTTCCATTGTATTTGCTTTTTCTTAAGTAAGATGTTTGTAGACTAAAATTATAAAAATGATTACAAATTGCATTGTGGCAATGGAGATAATTAAGAAATTTACAAATTTAAATTCAACTGATTATTAACAATGCATTTATCCTTAGAAGACTATAAAATTCTGAAAATTAAAAAAATGCAATGTTTTGATTTTTATATATTATTAATGCCCTTTCATTTTAAATGGAGTGAAAAGCATAATATTTGAATATGTTAATTCAACAAAATACAAGTAATGGACCAATTGAATAAAAAACACTTTAGTGGATGAATATTACAAATTGAATCCTAAACTTCAATGTTGGGTCAAGCATATATCTCTAGAGGGAGTGGGAAAACTTCTTATTAGGGTCCATTGTATTTGCTTTTTCTTAAGTAAGATGTTTGTAGACTAAAATTATAGAAATCATTACAAATTGCATTGTGGCAATGGAGATAATTAAGAAATTTACAAAATTTAAATTCAACTAATTATTAACAATGCATTTATCCCTAAAAGACTATAAAATTCTGAAAATTGAAAAATGCAATGTTTTGTTTTTTTAATATATTGTTAATGCCCTTTCATTTTAAATGGAGTGAAAAGCATAATATTTGAATATGTTAATTCAACAAAAATACAAGTAATGGACTCAATTGAATAAAAAACACTTTAGTGGATGAATATTACAAATTGGAATCCTAAACTTCAATGTTAGGTCATGCATATATCTCTATAGGGGAGTGGGAAAACTTCTTATTAGGGTCCATTGTATTTGCTTTTTCTTAAGTAAGATGTTTGCAGACTAAAATTATAAAAATCATTACAAATTGCATTGTGGCAAGGAGATAATTAAGAAATTTACAAAATTTAAATTCAACTAATTTTTAACAACAATTTATCCCTATAAGACTATAAAATCTGAAAATTGAAAAAATGCAATGTTTTGATTTTTTAATATATTGTTAATGCCCTTTCATTTTAAATGGAGTGAAAACTATAATATTTGAATATGTTAATTCAACAAAATACAAGTAATGGACTCAATTGAATAAAAAACACTTTAGTGGATGAATATTACAAATTGGAATCCTAAATTTCAATGTTGGGTGCATATATCTCTATAGGGGAGTGGGAAAACTTCTTATTAGGGTCCATTGTATTTGCTTTTTCTTAAGTAAGATGTTTGCAGACTAAAATTATAGAAATCATTACAAATTGCATTGTGGCAAGGGAGATAATTAAGAAATTTACAAAATTTAAATTCAACTGATTATTAACAACACATTTATCCTATAAGACTCTAAAATTCTAAAAATTGAAAAAATGCAATGTTTTGATTTTTTAATATATTGTTAATGCCCTTTCATTTTAAATGGAGTGAAAAGCATAATATTTGAATATGTTAATTCAACAAAAATACAAGTAATGGACTCAATTGAATAAAAAACACTTTAGTGGATGAATATTACAAATTGGAATCCTAAACTTCAATGTTGGGTCATGCATATATCTCTATAAGGGAGTGGGAAAACTTCTTATTAGGTCCATTGTATTTGCTTTTTCTTAAGTAAGATGTTTGTAGACTAAAATTATAGAAATCATTACAAATTGCATTGTGGCAAAGGAGATAATTAAGAAATTTACAAAATTTAAATTCAACTTATTATTAACAACACATTTATCCTTATAAGACTATAAAATTCTGAAAATTGAAAAATGCAATGTTTTGATTTTTTAATATATTGTTAATGCCCTTTCATTTTAAATGGAGTGAAAAGTATAATATTTGAATATGTTAATTCAACAAAAATACAAGTAATGGACTCAATTGAATAAAAAACACTTTAGTGGATGAATATTACAAATTGGAATCCTAATTTCAATGTTGGGTCAAGCATATATCCTTAGAGGGGAGTGGGAAAACTTCTTATTAGAGTCCATTGTATTTGCTTTTTCTTAAGTAAGATGTTTGTAGACTAAAATTATAGAAATCATTACAAATTGCATTGTGGCAATGGAGATAATTAAGAAATTTACAAAATTTAAATTCAACTGATTATTAACAACACATTTATCCTTAGAAGACTATAAAATTCTGAAAATTGAAAAAAATGCAATGTTTTGATTTTTTAATATATTGTTAATGCCCTTTCATTTTAAATGGAGTGAAAAGTATAATATTTGAATATGTTAATTCAACAAAAATACAAGTAATGGACCTAATTGAATAAAAAAACACTTTAGTGGATGAATATTACAAATTGAAATCCTAAACTTCAATGTTGGGTCAAGCATATATCTCTAGAAGGGAGTGGGAAAACTTCTTATTAGGGTCCATTGTATTTGCTTTTTCTTAAGTAAGATGTTTGTAGACTAAAATTATAGAAATCATTACAAATTGCATTGTGGCAATGGAGATAATTAAGAAATTTACAAAATTTAAATTCAACTAATTATTAACAACATTTATCCCTATAAGACTATAAAATTCTAAAAATTGAAAAAATGCAATGTTTTGATTTTTTTAATATATTGTTAATGCCCTTTCATTTTAAATGGAGTGAAAAGTATAATATTTGAATATGTTAATTCAACAAAAATACAAGTAATGGATTCAATTGAATAAAAAACACTTTAGTGGATGAATATTACAAATTGGAATCCTAAACTTCAATGTTGGTCATGCATATATCTCTAGGGGAGTGGGAAAACTTCTTATTAGGGTCCATTGTATTTGCTTTTTCTTAAGTAAGATGTTTGTAGACTAAAATTATACAAATCATTACAAATTGCATTGTGGCAATGGAGATAATTAAGAAATTTACAAAATTTAAATTCAACTGATTATTAACAACACATTTATCCCTAGAAAACTATAAAATTCTGAAAATTGAAAAAATGCAATGTTTTGATTTTTTAATATATTGTTAATGCCCTTTCATTTTAAATGGAGTGAAAAGCATAATATTTGAATATGTTAATTCAACAAAAATACAAATAATGGACTCAATTGAATAAAAACACTTTAGTGGATGAATATTACAAATTGGAATCCTAAACTTTAATGTTGGGTCAAGCATATATCTCTAGAGGGAAGTGGGAAAACTTCTTATTAGAGTCCATTGTTTATTTTTTCTTAAGTAAGATGTTTGCAGACTAAAATTATAGAAATCATTACAAATTGCATTGTGGCAATGGAGATAATTAAGAAATTTACAAAATTTAAATTCAACTATTATTAACAATGCATTTATCCCTATAAGACTATAAAATTCTGAAAATTGAAAAAATGCAATGTTTTGATTTTTTAATATATTGTTAATGCCCTTTATTTTAAATGGAGTGAAAAGCATAATATTTGAATATGTTAATTCAACAAAAATACAAGTAATGGACTCAATTGAATAAAAAACACTTTAGTGGATGAATATTACAAATTGGAATCCTAAACTTCAATGTTGGGTCATGCATATATCTTTATAGGGGTGGGAAAACTTCTTATTAGGGTCCATTGTATTTGCTTTTTCTTAAGTAAGATGTTTGCAGACTAAAATTATAGAAATCATTACAAATTGCATTGTGGCAAGGGAGATAATTAAGAAATTTACAAAATTTAAATTCAACTGATTATTAACAACGCATTTATCCTATAAGAGACTATAAAATTCTAAAATTGAAAAAATGCAATGTTTTGATTTTTTAATATATTGTTAATGTCCTTTCATTTTAAATGGAGTGAAAAGCATAATATTTGAATATGTTAATTCAACAAAAATACAAGTAATGGACCTAATTGAATAAAAACACTTTAGTGGATGAATATTACAAATTGGAATCCTAAACTTCAATGTTGGGTTAAGCATATATCTCTAGAAGGGAGTGGGAAAACTTCTTATTAGGGTCCATTGTATTTGCTTTTTCTTAAGTAAGATGTTTGTAGACTAAAATTATAGAAATCATTACAAATTGCATTGTGGCAATGGAGATAATTAAGAAATTTACAAAATTTAAATTCAACTAATTATTAACAACGCATTTATCCTAAAGACTATAAAATTCTGAAATTGAAAAAATGCAATGTTTTGATTTTTTAATATATTGTTAATGCCCTTTCATTTTAAATGGAGTGAAAAGCATAATATTTGAATATGTTAATTCAACAAAATACAAATAATGAACTCAATTGAATAAAAAACACTTTAGTGGATGAATATTACAAATTAGAATCCTAAACTTCAATGTTGGGTCATGCATATATCTCTATAGGGAAGTGGGAAAACTTCTTATTAGGGTCTTTATTTGCTTTTTTCTTAAGTAAGATGTTTGTAGACTAAAATTATAGAAATCATTACAAATTGCATTGTGGTAAGGGAGATAATTAAGAAATTTTCAAAATTTAAATTCAACTAATTTTAACAACACATTTATCCCTATAAGACTAAAATTCTGAAAATTGAAAAAATGCAATGTTTTGATTTTTTTAATATATTGTTAATGCCCTTTCATTTTAAATGGAGTGAAAAGCATAATATTTGAATATGTTAATTCAACAAAAATACAAGTAATGGACCTAATTTGAATAAAAAAACACTTTAGTGGATGAATATTATAAATTAGAATCCTAAACTTCAATGTTGGGTCAAGCATATATCTCTATATAGGGAGTGGGAAAACTTCTTATTAGGGTCTATTGTATTTGCTTTTTCTTAAGTAAGATGTTTGTAGACTAAAATTATACAATGATTACAAATTGCATTGTGGCAATGGAGATAATTAAGAAATTTACAAAATTTAAATTCAACTGATTATTAACAATGCATTTATCCCTAGAAGACTATAAAATTCTGAAAATTGAAAAAATGCAATGTTTTGATTTTTTTAATATATTAATGCCCTTTCATTTTAAATGGAGTGAAAAC
>JAIRCJ010000157.1:369575-393527 GCA_020883675.1 Bruguiera gymnorhiza
ACAAGTAATAGACTCAATTGAATGTAAACACTTTTGTGGATGAATATTACAAATGAAATCCTAAACTTTAGTGTTAGGTCAAGCATATATCTATATAGGGGAGTGGGAAAACTTCTTATTAAGGTCCATTGTATTTGCTTTTTCTTAAGTAAGATGTTTGTAGACTAAAATTATAGAAATCATTACAAATTGCATTGTGGCAATGGAGATAATTAAGAAATTTACAAAATTTAATTCACTGATTTATTAACAGTGCATTTATCCTTATAAAATTATAAATTCTAAAAATTGAAAAAATGCAATGTTTTGATTTTTTTTTAAAATATTTATGAATGTCATTTTATCTTAAATGGATGAAAAGCATAATATTATGAATATGTTAAGTCAACAAAAATACAAGTAATGGACTCAATTGAATGAAAAACACTTTAGTGGATGAATATTATGCTTTGTGGCAATATGAAAGACAATTAAGAAATTTACAAAATCTAAAATTCAATTGATTATTAACAACAACGTATTTATCCTTATAAGACTATAAAATTCCAAAAAATGTAAAAAATGCAAAGCTTTGATTTTTTTAATATATTGTTAATGCCTTTTCATCTTAAATGGAGTCAAAATAGAATATTTGAATATGTTAATTCAACAAAAATACAAGTAATGGACTCAATTGAATAAAAAACACTTTAGTGGATGAATATTACAAATTGGAATCCTAAACTTCAATGTTAGGTCAAGCATATATCTATATAGGGAGTGGGAAAACTTCTTATTAGGGTCCATTGTATTTGCTTTTTCTTAAGTAAGATGTTTGTAGACTAAAATTATAAAAATCATTACAAATTGCATTGTGGCAATGGAGATAATTAAGAAATTTACAAAATTTAAATTCAACTGATTATTAACAATGTATTTATCCTTATAAGACTATAAAATTCTAAAAATTGAAAAAATGCAATGTTTTGATTTTTTTAATATATTGTTAATGCCCTTTCATCTTAAATGGAGTGAAAAGCATAATATGTGAATATGTTAATTCAACAAAAATACAAGTAATGGATTCAATTGAATAAAAAAACTTTAGTGGATGAATATTACAAATTGGAATCCTAAACTTCAATGTTGGGTCATGCATATATCTACATAGGGGAGTGGGAAAACTTCTTATTAGGGTCCATTGTATTTGCTTTTTCTTAAGTAAGATGTATGTAGACTAAAATTATAGAAATCATTATTGCATTGTGCAATGGAGATAATTAAGAAATTTACAAAATCTAAATTCAACTGATTATTAACAACGTATTTATCCTCATAAGACTGTAAAATTCTAAAAATTTAAAAAATGCAATGCTCTGATTTTTTTAATATATTGTTAATGCCCTTTCATCTTAAATGGAGTGAAAAGTATAATATTTGAATATGTTAATTCAACAAAAATACAAGTAATGGACTCAATTGAATATAAAACACTTTAGTGGATGAATATTACAAATTGGAATCCTAAGTTTCAATGTTGGGTCAAGCATATATCTCTAGAGGGGAGTGGGAAAACTTCTTATTAGAGTCCATTGTTTTGTTTTTTCTTAAGTAATATGTTTGTAGACAAAAATTATAGAAATCTTTACAAATTGCATTGTGGCAAAGAGATAATTAAGAAATTTACAAAATCTAAATTCAACTGATTATTAACAATGCATTTATCCTTATAAGACTATAAAATTCTGAAAATTGAAAAAATGCAATGTTTTGATTTTTTTAATATATTGTTAATGCCCTTTCATCTTAAATGGAGTGAAAAGTATAATATTTGAATATGTTAATTCAACAAAAATACAAGTAATGGACTCAATTGAATATAAAACACTTTAGTGGATGAATATTACAAATTGGAATCCTAAACTTCAATGTTGGGTCATGCATATATCTATATAGGGGAGTGGGAAAACTTCTTATTAGGGTCCATTGTATTTGCTTTTTCTTAAGTAAGATGTTTGTAGACTAAAATTATAGAAATCATTACAAATTGCATTGTGGCAATGGAGATAATTAAGAAATTTACAAAATCTAAATTCAACTGATTATTAACAACATATTTATCCTCATAAGACTATAAAATTCTAAAAATTTAAAAAATGCAATGCTTTGATTTTTTTAATATATTGTTAATGCCCTTTCATCTTAAATGGAGTCAAAAGTATAATATTTGAATATGTTAATTCAACAAAAATACAAGTAATGGACAATTGAATAAAAAACACTTTAGTGGATGAATATTACAAATTGGAATCCTAAGTTTCAATGTTGGGTCAAGCATATATCTCTATAAGGGAGTGGGAAAACTTCTTATTAGGGTCCATTGTATTTGTTTTTCTTAAGTAAGATGTATGTAGACTAAAATTATATAAATCATTACAAATTGCATTGTGGCAATGGAGATAATTAAGAAATTTACAAAATCTAAATTCAACTAATTATTAACAACATATTTATCCTCATAAGACTATAAAATTCTAAAATTTTAAAAATGCAATGCTTTGATTTTTTTAATATATTGTTAATGCCCTTTCATCTTAAATGGAGTCAAAAGCATAATATTTGAATATGTTAATTCAACAAAAATACAAGTAATGGACTTAATTGAATATAAAACATTTTAGTGGATGAATATTACAAATTGGAATCCTAAACTTCAATGTTGGGTCATGCATATATCTATATAGGGGAGTGGGAAAACTTCTTATTAGGGTCCATTGTTTTTGCTTTTTCTTAAGTAAGATGTTTGTAGACTAAAATTATAGAAATCATTACAAATTGCATTGTGGCAATGGAGATAATTAAGAAATTTACAAAATTTAAATTCAACTGATTATTAACAACACATTTATCCCTATAAGACTATAAAATTCTGAAAATTGAAAAAATGCAATGTTTTGATTTTTTAATATATTGTTAATGCCCTTTCATCTTAAATGGAGTGAAAAGCATAATATTTGAATATGTTAATTCAACAAAAATACAAGTAATGGACTCAATTGAATAAAAAACACTTTAGTGGATGAATATTACAAATTGGAATCCTAAACTTCAATGTTGGGTCATGCATATATCTATATAGGGGAGTGGGAAAACTTCTTATTAGGGTCCATTGTATTTGCTTTTTCTTAAGTAAGATGTTTGTAGACTAAAATTATAGAAATCATTACAAATTGCATTGTGGCAATGGAGATAATTAAGAAATTTACAAAATTTAAATTCAACTAATTATTAACAACACATTTATCCTTATAAGACTATAAAATTCTGAAAATTGAAAAAATGCAATGTTTTGATTTTTTAATATATTGTTAATGCCCTTTCATTTTAAATGGAGTGAAAAGTATAATATTTGAATATGTTAATTCAACAAAAATACAAGTAATGGACTCAATTGAATAAAAAAAACTTTAGTGGATGAATATTACAAATTGGAATCCTAAACTTCAATGTTGGGTCATGCATATATCTATATAGGGGAGTGGGAAAACTTCTTATTAGGGTCCATTGTATTTGCTTTTTCTTAAGTAAGATGTTTGTAGACTAAAATTATAGAAATCATTACAAATTGCATTGTGGCAATGGAGATAATTAAGAAATTTACAAAATCTAAATTCAACTGATTATTAACAACGCATTTATCCTCATAAGACTATAAAATTCTGAAAATTGAAAAAATGCAATGTTTTGATTTTTTTTAATATATTGTTAATGCCCTTTCATCTTAAATGGAGTGAAAAGCATAATATTTGAATATGTTAATTCAACAAAAATACAAGTAATGGACTCAATTGAATAAAAAACACTTTAGTGGATGAATATTACAAATTGGAATCCTAAGTTTCAATGTTGGGTCAAGCATATATCTCTAGAGGGGAGTGGGAAAACTTCTTATTAGGGTCCATTGTATTTGCTTTTTCTTAAGTAAGATGTATGTAGACTAAAATTATATAAATCATTACAAATTGCATTGTGGCAATGGAGATAATTAAGAAATTTACAAAATCTAAATTCAACTGATTATTAACAACACATTTATCCTTATAAGACTATAAAATTCTGAAAATTAAAAAATGCAATGTTTTGATTTTTTTAATATATTGTTAATGCCCTTTCATCTTAAATGGAGTGAAAAGTATAATATTTGAATATGTTAATTCAACAAAAATACAAGTAATGGACTCAATTGAATAAAAAACACTTTAGTGGATGAATATTACAAATTGGAATCCTAAGTTTCAATGTTGGGTCAAGCATATATCTCTAGAGGGGAGTGGGAAAACTTCTTATTAGGGTCCATTGTTTTGTTTTTTCTTAAGTAAGATGTTTGTAGACTAAAATTATAGAAATCATTACAAATTGCATTGTGGCAAAGGAGATAATTAAGAAATTTACAAAATCTAAATTCAACTGATTATTAACAACGCATTTATCCTTATAAGACTATAAAATTCTAAAAATTGAAAAATGCAATGTTTTGATTTTTTTAATATATTGTTAATGCCCTTTCATCTTAAATGGAGTAAAAAGCATAATATTTGAATATGTTAATTCAACAAAAATACAAGTAATGGACTCAATTGAATAAAAAACATTAGTGGATGAATATTACAAATTGGAATCCTAAACTTTCAATGTTGGGTCATGCATATATCTATATAGGGGAGTGGGAAAACTTCTTATTAGGGTCCATTGTATTTGCTTTTTCTTAAGTAAGATGTTTGTAGACTAAAATTATAGAAATCATTACAAATTGCATTGTGGCAATGGAGATAATTAAGAAATTTACAAAATCTAAATTCAACTGATTATTAACAACATATTTATCCTCATAAGACTATAAAATTCTAAAAATTTAAAAAATGCAATGCTCTGATTTTTTTAATATATTGTTAATGCCCTTTCATCTTAAATGGAGTCAAAAGCATAATATTTGAATATGTTAATTCAACAAAAATACAAGTAATGGACTCAATTGAATAAAAAACACTTTAGTGGATGAATATTACAAATTGGAATCCTAAGCTTCAATGTTGGGTCAAGCATATATCTCTAGAAGGGAGTGGGAAAACTTCTTATTAAGGTCCATTGTATTTGCTTTTTCTTAAGTAAGATGTATGTAGACTAAAATTATAGAAATCATTACAAATTGCATTGTGGCAATGGAGATAATTAAGAAATTTACAAAATCTAAATTCAACTAATTATTAACAACGTATTTATCCTCATAAGACTATAAAATTCTAAAAATTTAAAAAATGCAATGCTTTGATTTTTTAATATATTGTTAATGCCCTTTCATCTTAAATGGAGTGAAAAGCATAATATTTGAATATGTTAATTCAACAAAAATACAAGTAATGGACTCAATTGAATAAAAAACACTTTAGTGGATGAATATTACAAATTGGAATCCTAAACTTCAATGTTGGGTCAAGCATATATCTATATAGGGAGTGGGAAAACTTCTTATTAGGGTCCATTGTATTTGTTTTTTCTTAAGTAAGATGTTTGTAGACTAAAATTATAAAAATCATTACAAATTGCATTGTGGCAATGGAGATAATTAAGAAATTTACAAAATTTAAATTCAACTGATTATTAACAATGCATTTATCCTATAAGACTATAAAATTCTGAAAATTGAAAAAATGCAATGTTTTGATTTTTTAATATATTGTTAATGCCCTTTCATCTTAAATGGAGTGAAAAGCATAATATTTGAATATGTTAATTCAACAAAAATACAAGTAATGGACTCAATTGAATATAAAACACTTTAGTGGATGAATATTACAAATTGGAATCCTAAATTTCAATGTTGGGTCATGCATATATCTATATAGGGGAGTGGGAAAACTTTTTATTAGGGTCCATTGTATTTGCTTTTTCTTAAGTAAGATGTTGTAGACTAAAATTATAAAATCATTACAAATTGCATTGTGGCAATGGAGATAATTAAGAAATTTACAAAATTAAATTTAACTGATTATTAACAACGCATTTATCCCTATAAGACTATAAAATTCTAAAAATTGAAAAAATGCAATGTTTTGATTTTTTAATATATTGTTAATGCCCTTTCATCTTAAATGGAGTGAAAAGCATAATATTTGAATATGTTAATTCAACAAAAATACAAGTAATGGACTCAATTGAATAAAAAACACTTTAGTGGATGAATATTACAAATTGGAATCCTAAACTTCAATGTTGGGTCATGCATATATCTATATAGGGGAGTGGGAAAACTTCTTATTAGGGTCCATTGTATTTGCTTTTTCTTAAGTAAGATGTTTGTAGACAAAAATTATAGAAATCATTACAAATTGCATTGTGGCAATGGAGATAATTAAGAAATTTACAAAATTTAAATTCAACTGATTATTAACAACGCATTTATCCCTATAAGACTATAAAATTCTGAAAATTGAAAAAATGCAATGTTTTGATTTTTTAATTATATTGTTAATGCCCTTTCATCTTAAATGGAGTGAAAAGCATAATATTTGAATATGTTAATTCAACAAAAATACAAGTAATGGACTCAATTGAATAAAAAACACTTTAGTGGATGAATATTACAAATTGGAATCCTAAACTTCAATGTTGGGTCATGCATATATCTATTAGGGGAGTGGGAAAACTTCTTATTAGGTTCATTGTATTTGCTTTTTCTTAAGTAAGATGTTTGTAGACAAAAATTATAGAAATCATTACAAATTGCATTGTGGCAATGAGATAATTAAGAAATTTACAAAATCTAAATTCAACTGATTATTAACAACACATTTATCCTTATAAGACTATAAAATTCTGAAAATTGAAAAAATGCAATGTTTTGATTTTTTAATATATTGTTAATGCCCTTTCATCTTAAATGGAGTGAAAAGCATAATATTTGAATATGTTAATTCAACAAAAATACAAGTAATGGACTTAATTGAATAAAAAACACTTTAGTGGATGAATATTACAAATTGGAATCCTAAACTTCAATGTTGGGTCATGCATATATCTATATAGGGGAGTGGGAAAACTTCTTATTAGGGTCCATTGTATTTGCTTTTTCTTAAGTAAGATGTATGTAGACTAAAATTATAGAAATCATTACAAATTGCATTGTGGCAATGGAGATAATTAAGAAATTTACAAAATCTAAATTCAACTGATTATTAACAACTATTTATCTTCATAAGACTATAAAATTCTAAAAATTTAAAAAATGCAATGCTTTGATTTTTTTAATATATTGTTAATGCCCTTTCATCTTAAATGGAGTCAAAAGCATAATATTTGAATATGTTAATTCAACAAAAATACAAGTAATGGACTCAATTGAATAAAAAACAGTTTAGTGGATGAATATTACAAATTGGAATCCTAAGCTTCAATGTTGGGGCAAGCATATATCTCTAAAGGGGAGTGGGAAAACTTCTTATTAGAGTCCATTGTATTTGTTTTTTCTTAAGTAATATGTTTGTAGACAAAAATTATACAAATCATTACAAATTGCATTGTGGCAAAGGAGATAATTAAGAAATTTCAAAATTTAAATTTAACTGAATATTACATCACATTTATCCCTATAAGACTATAAAATTCTGAAAATTGAAAAAATGCAATCTTTTGATTTTTTAATATATTGTTAATGCCTTTTCATTTTAAATGGAGTGAAAAGCATAATATTTGAATATGTTAATTCAACAAAAATACAAGTAATGGATTTAATTGAATAAAAAAACTTTAGTGGATGAATATTACAAATTGGAATCCTAAACTTCAATGTTGGGTCATGCATATATCTGTATAGGGGAGTGGGAAAACTTCTTATTAAGGTCCATTGTATTTGCTTTTTCTTAAGTAAGATGTATGTAGACTAAAATTATAGAAATCATTACAAATTGCATTGTGGCAATGGAGATAATTAAGAAATTTACAAAATTAAATTCAACTGATTATTAACAACGTATTTATCCTATAAGACTATAAAATTCTAAAATTTAAAAAATGCAATGCTTTGATTTTTTTAATATATTGTTAATGCCCTTTCATCTTAAATGGAGTCAAAAGCATAATATTTGAATATGTTAATTCAACAAAAATACAAGTAATGGACTCAATTGAATAAAAAACACTTTAGTGGATGAATATTACAAATTGGAATCCTAAGCTTCAATGTTGGGTCATGCATATATCTTTAGAGGGAGTGGGAAAACTTCTTATTAGGGTCCATTGTATTTGCTTTTTCTTAAGATGTATGTAGACTAAAATTATAGAAATCATTACAAATTGCATTGTGGCAAAGGAGATAATTATGAAATTTACAAATTTTAAATTTAACTGAATATTAACATCACATTTATCCCTATAAGACTATAAAATTCTGAAAATTGAAAAATGCAATCTTTTGATTTTTTTAATATATTGTTAATGCCCTTTCATTTTAAATGGAGTGAAAAGCATAATATTTGAATATGTTAATTCAACAAAAATACAAGTAATGGACTTAATTGAATAAAAAAAACTTTAGTGGATGAATATTACAAATTGGAATCCTAAACTTCAATGTTGGGTCATGCATATATCTATATAGGGGAGTGGGAAAACTTCTTATTAGGGTCCATTGTATTTGCTTTTTCTTAAGTAAGATGTATGTAGACTAAAATTATAAAAATCATTACAAATTGCATTGTGGCAATGGAGATAATTAAGAAATTTACAAAATCTAAATTCAACTGATTATTAACAACGTATTTATCCTCATAAGACTATAAAATTCTAAAAATTTAAAAAATGCAATGCTTTGATTTTTTTAATATATTGTTAATGCCCTTTCATCTTAAATGGAGTGAAAAGCATAATATTTGAATATGTTAATTCAACAAAAATACAAGTAATGGACTCAATTGAATAAAAAACACTTTAGTGGATGAATATTACAAATTGGAATCCTAAGCTTTCAATGTTGGTCAAGCATATATCTTTAAGGGAGTGGGAAAACTTCTTATTAGAGTCCATTGTATTTGTTTTTTCTTAAGTAAGATGTATGTAGACTAAAATTATAGAAATCATTACAAATTGCATTGTGGCAATGGAGATAATTAAGAAATTTACAAAATTAAATTTAACTGATTATTAACATCACATTTATCCCTATAAGACTATAAAATTCTGAAAATTGAAAAATGCAATGTTTTGATTTTTTAATATATTGTTAATGCCTTTTCATTTTAAATGGAGTGAAAAGCATAATATTTGAATATGTTAATTCAACAAAAATACAAGTAATGGATTAATTGAATAAAAAAACTTTAGTGGATGAATATTACAAATTGGAATCCTAAACTTCAATGTTGGGTCATGCATATATCTATATAAGGGAGTGGGAAAACTTCTTATTAGGGTCCATTGTATTTGCTTTTTCTTAAGTAAGATGTATGTAGACTAAAATTATAAAATCATTACAAATTGCATTGTGGCAATGGAGATAATTAAGAAATTTACAAAATCTAAATTCAACTGATTATTAACAACGTATTTATCCTCATAAGACTATAAAATGTAAAAAATTGAAAAAATGCAATGCTTGATTTTTTTAATATATTGTTAATGCCCTTTCATCTTAAATGGAGTGAAAAGCATAATATTTGAATATGTTAATTCAACAAAAATACAAGTAATGGACTTAATTGAATAAAAACACTTTAGTGGATGAATATTACAAATTGGAATCCTAAACTTCAATGTGGGTCAACATATATCTATATAGAGGAGTGGGAAAACTTCTTATTAGGGTCCATTGTATTTGCTTTTCTTAAGTAAGATGTATGTAGACTAAAATTATAGAAATCATTACAAATTGCATTGTGGCAATGGAGATAATTAAGAAATTTACAAAATCTAAATTCAACTGNATTGAATAAAAAACATTTTAGTGAATGCATATTCAAATTGGGAATCCTGAAGCTTCAGGATGTTGGGTCAAGCATATACAAATTGGAATCCTAAGCTTCCAATGTCTGCGCGTCAAGCATATATCTCTAGAGGGGAGTGGGAAAACTTTTTTATTAGGGTTCAATTCGTTATTTGCTCTTTCTATGTAAGATGTATATAGACTAAAAATTATATAAATCATTACAAATTTGCATTGTGCAAAGGAGACTATATTATTGAAATTTACAAAAATTTAAATTTCACCGATTATTTGAACATCACATTTTATCCTTATTATAAATATAAAATGTCTGAAAATTGAAAAAAATGCAATTTTTGATTTTTTAATATATTGTTAATGCCCTTTCATTTTAAATCAAGTGAAGAACATAATATTTGAATATGTTAATTCAATAAAAATACAAGTAATACACTCAATTGAATATAAAAAATTTTAGTGGATGAATATTACAAATTGGAATCCTAAACTTCAATTTTGGGTCCTCAATATATCTATATAGGGGAGTCAGGAAACTTCTTATAAGGGTCCATTGTATTTGCTTTTTCTTCAGTAAAATGTTTGTAGACTAAAATTATAAAATCATTACAAATAGCTTTGTGGCAATGGAGATAATTAAGAAATTTACAAAATCTAAATTCAACTGATTATTAACAAGGTTTTTATCCTCATAAGACTATAAAATTCTAAAAATTAAAAAATGCAATGCTTTGATTTTTAAAATAAATTGTTAATGCCCTTTCATCTTAAATAGAGTGAAAAGTATAATATTTGAATATGTTAATTCAACAAAATACAAGTAATGCACTCAATTGCATATAAAACACTTTAGTGGATGAATATTACAAATTGGAATCCTAAGTTTCAATGTTGGGGAAAGCATATATCTCTAAAGGGGAGTGGAAAAACTTCTTATTAGAGTGCATTGCGTTTATTTTTCTTAAGTACTATGTTTGCGGACAAAAATTATAGAAATCTTTAAAAATTGCATTGTGACAAAGGAGATAATTACGAAATTTACAAAATTTGAATTTAACTGATTATTAACATATCATTTATCCCAATAAGATTTTAAAATTCTGGAAATTAAAAAAATACAATCTTTTGATTTTTTTAATATATTGTTAATACCCTTTCATTTTAAATGGAGTGAAAAGCATAATATGCAAATTTCTTAATTCAACAAAAATACAAGAAATGGATTTAATTGAATAAAAAAAACATTAGTGGATGAATATTACAAAATGGAATCCTAAACTTCAATGTTGGGTCTACATATAACTATATAAGGGAGTGGGAGAATTTCTTATTAAGGTCCATTGTATTTGCCTTTTTTTAAGTAAGATGTATGTAGACTAAAATTATAAAAATCATTAAAAATTGCATTGTGGCATTGGAAATAATTAAGAAATTTACAAAATCTAAATTCAACTGATTATTAACAACGCATTTATCCCTATAAGACAATAAAATTCTAAAAATTGAAAAAATCCAATGTTTTGATTTTTTTAATATATTGTTAATGCCCTTTCATCTTAAATGGAGTCAAAAGCATAATATTTGAATATGTTAATTCAACAAAAAGACAAGTAATGGACTCAATTGAATAAAAAACACTTTAGTGGAAGAATATTACAAATTTGAATCCTAAGTTTCAATGTTGGGTCAAGCATGTATTTCTAAAGGGTAGTGGGAAAACATCTTATTAGGGTCCATTTTATCTGCTTTTTCTTAAGTAAGATGGATGTAGACTAAAATTATAAAAATCATTACAAAATGCATTGTGGCAATGGAGACAATTAAGAATTTTACAAAATCTAAATTCAACTAATTATTAACAACGCATTTATCCCTATAAGACTATAAAATTCTAAAAATTGAAAGCATCCAATGTTTTGATTTTTTTAATATATTGTTAATGCCCTTTCATCTTAAATGGAGTCAAAAGCATAATATTTGAATATGTTAATTCAACAAAAAGACAAGTAATGGACTTAATTGAATAAAAAACACTTTAGTGGAAGAATATTACAAATTCAAATTCTAAGTTTCAATGTTGGGTCAAGCATGTATCTCTAGAAGGGAGTGGGAAAACTTCTTATTAGAGTCCATTGTGTTTGTTTTTTCTTAAGTAATATGTTTGCGGACAAAAATTATAAAAATCATTAGAAATTGCATTGTGACAAAGGAGATAATTAAGTAATTTACAAAATTTAAATTTAACTTATTATTAACATCACATTTATTCCTATAAGACTGTCAAATTCTGATAATTGCAAAAATGGAAAGTTTTGATTTTGTTAATACATTTTTAATGCCCTTTCATCTTAAATGGAGTCAAAAGTATAATATTTGAATATGTTAATTCAACAAAAATACAAGTAATGGACTCAATTGAATAAAAAATAATTTAGCGGAAGAATATTACAAATTCGAATCATAAGTTTTAATGTTAGGTCAAGCATATATCTCTAGAGGGGAGTGGGAAAACTTCTTATTATAGTCCATTGCGTTTGTTTTTTCTTAACTAATATGTTTGCGGACTGAAGTTATAGAAATCATTAGAAATTACAGTGTGACAAAGAAGATAATTAAGTAATTTACAAAATTTAAATTTAACTTATTATTAACATCACATTTATCCCTATAAGACTATCAAATTCTGATAATTGCAAAAATGTAATATTTTGATTTTTTTAATACATTTTTAATGCCCTTTTATCTTAAATGGAGTCAAAAGCATAATATTTAAATATGTTTGAAGTTCCCAACTTCACCCTAGGATCTACTAGTTTGTGATACTAAGAGGGGGGTGAATCAGTATCACCACAATTCGCAATTTGCAGGTAAGTGAACAACTTCAAGCTCTTCTTAAAAGCGAGCTCTTTCTCAGATTCGACTAAGGTAGATCTATTGCTACCTACTAATCACAATAGTCCCTAAAGTCACCTTTCAGACGCCTTGCCTAATAGACAATTCAGATGTTCTTGTTTAGGTCTTCGTTAGGTTATGGGTTGGCTGATACTTTAGCTGGATTCACAACTCAATTCAAAACACATAACGTAAAGCAAATTAAGGACACACGAGATTTATGTGGTTCCGTCAATGTGACGTACATCCACGGTGGTAAGGACTCTCCCTTACCAAGACTATCCACTATACTTAAGAATTCCAGTTACAATGGATGTCTTAATCTTTTACTCCTTCCACTATTGCAATTACTAAGCAAGTACAATACAAAGAGTGTCACTTACTGTGTCTACCCTTCTTTTAGCTTGTCTTGCCTCTGTTGAATTGAAAGGCTGCTCCACTACCGCTTAGAAGTTCACCACAATGCTCTCTAACCTCTCTTGAAGAAATCTGGAAATACGTTGAGTTCTTTCCGATGCTTCGCCGAATTCCTTCTCTAGGTTGTCTCACACAACTCCTGCTTTCACCGTCTCACGGTCTCACCTGTCTCCTATTTCACGGCCTGTCCTCACACTTCTGGTCTGTCACGCCGTTGCACCTTCTGGTCTCACGCCATCTCCTGACGTACACCCACGCTTCTGGTCTGCCGTTTCACGTCTCTTGGCCTGCCTCACGCTACTGGTTTTTCTGGTTCACGTCTTTTGGCCTACCTTATGCTTCTGGTCTACTGTCTTCTCTTCCAGGTGGTCTTATGGATACCAGGTTTGCTGTCTTCTCTTCCGGGTGGTCTCACAGATACCAGGTTTGCTGTCTTCTCTTCTGGGTGGTCTCACGGATACCAGGTCTGCTGTCTTCTCTTCCGGGTGGTCTCACAGATACCAGGTCTGCTGTCTTCTCTTCCGGGTGGTCTGTTTCTTATTTCTCCTCTTGCTGGTTGTACATTTCTGGTTTGCTTGCAGGAGGCGTTTTTGGTTTGCTTTTCTCTTCTTTTTGGCTGGTTGTTGTAGGGTTGCCATTTATTCAATTGTGTTGGCCTTGACCAGTTTTGTCTTCCAAGGCCTTTATATACTCTCTTCCATGAAACCCTAATAGGGCTTACATGGCAGATTTACGTTCTTGCCCTTACACGGTGGATTTACTTTTTTGCCCTTCCATGTGGCTTTACTTTCTTGCACACTTAACCCTAGTTGACAACAATTACAACCCATACAAGGCTGTGGGAACAACAATCTCCCCTTTTGTAATTGTTGGCAACACTCATAACAAAAGCCATTATGCAGCAGTCCTTCATAATCTTCTTAGAGTAATAATCCAGAAGCAGATGGATTACAACTCCCTCTAAATATGCACTCCCCCTTCCTTAACAGCTCCCCCTGCACTGTTGCTTCTCTCTCCCTTTGCCAACCAATTACAAATCTGAAAAACTCGCAAAGTAGAGATGAAGGATTCACTTGATTTTCAGGCTTAAGGAGGCATTTGCATAAACAGACTCATTCTGTACTTTTCAAATAGTTTTGTGGACAGAGATTTAGTTAGATCTTATGTAGCCTCTTCAATAGATTTAGGTTCAACTTGTGAGAGTAAAGCAGTAGCTCCCACAATTCTTCTTCTTGTTGTAACTCTTGTTGATGGGTCACCTTTGATCTGATTTTCTTGATGAGCACTGGTCCATGTTTTCTTTGGCTTTCTTTCTTGCACAGTTTTAGTTGCAAGAGGATCTCTTTCTTCATCAATCACATACAAATTTCCAGCTGTTCTCTTCCCGGCTGCAACAATATTGCCTTTTTTACTCTTTACCTGACAACCTGTTTTTGTGAATATTACCTTATGGTCTTCATTGCATAGTTTGCTAACAGATGCTAGCTTCTATCTGAGTCCTTTAACGTGCATAACAGCTTTCAGCTTTCCTCTTCCAATGTTTATTGGCCTCTGACCATTGATGTTGAGTGAATCATCATTGCCAAACTTGACTCTGCCTTCTATTGACTTGTTTAGCTTTGACAATTTACTCTTGTCTCTCATCATATGTGAAGTGCATCCACTGTCAAGGATCCACTACTTATCCTTGTAGTCAACTTTGAGTGCAATTTCAGCTATATTAGCCACCTCCCTTTTAGCTTTATATTCCTTCTTTTGAACTGGCTAGAAAATAGCTTTCTCCTTTTTCTCAGCTTTGACTACACCGCTTGTTTTCACAGTGCCATTGAGTGCCTTCTCTTGCTCAGGGAGAAGTGTCATACATCTCTTGGCATTATGGTCATCCTGCCCGCACCTTTCACACTGTTCTAAGTCTGCCAATACAGCAAACTTATTCTTTGAAACCGCTGGTTTGGGCTTCCACCAACACTCCTTATTAGTGTGTCTTTGCTTTTTACAGTATGTGCAAGAACTCACGATAGGTGTTCTCCTCTGAATTTTGTATTGTCTCCCCCTGTATGCAGCATCGTATCTTCTCAAGTTGGAGACATATATTGGCCTTCTCCACTAGCAGTTACTTGCCTTATGACCCCAAACTCCACAATAAAGATAGTGACCTTGAAACTGCCTCTTCTTGGGTTTAATCACAACTTGTTTTCTTTTGTTCATTACTTGCTGTGTAGGCAAGGTGGCTGGCTTCTTTGCTTGTGTGGCTTTCATTTCAGCCACCTTCTTCTCCTTCTTCTGTTCAGCTGTAGCTCTTTGCTGGCTGACTTTCTTTTCTTCATTTTTGTTTGCCACCCTAGGTTGCTTCTTCAAATCCTCTTTATTCTCAGCTATCTTCTCCTGAGTCACAACCTTCTCTTTCAACTTCTGTGGCATATTCTTATTATCTTTAGGCAATACAGCCTCAGATTGCTGCACTTTCTCTTCATTCTTCTTTTCTCTTGCAAAACTTGTTTCTCCTATCATTTCAAGCTTCTGCACGTTCTCTTCACTCCTTTTGAGTTGTTGCTGAAGTCTCAACAACTCTTTCTCCATTCCTTCAAATTTTGAAGTCCTTGAGCCAAGCTCCATTGTAAGGTCTTCACATATTTTGATCTGTTTTTCAAATCTTCTCTTCAAGTCAATATGTTCAGCCCTTATTTCATCCTTTTGACTTTTAGCTTCCTTAGACTTTGCTTCAACTTGTTTTATATGGGCCTCCAACCTTTTTATGGTTCTACCCCTTTTGATTATCTCCTTTGAAGCTGCTTCTAACTCTGCTTCAAGATCTAGTTCTTCTTCATCAACCTCCTCTTCCTCTTCAGAGGTTGAACTACCACCTTGAGCTGATGCCATAAAGGCATGCTCATCTGATGATTCTTCATCTTCCTCCTCATCAGCTTCTTTTATTTGACTCACATAACTCTTGAATGAGCCTCTCTTCTTCTTCTGTGGGTTGGCAGTCTTCTTAATGGACTTCTTTGATTTGAATGATGGTCTTCTCCATTTTGAATTCGGCTTATCATCACCATCTTCATCTTCATCATCACCATCCTCATCTTTATCATCAAGTTTCACTTTGCACTGAGAAGCAAAGTGTCCAGTCTATCCACAGCAATAATATCTCAAGGACAATTGTCTTTTTCCCTTCTTAGACCCCTTTTTGAACTTCCTTGTGAAGTATGCCAACACTTCACCTTCACTTTCTTCCTCATCATCATCATCATCCTCACTGGATGATTCTTCCTCTTCTTTTATCTTCAAGTGTTTCATAACTTTGAAAGCTGCCTCCTTTGATACCTTTGACGTTGAGGAGCTCTTAATTGACTTTATTCTCATCTCATATGCAATGAGATTGCACTGGAGATCATGCAGAGACATAGACTTGAGATCTCTACTCTCCTCTATGGCTGCCACCTTTGAGGCAAACCTCTCAGGCAGAATTCTCAGAATTTTCTTCACAATAGATGAGTCCTTCTTATTCTTCCCATGACTTCTAAGATCGTTTACAACATCAATAACCCTAGTGAAGAACTCTTGGACTGTCTCATTTTTTTGCATTCTGAGAGATTCATACCTTTCCTTGAAAACTTGAAGCTTGGCCTCCTTCATTCTGCCATCACCTTCATAGACTTTCTGCAATCTGTCCCATATCTCCTTGGCAGATTTGCAGTCCATAACTTTAGCATATTCAGCATCTATCAATGCTGAAATGATGACGTTTGAGGCCTTCCCATTTATCTCAAACTGTCTTAATTCCTTTGGAGGCTTAAAACCCTCCTGTACAGATTTAACCACGTTCATGCCTATGGTTTCAAATACCACCTGCATTCTTGCTCTCCACATATGGTAGTTGGTTCCGTTGAAGATTGGAACCTTCTTGCTGTAAGTAGTGTTGGTGCTGGTACCAACGTCCATTTCTCAGTATGCTGAACAAGTTAAAACTTCTGGAGCTCTTCAAACTAGTACACCAAGCTGTTAAGCTTTATCCTGGTGAACCTGTGCTCTGATACCAATTGAAGTTCCCAACTTCACCCTAGGATCTACTAGTTTATGATGCTGAGAGGGGGGTGAATCAGTATCACCACAATTTGCAATTTACAGGTAAGTGAACAACTTCAATCTCTTCTTAAAAGCAAACTCTTTCTTAGATTTGACTAAGGTAGATCTATTGCTACCTACTAATCACAATAGTCCCCAAAGTCACCTTTCAGACACCTTGCATAATAGACAATTCAAATGTTCTTGTTTAGGTCTTCGTTAGGTTATGGGTTGGCTGATACTTTAACTGCGTTCACAACTCAATTCAAAACACATAACGTAAAGCAAATTAAGGACACACGAGATTTACGTGGTTCCGTCAACGTGACGTACATCCATGGTGGTAGGGACTCTCCCTTATCGAGACTATCCACTATACTTAAGAATTCCAGTTACAATGGATGTCTTAATCTTCTACTCCTTTCACTATTACAATTACAATTACTAAGCAAGTACAATACAAAGAGTGTCACTTACTGTGTCTACCCTTCTTCTAACTTGTCTTGCCTCTATTGAATTGAAAGCAACGCTCTCTAACCTCTCTTGAAGAAATCTGGAAATACATTGAGTTCTTTTCGATGCTTCGCCGAATTCCTTCTTTAGGTTGTCTCACACAGCTCCTGCTTTCACTGTCTCACGGTCTCACCCGTCTCCTATTTCACGGTCTTACTATTTCACGGCCTGTCCTCACGCTTCTGGTCTGTCATGTCATTGCATGTTCTGGTCTCACGCCGTCTCCTGACGTACACCCATGCTTCTGGTTTGCCATTTCACGTCTCTTGGCTTGCCTCACGTTACTGGTTTTTCTGGTTCACGTCTTTCGGCCTGCCTTACACTTCTGGTCTATTGTCTTCTCTTCTGGGTGGTCTTACGGATACCAGGTCTGTTGTCTTCTCTTATGGGTGGTCTCACAGATACTAGGTATGATGTCTTCTCTTCCGGGTGGTCTCACGGATACCAGGTCTGCTGTCTTCTCTTCCGAGTGGTCTTACAGATACCAGGTCTGCTATCTTCTCTTCTGGGTGGTCTGTTTCTTATTTCTCCTCTTGCTGGTTATGCGTTTCTGGTTTGCTTTTCTCTTCTTTTTGGCTGGTTGTTGTAGGGTTGCCATTTATTCAATTGTGTTGGCCTTGACCAGTTTTGTCTTCCAAGGCCTTTATATACTCTCTTCCATGAAACCCTAATAGGGCTTACGTGGCAGATTTACGTTTTTACCCTTACGCGGCGGATTTACTTTTTTGTCCTTCCATGTGGCTTCACTTTCTTGCACACTTAACCCTAGTTGACAACAATTACAACCCTTATAAGGTTATGGGAACAACAATGTTAATTCAACAAAAATACAAGCAATGGAGTCAAATGAATAAAAAACACTTTAGTGGATAAATATTACCAATTCGAATCCTAAGCTTCAATGTTAGGTCAAGCATATATCTCTAGAGGGGAGTGGGAAAACTTCTTATTAGGGTCCACTATATTTGCTTTTTCTTAAGTAAAATGTTTCTAGACTAAAATTATAAAAATCATTACAAATTGCATTGTGGCAATAGGGATAATTAAGAAATTTACAAAATCTAAATTTAATTGATTGTTAACAACATATTTATCCCTATAAGACTATAAAATTCTGAAAATTGAAAAAATGTAATGTTTTGACTTTTTTAATATATTCTTAATGTGCTTTCATCTTAAATGGGGTGAAAAGTATAACATTTAAATATGTTAATTCAACAAAAATATGAGTAATGGAGTCAATTGAATAAAAACCACTTTAGTGGATAAATATTACAAATTGGAATCCCAAGCATCAATGTTAGGCAAGCATATATCTCTAGGGGGGAGTGGGAAAACTTCTTATTAGCGTCCATTTTATTTGCTTTTTCTTAAGAAAAATGTATGTAGACTAAAATTATAAAAATCATTACAAATTGTAATGTGGCAATGGAGATAATTAAGAAATTTACAAAATCTAAATTCAATTGATTATTAACAACATATTTATCCCTATAAGACTATAAAATTCTGAGAATTGAAAAAAATACGATGTTTTGATTTTTTTAATGTATTGTTAATGCCCTTTCATCTGAAACGAAGTGAAAAACATAATATTTGAATATGTTAATTCAACAAAAATACAAGTAATAGACTCAATTGAATAAAAAACACTTTAGTGGATGAATATTACAAATTGGAATCCTAAGCATCAATGTTGGGGCAAGCATATATTTGTAGAGGGGAGTGGGAAAACTTCTTATTAGGGTCCATTTTATTTGCTTTTTCTAAAGAAAGATGTATATAGACTAAAATTATAGAAATCATTACAAATTGTAATGTGGCAATGGAGATAATTAAGAAATTTACAAAATTTAAACTCAACTGATTATTAGCAACGTATTTATCCCTATAAGATTATAAAATTTTGAAAATTGAAAAAATGCAATGTTTTGATTTTTTTAATATATTGTTAATGCTCTTTCATCTTAAATGGAGTGAAGAGCATTATATTTAAATATGTTAATTCAACAAAAATACAAGTAATGAACTTAATTAAATAAAAAACACTTTAGTGGAAGAATATTAGAAATTTGAATCCTAAACTTCAATGTTGGGTCTAGCATATATCTCTAGAGAGGAGTGGGAAAACTTCTTATTAGAGTCCATTGCGTTTGTTTTTCTTAAGTAATATGTTTGCGGACTGAAATTATAGAAATCATTAAAAATTGCATTGTGGTAAAGAAGATAATTAAGTAATTTACAAAATTTAAATTTAACTTATTATTAACATCACATTTATCCCTATAAGACTATAAAATTCTGAAAATTGAAAAAATCCAATGTTTTGATTTTTTTAATATATTGTTAATGCCCTTTCATCTTAAATGGAGTCAAAAGCATAATATTTGAATATGTTAATTCAATAAAAATACACGTAATAGACTCAATTGAATAAAAAACACTTTAGTGGAAGAATATTACAAATTGGAATCCTAAGCTTCAATGTTGGGTCAAACATATAACTCTAGAGGGGAGTGGGAAAACTTCTTATTAGAGTTTATTGCGTTTGTTTTTTCTAAAGTAATATGTTTGCGAACTAAAATTATAGAATTCATTAGAAATTGTATTGTGGTAAAGCAGATAATCAAGTAATTTACAAAATTTAAATTTAACTTATTATTAACATCACATTTATCCCTATAAGACAATCAAATTCTTATAATTGGAAAAATGCAATGTTTTGATTTTTTTAGTACATTGTTAATGCCCTTTCATCTTAAATGGAGTTAAAAGCATAATATTTGAATAGGTTAATTGAACAAAAATACAAGTAATGGAGTAAATTGAATAAAAAAACACTTGAGTGGATGAATATTACAAATTGGAATCCAAAACTTCAATGTTTGGTCAAGTATATATCTCTAGAGGGGAATGGGAAAACTTCTTATTAGGGTCCATTGTATTTGCTTTTTTGTTAAGTAAGATGTTTCTAAACTAAAATTATAAAAATCATTACAAATTGCATTGTGGTAATGGAGATAATTATCAAATTTACAAAATCTAAATTTAACTAATTGTTAACAATGCATTTATCCCTATAAGACTATAAAATTCTGAAAATTAAAAAAATGCAATGTTTTGATTTTTCTTAATATATTCTTAATGCGCTTTCATCTTAAATGGAGTAAAAAGCATAATATTTGAATATGTTAATTCAACAAAAATACAAGTAATGGACTCAATTGAATAAAAAAACACTTTAGTAGATGAGTATTACAAATTCGAATCCTAAGCTTCAATGTTGAATTAAGCATATATCTCTAGAGGGGAGTGGGAAAACTTCTTTTTAGAGTCCATTGCGTTTGCTCTTTCTTAAGTATTATGTTGCAGACTGAAATTATAGAAATCATTAGAAATTGCATTGTGGCAAAGAAGATAATTAAGTTATTTACAAAATTTAAATTTAACTTATTATTGACATCACATTTATTCCTATAAGACTATAAAATTCTGAAAATTGAAAAAATCCAATTTTTTGATTTTTTTTAATATATTTTTAATGCCTTTTCATCTTAAATGGAGTCAAAAGCGTAATATTTGAATATGTTAATTAAACAAAAATACAAGTAATGGATTCAATTGAATAAAAAAACACTTTATAGGAAGAATATTACAAATTCGATTTCCTAAGTTTCAATCTTGGGTCAAGCATATAACTTTAAAGGGGAGTGGGAAAACTTCTTATTAGAGTCGATTTTGTTTGTTTTTGTTTTGGAAGTAATACGTTTGCGAACTAAAATTATAGAAATTATTAGAAATTGCATTGTGGCAAAACAGATAATTAAGCAATTTACAAAATTTAAATTTAACTTATTATTAACGTCACATTTATCCCTATAAAACTATCAAATTTTGATAATTGCAAAAATGCAATGTTTTGACTTTTTTTAGTACATTGTTAATGCCCTTTCACCTTAAATGGAGTCAAAAGCACAATATTTAAATATATTAATTGAACAAAAATACAAGTAATGGAGTCAATTGAATAAAAAACACTTTAGTGGATGAATATTACAAATTGGAATCCTAAGTTTTAATGTTTGGTCAAGCATATATCTTTATAGGGGAGAGGGAAAACTTCTTATTAAGGTCCATTGTATTTGCTTTTTTGTTAAGTAAGATGTTTCTCGACTAAAATTATAAAAATCATTACAAATTGCATTGTGGCAATGGAGATAAGTAAGAAATTTACAAAATTTAAATTTAACTGATTGTTAACAATGCATTTATCCCTATAATACTATAAAATTTTGAAAATTAAAAAAATGCAAGATTGTGATTTTTTGTAATATATTCTTAATGCGCTTTCATCTTAAATGGAGTGAAAAGTATAATATTTGAATATGTTAACTCAACAAAAATACAAGTAATGGAGTCAATTGAATAAAAAATACTTTAATGGATGAATATTACAAATTAAAATCCTAAGCATCAATGTTAGGGCAAGCATATAGCTCTAAAAGGGAGTGGGAAAACTTCTTATTAGGGTCCATTTTGTTTGCTTTTTCTTAAGTAAGATGTATGTAGACTAAAATTATAGAAATCATTACCAATTACATTGTGGCAATGGAGACAATTAAAAAATTTTCAATATCTAAATTCAACTGATTATTAGCAACGCATTTATCCCTATAAGACTATAAAATTCTGAAAATTGAAAAAATCCAATGTTATGATTTTTTAATATATTGTTAATGCCCCTTCATCTTAAATGGAGTCAAAAGCATAATATTTGAATATGTTAATTCAACAAAAATACAAGTAATGGATTCAATTGAATAAAAAACACTTTAGTGGAAGAATATTACAAATTCGAATCCTAAGCTTCCATGTTGTGTTAAGCATATATCTCTAGAGGGTAGTGGGAAAACTTTTTATTAGAGTCCATTGCATTTGCTCTTTCTTAAGTAATATGTTTGCAGATTGAAATTATAGAAATCATTAGAAATTGCATTGTGGCAAAGAAGATAACTAAGTAATTCCAAAATTTAAATTTAACTTATTATTAACATCACATTTATCCCTATAAGACTATCAAATTCTGATAATTGGAAAAATGCAATGTTTTGATTTTTTTAGTACATTGTTAATGCCCTTTCATCTTATGTGGAGTCAAAAGCGTAATATTTGAATATTTTAATTCAACAAAAATACTAGTAATGTACTCAATTGAATAGAAAAACACTTTAGTGGAAGAATATTACAAATTCGAATCCTAAACTTCAATCTTGGGTCAAGCATATAACTTTAGAGGGGATGGGGAAACTTCTTATTAGAGTCCATTGTGTTAGTTTTTTTTCTCAAGTAATATGTTTGCAGACAAAAATTATAGAAATCATTAGAAATTGCATTGTGGCAAAGCAGATAATTAAGTAATTTACAAAATTTAAATTTAACTTATTATTAACATCACATTTATCCCTATAAGACTATCAAATTCTAACAATTGCAAAAATGCAATGTTTTGATTTTTTTAGTACATTGTTAAAGCCCTTTCATCTTAATGGAGTCAAAGGCATAATATTTGAATATGTTAATTCAAGAAAAATACAAGTAATTGGAGTCAATTGAGTAAAAAACACTTTAGTGGAAGAATATTTCAAATTTGAATCCTAAGCTTCAATGTTGGGTCAAGCATATGTCTCTAGAGGGAAGTGGGAAAACTTCTTATTAGGGTCCATTATATTTGTTTTTCCTTAGTAAGATGTTTCTAGAGTAAAATTATAAAAATCATTACAAATTGCATTGTGGCAATGGAGATATTTAAGAAATTTACAAAATATAAATTTAACTGATTGTTAACAACGCATTTATCTTAGAAGACTATAAAATTTGAAAATTGAAAAAATGCAATGTTTTGATTTTTTTTAATATATTCTTAATGCTTTTTCATCTTAAATGGAATGAAAAGCTGTAATATTTGAATATGTTAATTCAACAAAAATACAAGTAATGGACTCAATTGAATAAGAAACACTTTAGTAGATGAATATTACAGATTGAAATTCTAAAGCATCAATGTTAGGGCAAGCATATAACTCTAGAAGGGAGTG
>JAIRCJ010000078.1:0-209145 GCA_020883675.1 Bruguiera gymnorhiza
GCGCTCAAATGTCATCATTTCAGCATTGACAGATGCTGAATATGCTAAAGTTATGGACTGCAAATCTGCCAAGGAGATATGGGACAGATTGCAGAAAGTCTATGAAGGTGATGGCAGAATGAAGGAGGCCAAGTTTTCAAGTTTTCAAGGAGAGATATGAATCTCTCATAATGCAGAAAAATGATACAGTCCAAGAGTTCTTCACCAGGGTTATTGATGCTGTAAACGATCTTAGAAGTCATGGGAAGAACAAGAAGGACTCATCTATTGTGAAGAAAATTCTGAGAATTCTGCCTGAGAGGTTTGCCTCAAAGGTGGCAGCCATAGAGGAGAGTAGAGATCTCAATTCCATGTCCCTGCATGATCTCCAATGCAATCTCATTGCATATGAGATGAGAATAAAGTCAACTGAGAGCTCCTCAACGTCAAAGGTATCAAAGGAGGCAGCTTTCAAAGCTATGAAACACTTGAAGATAAAAGAAGAGGAAGAATCATCCAGCGAGGATGATGATGATGATGAGGAAGAAAGTGAAGGTGAAGTGTTGGCATACTTCACAAGGAAATTCAAAAGGGGGTCTAAGAAGGGAAAAGGACAGTTGTCCTTGAGATGTTATCGTTGTGGACAGACTGGACACTTTGCTTCTCAGTGCAAAGTGAAACTTGATGATGAAGATGAGGATGGTGATGATGAGCAGAATTCAAAATGGAGAAGACCATCATTCAAGTCAAGGAAGTCCAGCAAGAAGACTGCTAGCCCACAGAAGAAGAAGAGAGGCTCATTCAAGAGTTATGTGAGCCAGACAAAAGAAGCCGATGAGGAGGAAGATGTAGACTCATCAGATGAGCATGCCTTTATGGCATCAACTCAAGGTGGTAGTTCAACCTCTGAAGAGGAAGAGGAGGTTGATGAAGAAGAACCAGATTTTGAAGCTGAGTTGGAAGCAGCTTCAAAGGAGATAATCAGAAGGGGCAGAACCATAAGAAGGTTAGAGGCCCACATAAAACAAGTTGAAGCAAAGTCTGAGGAAGCTGAAAGTCAAAAGGATGAAATAAGGGCTGAACATATTGACTTGAAGAGAAGATTTGAAGAACATATCAAAATATGTGAAGACCTTACTATGGAGCTTGGCTCAAGGACTTCAACAATTGAAGAAATGGAGATAGAGTTGCTGAGACTTCAGCAACAACTCAAAAGGAGTGAAGAGAACGTGCAGAAGCTTGAAATGATAGGAGAAACAAGTTCGGCAAGAGAAAAGAAGAATGAAGAGAAAGTGCAGCAATCTGAGGCTGCATTGCCTAAAGATAATAAGAATGTGCCACAGAAGTTGAAAGAGAAGGTTGTGACTCAGGAGAAGATAGCTGAGAATAAAGAGGATTTGAAGAAGCAACCTAGGGTGGCAAACAAAAATGAAGAAAAGAAGATCAGCCAGCAAAGGGCTATGGCTGAACAGAAGAAGGAGAAAAAGGTAGCTGAAATGAAAGCCACACAAGCAAAGAAGCCAGCCACGTTGCCTACACAGCAAGTAATGAACAAAAGAAAACAAGCTGTGATTAGACCCAAGAAGAGGCAGTTTCAAGGTCACTGTCTTTATTGTGGAGTTTGGGGTCATAAGGCAAGTAACTGCTGGTGGAGAAGGCCAGTATATGTCTCCAACTTGAGAAGATATGATGCTGTATACAGGGGGAGACAATACAAAATTCAGAGGAGAACACCTGTCGTGAGTTCTTGCACATACTGTAAAAAGCAAGGACACACTGACAAGGATTGTTGGTGGAAGCCCAAACCAGTGGTTTCAAAGAACAAGTTTGCTATATTGGGAGACTTGGAACAGTGTGAAAGGTGTGGGCAGGATGACCATAATGCCAAGAGATGCATGACACTTCTCCCTGAGCAAGAGAAGGCACTCAATGGCATAGTGAAAACAAGCGGTGTAGTCAAAGCTGAGAAAAAGGAGAAAGCTATCTTCCAGCCAATTCAAAAGAAGGAATATAAAGCTAAAAGGGAGGTGGCTAATATAGCTGAAATTGCACTCAAAGCTGACTACAAGGATAAGCAGTGGATCCTTGACAGTGGATGCACTTCACACATGACGGGAGACAAGAGTAAATTGTCAAAGCTAAACAAGTCAAGAGAAGGCAGAGTCAAGTTTGGCAATGATGATTCACTCAACATCAGTGGTCAAGGGTCAGTAAATATTGGAAAAGGAAAGCTGAAAGATGTTCTGCATGTTGAAGGACTCAGATATAATCTAGCATCTGTCAGCCAACTATGCAATGAAGACCATAAAGTGATATTCACAAAAACAGGTTGCCAAGTAAAGAGTAAAGAAGGCAATACTGTTGCAGCTGGGAAAAAACAGCTGGAAATTTATATGTAATTGATGAGGACAAGACAAACAGCTGTTTACTTACAAAAGAAGAAGAAAATCAACTCTGGCATCGGAGGCTGGGACACTTAACACAGAAGAACATGAGGAAGCTGACCACTACTCATGCAATCAGAGACATTCCAGACCTTAAGAGAGAGAGGGAGTATGTTTGCTCAGCATGCTCTAAAGGAAAACAGGTCAGAAAGCAGTATAAGACCAAAGAGGTCAGTTCTAAAGCAGTGCTTGACATTGTGCATACTGATTTGTGTGGGCCGATGAGAACAAAAGGGTTGAATGGTGAGAGGTACTTCATTTTGTTTGTTGATGATTATTCTAGAAGGACCTGCATCATGCACCTCACACATAAGTCAGAAGTTTTGAAATGCTTCAAGAGATACAGAAGATTGGCTGAAAATGAGAGTGGAAAGAAGATCAAAGTATTGAGGTCAGATCAAGGCACTGAATTCACAAATGGAGCTTTTGAAGATTACCTTGAGAAGCATGGAATTCACCATCAGATGGCAGCAGCAAGAACTCCTCAACAGAACGGGGTGGTAGAGAGGAAAAATAGAGCTGTGGTTGAAATGGCAAGAACTCTACTGCTGGAATCCAAGCTTCACACAAGATTTTGGACAGAAGCAACATTTACAGCCGTGCACCTATTGAACAGAGTTTCACTAAGGCCCAATACTGATAAGACTCCATATGAGTTATGGAGTGGGAAGAAGACAACAGCCAAGTATCTTAGAATCTTTGGCAGCCCATGTTTTGTGAAGAACAAGGAGCAAAACTTGGGAAAATTCCATGCTAGGTCAGATGAAGGCATCTTTGTGGGATACTCAGCAAAGACAAAATGTTATAGAGTTTTTCTGCATAAACTGGGAAAAGTGGTCACTTCCAGTGATGTGAGAATAGATGAAAACTGGAAAACAACGCATAATGGAGAAGCTGAGGATAGTGAAGAAGATGACTTCAAGATAGATGAAGAATCTGACCAACATGAAGAAGTGGGAAAAGAAGTAAGTTCAGACTCAGAGAAGAGTGAGTCTGAAGATGAAGAAGGAGATTCTCTTGCAACTAAGACTGTGCAAGAAAGAAAGACAAAGAAGACATGGACCAGTGCTCATCAAGAAAATCAGATCATAGGTGACCCATCAGCAGGAGTTACAACAAGAAGAAGAATTGTGGGAGCTACTACTTTACTCTCACAAGTTGAACCTAAATCTGTTGAAGAGGCTACACAAGATCTAACTAAATCTCTGTCCACAGAGCTATTTGAAAAGCACAGAATGAGTCTCTCTGTGCAAATGCCTCCTCAAGCCTGAAAATCAGGTGAATCCTCCATCTCTACTTTGCGAGTTTTTCAGATTTGTAATTAGTTGGCAAAGGGGGAGAGAAGTAACAGTGCAGGGGGAGCTGTTAAGGAAGGGGGAGTGCATATTTAGGGGGAGTTGTAATCCATCTGCTTATGGATTGTTACTCCAAGAAGATTATGAAAGACTGCTGCATAATGACTTTTGTTATGAATGTTGCCAACAATTACAAAGGGGGAGATTGTTGTTCCCACAGCCTTGTATGGGTTGTAATTGTTGTCAACTAGGGTTAAGTGTGCAAGAGAGTAAAGTCATATGGAAGAGCAGTAAAGTCACATGGAAGGGCAAGAAAGTAAATCTGCTGCGTAAGGGCAAGAACGTAAATCCGCCATGTAAGCCCTATTAGGGTTTTATGGAAGAGAGTATATAAAGGCCTTGGAAGACAAAACTAGGGAAGAGGGCCAACACAATTGAATAAACAGCAACCCTACAGCAACCGGCCAAAAGGAAGAGAGAGCAGAACGGCAAGAGATCAGAAACAACACCACCAGGAGAGCAAACCAGAAACGTCACCACCGGGAGAGCAAACCAGAACGTGCAACCTCCTGCAAGCAAACCAGAAACACGTTCTGCAAGCAAACCAGAAACACGTTCGGCAAGCAAACCAGAAACACGTCCTGCAAGCAAACCAGAAACACATCCTGCAGGCAAACCAGAAACGCCTCCTGCAAGCAAACCAGAAACACATCCTGCAACCAAACCAGAAACGCACAACCAGCAAGAGGAGAAATAAGAAACAGACCACCTGGAAGAGAAGACAGCAGACCTGGTATCCGTGAGACCACCCGGAAGAGAAGACAGCAGACTAGAAGCGTGAGGCAGGGCAAGAGACGTGAACCAGAAAAACCAGTAGTGTAAGGCAGGCCAAGAGACGTGAAACAGCAGACCAGGAGCGTGAGACCAGAACGTGCAACGGCGTGACTGATCAGAAGCGTGGGGCAGGCCGTGAGACGTGAAACGGCAGACCAGAAGCTTGAGTGCAAGCTGTGAAACCTTGAGACGGTGAAAGCAGGAGCTGTGTGAGACAACCTAGAGAAGGAATTTGGCGAAGCATCGGAAAGAACTCAACGTATTTCTAGATTTCTTCAAGAGAGGTTAGAGAGCGTTGCGGTGAACTTCTAAGCGGCAGTGGAGCAGCCTTTCAATTCAACAGAGGCAAGACAAGCTAGACGAAGGGTAGACACAGTAAGTGACACTCTTTGTATTGTACTTGCTTAGTAATTGCAATAGTGAAAGGAGCAGAAGATTAAGACATCCATTGTAACTGGAATTCTCAAGTATAGTGGATAGTCTCGGTAAGGGAGAGTCCCTACCACCGTGGATGTACGTCACGTTGACGGAACCACGTAAATCTCGTGTGTCCTTAATTTGCTTTACGTTCTGTGTTTTGAATTGAGTTGTGAACGCAGCTAAAGTATCAGCCAACCCATAACCTAACGAAGACCTAAACAAGAACATCCGAATTGTCTATTAGGCAAGGTGTCTGAAAGGTGACTTTGGGGACTATTGTGATTAGTAGGTAGCAATAGATCTACCTTAGTCGAATCTGAGAAAGAGTTCGCTTTTAAGAAGAGATTGAAGTTGTTCACTTTCCTGCGAATTGTGAATTGTGGTGATACTGATTCACCCCCCCTCTCAGTATCACAAACTAGTAGATCCTAGGGTGAAGTTGGGAACTTCAGAATTCCATTGCATTGTTAATGGTGAGATAAATTTAATATTTGAATATGCTAATTTACGAAAATAAAAGCAATGGATGAAAATGTATAAAATAGACATTAAGGGATGACTATTATAAATTGCAATCTCAAATTTGAATGTTGGGTTCGACATATAGCTCTAGAACTTAGTGGATTAACTTCTTATTAAGGTTCATTGCATTTGTTATTGTTTGATTAACATATTTGTATACTAAAATTATATAAATCATGTCAAATTGTATTGTGGAAATGGAGACAATTAAAAAAATTACAAAATTTAAATTCAATTAAGCAATAACAAAGAATTTCTCCCTGTAAGACATTCAAATTCTAACAATTAAATAATGCAATGCTTTTAGTTTTTAAATAATTTTTAAAGCAAATGCATTTCCAATAGTGAGATAAACCTAATATTTGAATATGTTAATTCACCAAAATAAAAGTAATGGACTTAATTCTATAAAATACAATTTAGTGGATGACTATTATAAATTCCCATCCTAAGCTTTGTTGTTCGGTCAAGCATATAACTCTAAAGCATAATGGGCCAACTTCGTATTAAAGTCCGTTGCATTCGCTTTAATTTCATTAACATGTTTGTATACAAAAATTATAGAAATCGCACCAAATTTCATTGTGATAATGGAGACAATTAAAAAAATAACAAAATTTAAATTCAATTGAGTATTAACGAAGAATTTCTCCCTCTAAAACTAAAACGTATAAAATAAACTTTAGGGGATGACCATTATAAATTGCAATCTCAAGCTTCAATGTTGGGTCCAACATATATCTTTATAGCTTAGTGGACTAACTTCTTAATAGATTCCATTGCATTTACTTTTGTTTAATTAACATTTTTGTATACTAAAATTATATAAATCATGTCAAAAGACATTGTGTAAATGGGGACAATTAAAAAAAAATTACAAAATTTAAATTCACTTGAGTAATAATGAAAATTTTCCCCTTGTAACACTTTAAAATTCTAAGAATTAAAATAATGCAGAGTTTTTATTTTTTAAATAATTTTGAATTCTATTGCATTTTCAACGGTCAAATACATTTAATATTTGAATATGTTAATTCACCAAAATAAAAGCAATGCACTCAATTCTATAAAATAAACTTTAGGAGATGACTATGATAAATTCCAATCCCAAGCTTCAATGTTGGGCCAAGCATATAGCTCTAAAGCATAATGGGCTAACTTCTTATTAGTGTCCATTACATTCACTTTTGTTTAATTAACGTATTTGTATGCTAAAATTATATAAACTATGTCAAATTGCATTGTGGAGATGGGGACAATTAAAAAAATTACAAAATTTAAATTCACTTGAGTAATAACGAAGAATTTCTCCCTATAATACATTAAAATTATAAAAATTAAAATAATGCAATGTTTTTATTTTTTAAATAATTTTGAATTTCATTGCATTTTTAACGGTGAGATAAATTTAATATTTTAATATTTTAATTTACCAAAATAAAAGCAATGGACTAAAATGTATAAAATAAACTTTAGGGGATGATAATTATAAATTACAATTTCAAACTTCAATGTTGAGTTCAACATATAGCTCTATAGCGTAATGCACTAAATTCTTATTAGAGCCCATTGCATTTGCTTTTGCTTAATTAACATTTTTGTATGCTAAAATTATATAAATCATGTCAAATGGCATTGTGTAAATAAGGACAACTAAAAAAATTACAAAATTTAAATGCACTTGAGTAATAACGAAAAATGTTTCCGTGAAACACTTTAAAATTCTAAGAATTAAAATAATGCAAGGTTTTTATTTTTTAAATAATTTTGAATTCCATTGCATTTTCAATGGTGAGATAAATTTAATAATTGAATATGTTAATTCACCAAAATAAAAACAATGGACTCAATTCTATAAAATAAACTTTAAGGATGACTATGATAAATTCCAATCCCAAGCTTTAATGTTGGGTCACACATATGGCTTTAAAGCGTAATGGGTTAACTTCTTGATAAAGTCTATTGCATTCGCTTTTCTTTAATTAACATGCTTATATACTCAGATTATATAAATCATGTGAAATTACATTGTGGTAATAGAGACAATTAAAAAAATTTCAAAATTTAAATTCACTTGAGTATTAAGGAAGAATTTCTCCCACTAAGACTTTCAAATTCTAAAAATTAAAATAATGCAATGTTTTTACTTTTTAAAGAATTTTGAATTCCATTGCATTTTCAACGATGAGATAAACCTAATATTTGGATATGTTATTTCACCAAAATAAAAGCAATGGACTCAATTGTATAAAATACACTTTAGTAGATGACTATTATAAATTGCAATCCTAAGTTTCAATGTTGGATCAAACATATAACTCTAAAGCGTAATGGGCTAACTTCGTATTAGTGTCAATTGCATTCCGTTTTATTGGATTAACATGTTTGTATACGAAAATTATATAAAACATGCCAAATTGAGTTGTGGTAATGGAAACAATTAAAAAAAAAATTTAAATTCACTTGAGTATTAACGAAAAATTTCTCCCTCTAAAACTTTCAAATTATAAAAATTAAAATAATGCAATGTTTTTAGTTTTTAAGTAATTTTGTATTCCATTACATTTTCAACTGTGAGATAAATTTAACATTTGAATATGTTAATTTAACAAAATAAAAGCAATGGACAAAAATGTATAAAATAAACTTTAAGAGATGATTATTATAAATTACAATCTCAAGTTTCAATGTTGGGTCTAGCATATAACTCTAGAGCGTAGTGCACTAATTTCTTATTAGGGTCCATTGTATTTACTATTTGATTAACATATTTGTATACTAAAATTATATAAATCATGTCAAATTGTATTGTGGAAATGGGGACAATTAAAAAAATAACAAAATTTAAATTCACTTGAGTAATAACTAAGAATTTCTCCCTCTAAACCTTTAAAATTCTAAAAATTAAAATAATGCAATGTTTTTACTTTTTAAAGAATTTTGAATGCCATTGCATTTTCAACGGTGAGATAAACCTAATATTTGGATATGTTATTTCACCAAAATAAAAGCAATGGACTCAATTGTATAAAATACACTTTCATAAATGACTATTATAAATTGTAATCCCAAGTTTCAATATTGGATCAAACATATAACTCTAGAGCGTAATGGGCTAACTTTATATTAGTGTCCATTGCATTCCCTTTTATTTGATTAACATGTTTATATATGAAGATTATATAAAACGTGCCAAATTGCATTGTGGTAATGGAAATAATTAAAAAAATTACAAAATTTAAATTCACTTGAGTATTAACGAAAAATTTCTCCCTCTAAAACTTTCAAATTATAAAAATTAAAATAATGCAATGTTTTTAGTTTTTAAGTAATTTTGAATTCCATTGCATTTTCAACTGTGAGATAAATTTAATATTTGAATATGTTAATTTAACAAAATAAAAGCAATGGACGAAAATGTATAAAATAAACTTTAAGGGATGACTATTATAAATTACAATTTCAAGTTTCAATGTGGGTCCTACATATAGCTCTAAAGTGTAGTGCACTAACTTCTTATTAGGGTCCATTGTATTTGCTATTTGATTAACATATTTGTATACTAAAATTATATAAATCATGTCAAATTGTATTATGGAAATGGGGACAATTAAAAAAATAACAAATTTTAAATTCACTTGAGTAATAACGAAGAATTTCTCGCTCTAAACCTTTAAAATTCTAAAAATTAAAATAATGCAATGTTTTTACTTTTTAAAGAATTTTGAATTCCATTGCATTTTCAACGGTGAGATAAACCTAATATTTGGATATGTTATTTCACCAAAATAAAAGCAATGGACTCAATTCTATAAAATACACTTTAGCATATGATTATTATAAATTCTCATCGCAAGTTTCAATGTTGGGTCAAGCATATAACTCTACAATGTATTCGCTTTTATTTAATTAACATGTTTGAAAAGTAAAATTGTATAAATCATATGAAATTACATTATGGTAATAAAGACAATTAAAAAAATTTCAAAATTTCAATTCACTTGATTATTAACCATGAATTTCTCCCTCTCATATGTTAAAATTCTAAAAATTAAAATAATGTAATGTTTTTACTTTTTTAAGAATGTTGAATTCCATTGCATTTTCAACAATGAGATAAACCTAATATTTGAATATATTATTTCACCAAAATAAAAGTAATGGACTGAATTGTATAAAATACACTTTAATAGATGACTATTATAAATTGTAATCCCAAATTTCAATGTTCAGTCAAGCATATAACTCTATAGCGTAATGGGTTAACTTCTTATTTGAGTTAATTACATTCCTTTTTATTTGATTAACATGTTTGTATATGAAAACTATATGAATTGTGCCAAATTGCTTTATGGTAATGAAGACAATTAAAAAAATAACAAAATTTAAAACAAACTTTAGGGGATGACTATTATAAATTACAATCTCAAGCCTTAATATTGGGTCCAATATGTAGCTTTATAATGTAGTAGACTAACATCTTATTAGAGTTCATTGCATTTGCTTTTGTTTAATTAACATTTTTGTATACTAAAATTATCTAAACCATGTCAAATTCCATTGTGAAAATGGGGACAATTAAAAAATTACAAAATTTAAATTCACTTGAGTAATAACGAAGAATTTCTCCCTTTAACACTTTAAAATTTTAAGAATTAAAATAAAGCAATGTTTTTATCTTTTAAATAATTTTGAATTCCATTGCATTTTCAACGGTTAGATAAATTTAATATTTGAATATGTTAGTTCACCAAAATAAAAGCAATGCACTCAATAATATAAAATAAACTTTAGGGGATGACTATGATAAATTCCAATCCTAAGTTTTAATGTTGGGTCAAGCATATAGCTCCAAAGCATAATGGGCTAACTTCTTATTAGTGTCCATTACATTCGCTTTTGTTTAATTAACATATTTGTATACTAAAATTATATAAACCATGTCAAATTGCATTGTGGAAATAGGGACAATTAAAAAAATTACAAAATTTAAATTCACTTGAGTAATAACGAAGAATTTCTCCCTATAAGACTTTGAAATTATAAAAATTAAAATAATGCAATGTTTTTATTGTTTAAATAATTTTGAATTCCATTACATTTTCAACGGTGAGATAAATTTAATATTTAAATATGTTAATTTACCAAAATAAAAGCAATGGACAAAAATGTATAAAATAAACTTTAGGGGATGATGATTATAAATTCCAATCTCAAGTTTCAATGTTGGGTCAAGTATATAGTTCTAGAGCATAATGGGCTAACTTCTTATTAGTGTCGATTGCATTCACTTTTGTTTGATTAACATATTTGTATACTAAAATTATATAAATCATGTCAAATTTCATTGTGGAAATGGGGACAATTACAAAAATTACAATTTTAAATTCACTTGAATAATAATGAAGAGTTTCTCCCTATAAGACTTTAAAATTCTAACAATTAAAATAATGCAATGTTTTTATTTCTTAAATAATTTTTAAGGCAATGGATGAAAATGTATAAAATAAACTATAAGGAATGACTATTATAAATTGCAATCTCAAGTTCCAATGTTGGGTCTGGCATATAGCTCTAGAGCGTAGTGGACTAACTTCTTATTAGAGTCCATTGCATTCACTTTTGTTTGATTAACATATTTGTATACTAAAACTATATAAATCATGTGGAATTGCATTGTGGAAATGGGGACAATTAAAAAAATTACAAAATTTAAATTCACATGAGTAATAACAAAGAATTTCTTCTTGTAAGGCTTTAAAATTCCAACAATTAAAATAATACAATGTTTTTATTTTTTAAATAATTTTTAAATTCCATTGCATTTTCAACGGTTAGATAAATTTAATATTTGAATATGTTAATTCACCAAAATAAAAGCAATGCACTCAATTCTATAAAATAAACTTTAGGGGATGACTATGATAAATCCAATCTCAAGCTTTAATGTTGGGTCAAGTATATAACTTTAAAGCGTAATGGGCTAACAACTTATTAGTGTCCATTGCATTCGCTTTTGTTTAATTAACATATTTGTATACTAAAATTATATAATCCATGTCAAACTGCATTGTGGAAATAAGGACAATTAAAAAAATTACAAAAATTAAATTCTCTTGAGTAATAACAAAGAATTTCGCCCTGTAAGACTTTAATATCATAAAAATTAAAATAATGCAATGTTTTTATTGTTTAAATAATTTTGAATTCCATTGCATTTTCAATTGTGAGATAAATTTAATATTTGAATATGTTAATTTACCAAAATAAAAGCAATGGACTAAAATGTATAAAATAAACTTTAGGGGATAACGATTATAAATTGCAATCTCAAGTTTCAATGATGGGTCCAGCATATAACTCTAGAGCATAGTGGACTAACTTCTTATTAAATTCCATTGCATTTGCTTTTGTTTAATTAACTTTTTCGTATGCTAAAATTATATAAATCATGTCAAATTGCATTGTGTGAATAGAGACAATTAAACAAATTAAAACATTTAAATTCACTTGAGTAATAACGAAAAATTTCTCCCAATTACACTTTAAAATTCTAAGAATTAAAATAATGCAATGTTTTAATTTTTTAAATAATTTTGAAAGCAATTGCCTTTTCAATAGTGAGATAAACCTAATGTTTGAATAAATTAATTCACCAAAATAAAAGCAATGGACTCAATCCTATAAAATAAACTTTAGGGGATGACTATGACAAATTCCAATTGCATGCTTCAATGTTGGGTCAAGCATATAGCTCTAAAGCGTAATAGGCTAACTTCTTACTAGTATCCATTGCATTTGCTTTTGTTTAATTAATATATTTGCATACTAAAATTATATAAACCATGTCAAATTGCATTTTGGAAATGGGGACAATTACAAAAATTACAAAATTTAAATTCACTCGAGTAATAATGAAGAATTTCTCCTTGTAACACTTTAAAATTATAAAAATTAAAATAATGCAATGTTTTTATTTTTTAAATAATTTTGAAAGCAATTGCCTTTTCAATAGTGAGACAAACCTAATACTTGAATATGTTAATTCACCAAAATAAAGGCAATGGACTCAATTCTATAAAATAAACTTTAGGGGATGACTACGACAAATTCCAATCACAAACTTTAATGTTGGGTTAAGCATATAGCTCTAGAGGATAATGGGCTAACTTCTTATTAGTGTCCATTGCATTTGCTTTTGTTTAATTAAGTAAAATTATATAAACCATGTCAAATTGCATTTTGGAAATGGGGGTAATTACAAAAATTACAAAATTTAAATTCACTTAAGTAATAACGAAGAATTTCTCCCTATAACATTTTAAAATTATAAAAATTAAAATAATTCAATGTTTTTATTTGTTAAATAATTTGAATTCCATTGCATTTTCAACGATGAGATAAATTTAATATTTGAATATGTTAATTCACCAAAATAAAAGCAATGCACTCAATTCTATAAAATAAACTTTAGGGGATGACTATGATAAATCCAATCTCAAGCTTTAATGTTAGGTCAAGTATATAACTTTAAAGCATAATGGGCTAACAACTTATTAGTGTCCATTGCATTCGCTTTTGTTTAATTAACATATTTGTATACTAAAATTATATAATCCATGTCAAACTGCATTGTGGAAATAAGGACAATTAAAAAAATTACAAAAATTAAATTCTCTTGAGTAATAACAAAGAATTTCGCCCTGTAAGACTTTAATATCATAAAAATTAAAATAATGCAATGTTTTTATTGTTTAAATAATTTTGAATTCCATTGCATTTTCAATTGTGAGATAAATTTAATATTTGAATATGTTAATTTACCAAAATAAAAGCAATGGACTAAAATGTATAAAATAAACTTTAGGGGATAACGATTATAAATTGCAATCTCAAGTTTCAATGATGGGTCTAGCATATAGCTCTAGAGCATAGTGGACTAACTTCTTATTAAAGTCCATTGCATTTGCTTTTGTTTAATTAACTTTTTCATATGCTAAAATTATATAAATCATGTCAAATTGCATTGTGTGAATAGGGACAATTAAACAAATTAAAACATTTAAATTCACTTGAGTAATAGCGAAAAATTTCTCCCAATTACACTTTAAAATTCTAAGAATTAAAATAATGTAATGTTTTAATTTTTTAAATAATTTTGAAAGCAATTGCCTTTTCAATAGTGAGATAAACCTAATGTTTGAATAAATTAATTCACCAAAATAAAAGTAATGGACTCAATCCTATAAAATAAACTTTAGGGGATGACTATGACAAATTCCAATTGCATGCTTCAATGTTGGGTCAAGCATATAGCTCTAAAGCGTAATAGGCTAGCTTCTTACTAGTATCCATTGCATTTGCTTTTGTTTAATTAATATATTTGCATACTAAAATTATATAAACCATGTCAAATTGCATTTTGGAAATGGGGACAATTACAAAAATTACAAAATTTAAATTCACTTGAGTAATAATGAAGAATTTCTCCTTGTAACACTTTAAAATTATAAAAATTAAAATAATGCAATGTTTTTATTTTTTAAATAATTTTGAAAGCAATTGCCTTTTCAATAGTGAGACAAACCTAATACTTGAATATGTTAATTCACCAAAATAAAGGCAATGGACTCAATTCTATAAAATAAACTTTAGGGGATGACTACGACAAATTCCAATCACAAACTTTAATGTTGGGTTAAGCATATAGTTCTAGAGGATAATGGGCTAACTTCTTATTAGTGTCCATTGCATTTGCTTTTGTTTAATTAAGTAAAATTATATAAACCATGTCAAATTGCATTTTGGAAATGGGGGCAATTACAAAAATTACAAAATTTAAATTCACTTAAGTAATAACGAAGAATTTCTCCTTATAACATTTTAAAATTATAAAAATTAAAATAATTCAATGTTTTTATTTGTTAAATAATTTGAATTCCATTGCATTTTCAACGGTGAGATAAATTTAATATTTGAATATGTTAATTCACCAAAATAAAAGCAATGCACTCAATTCTATAAAATAAACTTTAGGGGATGACTATGATAAATTCCAATCCCAAACTTTAATATTCGGTCGAGCATATAGCTCTAAAGCATAATGGGCTAGCTTTTTATTAGTGTCCATTGCATTTGCTTTTATTTAATTAACATATTTGTATACTAAAATTATATAAACCCTGTCAAATTGCATTGTGGAAATGGGGACAATTAAAAAAATTACAAAATTTAAATTCACTTGAGTAATAACGAAGAATTTCTCCCTTTAAGACTTTAATATCATAAAAATTAAAATAATGCAATGTTTTTATTGTTTAAATAATTTTGACTTCCATTGCATTTTCAATTGTGAGATAAATTTAATATTTGAATATGTTAATTTACCAAAATAAAAGCAATGGAATAAAATGTATAAAATAAACTTTAGGGGATGACAATTATAAATTGCAATCTCAAGTTTCAATGTTAGGTCCAGCATATAGCTCTAGAGTGTAGTTAACTAACTTCTTATTAGAGTCCATTGCATTTGCTTTTGTTTAATTAATTTTTTTGTACTCTAAAATTATATAAATCATGTAAAATTGCATTGTGTGAATAGGGACAATTAAAAAAATTAAAATATTTAAATTCACTTAAGTAATAACGAAGAATTTCTCTATGTTACACTTTAAAATTCTAAAAATTAAAATAATGCAATATTTTTATTTTTTAAATAATTTTGAAAGTAATTGCCTTTTCAATAGTGAGATAAACCTAATATTTCAATATGTTAATTCACCAAAATAAAAGCAATGGACTTAGTCCTATAAAATAAACCTTAGGGGATGACTATGATAAATTCCAATTGCAAGCTTCAATGTTGGATCAAGCATATAGCTCTAGAGCGTAATGGGTTAACTTCTTATTAGTGTCCATTGCATTTGCTTTTGTTTAATTAACATATTTGTATACTAAAATTATATAAACCATATCGAATTGCATTATGGAAATCGAGACAATTACAAAAATTACAAAATTTAAATTCACTTGAGTAATAATGAAAAGTTTCTCCCTATAAGACTTTCAAATTCGAACAATTAAAATAATGGAATGTTTTTATTTTTTAAATAATTTTTAAAGCAATGGATGAAAATGTATGAAATAAACTTTAAGGGATGTCTATTATAAATTGCAAGCTCAAGTTTTAATGTTGGGTACAACATATACCTCTAGAGCGTTGTGGACTAACTTCTTATTAGGGTCGATTGCATTCGTTTTTGTTTGATTAACCTATTTGTATACTAAAATTATATAAATCATGTCAAATTCCATTGTAGAGATGGGGACAATTAAAAAAATTACAAAATTTGAATTCACTTGAGTAATAACAAAGAATTTCTCCATGTAAAACTTTAAAATTCTAAGAATTAAAATAATGCAATGTTTTTATTTTTTAAATAAATTTTAAAGCAATTGCATTTTCAATTGTGAGATAAACCTAATATTTGAATATGTTAATTCACCAAAATAAAAGCAATGGACTTAATCCTATAAAATAAACTTTAAGGGATGACTATGATAAATTCCAATTGCAAGCTTTAATGTTGGATTAAACATATAGCTCTAAAACGTAATAAGCTAACTTTTTATTAGTGTCCATTGCATTTGCTTTTGTTTAATTAACATATTTGTATACTAAAATTATATAAACCATGTCAAATTCCATTGTGAAAATGGGGACAATTACAAAAGTTCCAAAATTTAAATTTACTTGAGTAATAACGAAGAGTTTCTCCCTATAAGATTTTAAAATTCTAACAATTAAAATAATGCATTTTTTTTATTTCTTAAATAATTTTTAAGGCAATGGATGAAAATGTATAAAATAAACTTTAAGGAATGACTATTATAAATTGCAATCTCAATTTTCAATGTTGGGTTTGGCATATAGCTTTAGAGCGTAGTGGACTAACTTTTTATTAGAATTCATTGCATTCACTTTGTTTGATTAACATATTTGTATACTAAAATTATATAAATCATGTTGAATTGCATTGTGGAAATGGGGACAATTAAAAAAATTACAAAATTTAAATTCACTTGAGTAATAACAAAGAATTTCTTCCTGTAAGGTTTTAAAATTCCAACAATTAAAATAATGCAATGCTTTTATTTTTTAAATAATTTTTAAAGCAATTGCATTTTCGATTGTGAGATTAACCTAATATTTGAATATGTTAATTCACCAAAACAAAAGCAATGGACTCAATTTTGTAAAATACACTTTAGTGGATGACTAATATAAATTCCCATCCCAAGCTTTAATGTTGGGTTGAGTATATAACTCTATAGCGTAGTGGGCTAACTTCTTATTAGAGTCTATTGTATTCGCTTTTATTTAATTAATATGTTTGAATAGTAAAATTATATAAATCATATGAAATTACATTATAGTAATAGAGATAATTAAAAAAAATTCAAAATTTAAATTCACTTGATTATTAACCAAGAATTTCTCCCTCTAAGATTTTAAAATTCTAAAAATTAAAATAATGCAATGTTTTACTTTTTTAGGAATTTTGAATTTTATTACATTTTCAACGATGAGATAAACCTAATATTTGAATATATTATTTCACCAAAATAAAAGCAATGGACTCAATTGTATAAAATACACTTTAATGGATAACTATTATAAATTCCCATCCCAAGCTTTAATGTTAGGTCAAGCATATAACTCTAGAGCGTAATAGGCTAACTTCTTATTAGAGTTAATTGCATTCCTTTTTATTTGATTAACATGTTTCTATACTAAAACTATATGAATCGTGCCAAATTGCTTTGTGGTAATGGAGACAATTAACAAAATAACAATATTTAAATTTACTTGAGTATTAACGAAGAATTTCTCCCTCTAAAACTTTAAAATTATAAAAATTAAAATAACGCAATGTTTTTATTTTTTAAGTAATTTTGAATTCCATTGCATTTTCAATTGTGAGATAAATTTAATAGTTGAATATGTTAATTTACCAAAATAAAAGCAATGGACTAAAATGTATAAATTGAACTTTAGGGGATGACTATTATAAATTGCAATCTTAAACTTCAATGTTAGGTCCAGCATATAGATCTAAAGCGTAGTGGACTAACTTCTTATTATAGTCCATTTGCATTTACTTTGGTTTAATTAACTTTTTTGTATACTAAAATTGTATAGATCATGTCAAATTGCATTGTATAGATGGGGACAATTGATGTGGTCATACAAGCTGTTTTCAAGATCTTTGAGTGTGAATGGGTCATTACAACGAAAAGTGGAGCCTCATTAGGAAGAAATGAAGAGACGAACTCATTTTTGAGTAATTAAGCATCAAATACTTGTGAGAAATGCTAGAAATGCTCGAAGAATCTTTGTTTAACAAAATTCAACATATTCCTAGTCGCATGCCTATATAGATGAGGTTGTTGTAGTGAATATAGTGAATAAGTCACTACAACGAGAAGTGGAGCCTCGTTAGGAAGAAATGAAGAGACGGACTCATTTTTGAGTAATTAAGCATCAAATACTTGTGAGAAATGCTAGAAATACTCAAAGAATCTTTGTTTAACAAAATTCAACATATTCCTAGTCGCATGCCTATATATATGAGGTTGTTGTAGTGAATATAGTGAATAAGTCACTACAACGAGAAGTGGAGCCTCGTTAGGAAGAAATGAAGAGACGGACTCATTTTTGAGTAATTAAGCATCAAATACTTGTGAGAAATGCTAGAAATACTCAAAGAATCTTTGTTTAACAAAATTCAACATATTCCTAGTCGCATGCCTATATATATGAGGTTGTTGTAGTGAATATAGTGAATAAGTCACTACAACGAGAAGTGGAGCCTCGTTAGGAAGAAATGAAGAGACGGACTCATTTTTTAGTAATTAAGCATCAAATACTTGTGAGAAATACTAGAAATTATCACAGACTCCTTATTTAATGTTATTCTATATATTCCTAGTCCCAAGAGAGTGTAGATGTGGTTGTTGCAATGAATTTAGTGAATGATGTGGTAATACAAGCTGTTTTCAAGATCCTTAAGTGTGAATGAGTCATTACAGTGAAAAGTGGAGCCTCGTTAGGAAGAAATGACGAGATGGACTTATTTTTGAGTAATTAAGCATCAAATAGTTGTGAGAAAAGCTAGAAATGCTAAAAGAATCTTTGTTTAATGCAATTCAACAAATTCCTAGTCACATTCCTGTATAGATGTGGTTGTTGCAGTTAATATAGTGAATGATGTGTTCATACAAGTTGTTTTCAAGATCTTGAAGTGTGAATGAGTCATTACAATGAAAAGTGGGGCCTTGTTAGGAAGAAATGAAGAGACAGACTCATTTTTGAGTAATTAAGCATCAAATACTTGTGAGAAATGCTAGAAATCCTCAAAGACTCTTTATTTGATGCAATTCCACATATTCCTAGTCCCAAGAGAGTGTAGATGTGGTTATTGCAATGAATTTAGTGAATGATGTGGTAATACAAGCTGTTTTCAAGATCTTTAAGTGTGAATGAGTCATTACAACGAAAAGTGGAGCCTCGTTAGGAAGAAATGAACAAACAGACTCATCTTTGATGATGAGAACTGTAGAGAGGAAGGGTCGCTTCAAAGGATGCAAAAAGTCCATTGCACATTCCAGAAGGCCCAATAACACGAGCTAGAGCTTCAATTGATACAAGAGGTCCATTGCACATTTCAGAAGGCCCAATAACATGAGTTAGAGCTTCAATGGATGCAAGAGGTCCATTCCACATTCCAAAAGGCCTAATAACACGAGTTAGGGCCGAAAAGATTAAAAAAGCACTAAATGGGCTGATTAAGGACATTTAAGCAAACCAAGCTTCAAATGGTGCGAATTCAAGTTTTAAAGAGAGTCCAAGCCTAATTAATATAATTGGATTACCTAATGGGTCAGACTAAGTGATAGCATTCACTCCTAAATAGGAGTTCATTATATCTGCTGGAATTTGTCCAAAATTCCTCCAAAATAAGGATTTCTCCTAATTAGGAATTTTATGCCTCTTTAGGATTACTATCTTAGCCTATAAATAGGCACCCCTTGTAAGCTCTGGAAAGCAGACAACTGTGAGTGAAATAGAAAGCAAAGGTTTTTCTCCCTCAGTTGTTTTAAGAACTAAAGAACTTATCAAGAGGTAATTCTTCTTGTGGCGTTCAAATCGACTTATCACTCTCAATTCCTTTCTTTTCTGAAGTGTGGCTTCCATATCCTTCTTGAATACCTTAGGTTCGTGTTCCTTCGAATATTGGGTCTAGGGTTTGTGTTATTAAACTCTGATTTAGCTTTCTTGGTTGTTCTTTGATTCATTGTGTGTGTTGGGTCCCTAAGCCATGTCTTTTTGGGGTTTTCCGCATCAGTTGGTATCAGAGCCCGGCTCTAAGAGAAATTACAACGAGAAGTGGAGCCTTGTTAGGAAGAAATGAAGAGACGAACTCATTTTTAAGTAATTAAGTATCAAATACTTGTAAGAAATGCTATAAATCATCAAATACTCTTTGTTTGATGCAATTCTACCTATTCCTAGTCCCAAGAGAGTGTAGATGTGGTTGTTGGAATGAATTTAGTGAATGATGTGGTAATACAAGCTATTTTCAAGATCTTGAACTGTGAATGAGTCATTACAACAAAAAGTGGAGCCTCGTTAGGAATAAATGAAGAGATAGAGTCATTTTTGAGTAATTAAGCATCAAATACTAGTGAGAAATGCTAGAAATCATCAAAGACTCTTTATTTGGTGCAATTCTACATATTCCTAGTCCCAAGTGTAGATGTGGTTGTTGCAATGAATTTAGTGAATGATGTGATCATACAAGCTATTTTCAAGATCTTTAACTATGAATCAGTTATTACAACGAAAAGTGGAGCCTTGTTAGGAAGAACTGACGACACAAACTCATTTTTGAGTAATTAAGCATCAAATACTTATAAGAAATGCTAGAAATGCTCAAAGAATCTTTGTTTAATGCAATTCAACAGATTCCTACTCACATCCTTGTATAGATGTGGTTGTTGCAGTGAATATAGTGAATGATGTGTTCATACAAGCTGTTTTCAAGATCTTTAAGTGTGAATGAGTCATTACAACGAAAAGTGGAGCCTTGCTAGGAAGAAATGAAGAGACGGAGTCATTTTTGAGAAATTAAGCATCAAATACTTGTGAGAAATGCTAGAAATCATCAAAGACTCTTCTTTTAATGCAATTCTACATATTCCTAGTCCAAGAGAGTGTAGATGTGGTTGTTGCAATGAATTCAGTGAATGATGTGGTAATACAAGCTGTTTTCAAGATCTTTAAGTGTGAATGAGTCATTACAGTGAAAAGTGGAGCCTCGTTAGAAAGAAATGAAGAGACGGACTCATTTTTGAGTAATTAAGCATCAAACACTTGTGAGAATTGCTGGAAATCATCAAAGACTCTTTGTTTGATGCAATTCTACATATTCGTTGTCCCAAGAGAGTGTAGATGTGGTTGTTGCAATGAATTTAGTGAATGATGTGGTAATACAAGCTATTTTCAAGATCTTTGTGCGTGAATGGGTCATTACAATGAAAAGTGGAGCCTCGTTAGGAAGAAATGGAGAGACAGACTCATTTTTGAGTAATTAAGCATCAAATACTTGTGAGAAATGCTAGAAATACTCAAAGAATCTCTGTTTAATGCAATTCAACAAATTCCTAGTCACGTGCCTGTATAGATGTGGTTGTTGCAGTGAATATAGTGAATGATGTGGTCATACAAGCTGTTTTCAAGATCTTTAAGTGTGGATGAGTCATTACAACGAAAAGTGGAGCCTTGTTAGGAAGATATTGAGAGACAGACTCACTTTTGAGTAATTAAGCATCAAATACTTGTGAAAAATGCTAGAAATAATCAAAGACTCTTTGTTTAATGCAATTCTACATATTCCTAGTCCCAAGAGAGTGTAGATGTGGTTGTTGCAATGAATTTAGTGAATGATGTGGTAATACAAGCTGTTTTCATGATCTTTAAGTGTGAATGAGTGATTACAACGAAAGGAGGAGCCTCATTAGGAAGAAATGAAGAGATGGACTCATTTTTGAGTAATTAAGCATCAAATACATGTGAGAAATGCTAGAAATCTTCAAAGACTCTTTGTTTGATGCAATTCTACATATTACTAGTCCCAAGAGAGTGTAGATGTGGTTGTTGCAAATAATTTGGTGAATGATGTGGTAATACAAGTTGTTTTGAAGATCTTTAAGTGTGAACGAGTCATTACAACAAATAGTGGAGCCTTGTTAGGAAGAAATGATGAGACAGACTCATTTTTGAGTAATTAAGCATCAAATACGTCTGAGAAATGCTAGAAATCATCAAAGACTCTTTGTTTGATGCAATTCAATAGATTCCTAGTTGCATCCCTATATAGATGTGGTTGTTGCAGTGAATATAGTGAATGATGTGTTCATATAAGCTGTTTTCAAGATCTTTAAGTGTGAATCAGTCATTACAACGAAAAGTGGAGCCTCGTTAGGAAGAAATGAACGGACGGACTGACTTTTGAGTAATTAAGCATCAAATACTTGTGAGAAATGCTAGAAATCTCTAAAGACTCTTTGTTTGATGCAATTTTACATATTCCTAGTCCCAAGAGAGTGTAGATGTGGATGTTGCAATGAATTTTGTGAATGATGTGGTAACACAAGCTGTTTTCAAGATCTTTAAGTGTGAATGAGTCATTGCAGTGAAACGTGGGGCCTCGTTAGAAAGAAATGAAGAGACAGACTCATTTTTGAGTAATTAGGCATCAAATACATGTGAGAAATGCTAGAAATCTTCAAAGACTCTTTGTTTGATGCAATTCTACATATTACTAGTCCCAAGAGAGTGTAGATGTGGTTGTTGCAAATAATTTGGTGAATGATGTGGTAATACAAGCCGTTTTGAAGATCTTTAACTGTGAACGAGTCATTACAACAAATAGTGGAGCCTCGTTAGGAAGAAATGATGAGACAGACTCATTTTTGAGTAATTAAGCATCAAATACTTGTGAGAAATGCTAGAAATCATCAAAGACTCTTTGTGTGATGCAATTCAACAGATTCCTAGTCGCATCCCTGTATACATGTGGTTGTTGCAGTGAATATAGTGAATGATGTGTTCATACAAGCTGTTTTCAAGATCTTTAAGTGTGAATCAGTCATTACAACGAAAAGTGGAGCCTCGTTAGGAAGAAATGAAGGGACGGACTGACTTTTGAGTAATTAAGCATCAAATACTTGTGAGAAATGCTAGAAATCACCAAAGACTCTTTGTTTGATGCAATTTTACATATTCCTAGTCCCAAGAGAGTGTAGATGTGGTTGTTGCACTGAATTTTGTGAATGATGTGGTAATACAAGCTGTTTTCAAAATCTTTAAGTGTGAATGAGTCATTACAACGAACAGTGCAACCTTTTTAGAATGAAATGAAGAGACGTTCTCATTTTTGAGTAATTAAACATCAAGTACTTGTGAGAAATGTTAGAAATCATCAAAGACTCTTTGTTAGATGTAATTCCACATATTCCTTGTCCCAAGAGAGTGTTGATGTTGTTGCAAAGAATTTAGTGAATGATGTGGTCATACAACCTGTTTTCAGGATCTTTAACTATGAATCAGTCTTTACAATGAAAAGTGGAGCCTTGTTAGGAGGAAATGACTAGACAGACTCATTTTTGAGTAATTAAGCATCAAATACTTGTGTGAAATGCTAGAGATCATCAAAGACTCTTTGTTTGATGCAATTCTACATATTCCTAGTCCCAAGAGAGTGTAGATGTGCTTGTTGCAATCAATTTAGTGAATGATGTGGCCATACAAGACGTTTTTGAGATCTTTAAATGTGAATGAGTCATTACAATGAAAAGTGGAGCCTTGTTTGGAAGAAATTGATAGACGCACTCATTTTTGAGTAATTAAAACAAATACTTGTGTGAAATGCTAGAAATGCTCAAAGAATCTTTGTTAGTGGAATTCAATAGATTCCTAGTGGCATGCCTCTATAGATGTGGTTGTTGCAGTGAATATAGTGAATGATGTGTTCATACAAGCTATTTTCAAGATCTTTAAGTGTGAATAAGTCATTACAATGACAAGTGGAGCCTCGTTAAGAAGAAATGAAGGGACGAACTCATTTTTGAGTAATTAAACATCAAATACTTGTGAGAAATGCCATAAATCATCAAAGACTCTTTGTTTGATGCAATTCCACATATTCCTAGTCCTAAGAGAGTGTAGATGTGGTTGTTGCAAAGAATTTAGTGAATGATGTGGTAATACAAGCGGTTTTCAAGACCTTTGAGTGTGAATGAGTCATTACAATGAAAAGTGGAGCCTCCTTAGGAAGAAATGAAGGGATGGACTCATTTTTGAGTAATTAAGCATCCAATACTTGTGAAAAATGCTAGAAATCATCAAAGACTCTCTATTTGATGCAATTCTACATATTCCTAGTCCCAAGAGAGTGTAGATGTGGTTGTTGCAAAGAATTTAGTGAATGATGTGGTTATACAAGCTGTTTTCAAGATCTTTAAGTGTGAATGAGTCATTACAACGAAAAGAGGAGTCTTGTTAGGAAGAAATTGAGAGACAGACTCACTTTTGAGTAATTAAACATCAAATACTTGTGAAAAATGCTAGAAATCATCAAAGACTCTTTGTTTAATTCAATTCTACATCTTCCTAGTCCCAAGAGAGTGTAGATGTGGTTGTTGCAATGAATTCAGTGAATGATGCGATAATACGAGCTATTTTCAAGATCCTTCAGTGTGAATGAGTCATTACAATGAACAGTGCAACCTTTTTAGGATAAAATGAAGAGACGTTGTCATTTTTGAGTAATTAAGGATCAAATACTTGTGAGAAATGCTAGAAATCATCAAAGTCTCTTTGTTTGATGCAATTCTACAAATTACTATTCCCAAGAGAGTATAAATGTGGCTGTTGCAAAGAATTTAGTGAATGATGTGGTCATACAAGCTATTTTGAAGGTCTTTAAGTGTGAACGAGTCATTTCAACGAATTGTGGAGCCTCATTAGGAAGAAATGAAAAGACAAACTCATTTTTGAGCAATTAAGCATCAAATACTTGTGAGAAATGCTAGAAATCATCAGACTCTTTGTTTGATGCAATTTTACATATTCCTAGTCCCAAGAGAGTGTAGATGTGGTTGTTGCAATGAATTTAGTGAATGATGTGGTAATACAAGCTGTTTTCAAGATCTTTAAATGTAAATGAGTCATTACAATGAACAGTGCAACCTTTTTAGAATGAAATGAAGAGACGTTCACATTTTTGAGTAATTAAGCATCAAATACCTATGAGAAATGCTAGTAATCATCAAAGGCTTTTTGTTTGATGCAATTCTACATATTGCTAGTCCCAAGAGAGTGTAGATGTGCTTGTTGCAATGAATTTAGTGAATGATGTGGTAATACAAGCTGTTTTCAAGATCTTTAAGTGTGAATGAGCCATTACAGTGAAAAGTGGAGCCTTGTTAGGAAGAAATGAAGAGACAGACTCATTTTTGAGTAATTAAGCATTAGATACTTGCGAGAAATGTTAGAAAACATCAAAGACTGTTTGTTTGATGCAATTCCACATATTCCTAGTCCCAAGAGAGTGTAGATGTGGTTATTGCAACGAATTTATTAAATGATGTGGTAATACAAGCTGTTTTCAATATCTTTAAGTGTGAATGAGTCATTACAATGAAAAGTGGAGCCTTGTTAGGAAGAAATGAAGAGACGGACTCATTTTTGAGTAATTAAGCATCAAATACTTGTGGGAAATGCTAGAAATCATCAAAGACTCTTTGTTTGACACAATTCAACAGATTCCTAGTTGCATCCCTGTATAGATGTGGTTGTTGCTCTGAATATAGTGAATGATGTGTGCATACAAGCTGTTTTCAAGATCTTTAAGTGTGAATGAGTGATTACAACGAAAAGTAGAGCCTTGTTAGGAAGAAATGAAGAGCCGGACTTATTTTTGAGTAATTAAGCATCAAAGACTTGTGAGAAATGCTAGAAATCATGAAAGACTCTTTATTTGATGCAATTCAACTGATTCCTAGTCGCATCCCTGTATAGATGTTGTTGTTGCTCTGAATATAGTGAATGATGTTTTCATACAAGCTGTTTTCAAGATCTTTAAGTGTGAATGAGTCATTATAACGAAAAGTGGAGCCTTGTTAGGAAGAAATGAAGGGACAGACTCATTTTTTGGTAATTAAGCATCAAATACTTGTGAGAAATGCTACAAATCATGAAGGACTCTTTCTTTTATGCAATTCCACGTATTCCTAGTCCCAAGAGAGTGTAGATGTGGTTATTGCAATGAATTTATTGAATGATGTGGTAATACAAGCTGTTTTCAATATCTTTAAGTGTGAATGAGTCATTATAACAAAAAGTGGAGCCTAGTTAGGAAGAAATGAAGAGACAGACACATTTTTGAGTAATTAGGCATCAAATACTTGTGAGAAATGCTAGAAATCATCAAACACTCATTGTTTGATGCAATTAAACAGATTCCTAGTTGCATCCCTGTATAAATGTGGTTGTTGCAATGAAAATAGTGAATGATGTGTTTATACAAGCTGTTTTCAAGATCTTTAATTGTGAATGAGTCATTACAACGAAAAGTGCAGCCTTGTAATGAAGAAATGAAGAGATGGACACATTTTTGAGTAATTAAGCATCAAATACTTGTGAGAAATGCTAGAAATCATCAAAGACTCTTTCTTTGATGCAATTCTACATATTCCTAGTCTCAACAGTGTATAGATGTGGTTGTTGCAAAGAATTTAGTGAATGATGTAGTAATACAAGCTGTTTTAAAGATCTTTAAGTGTGAATGAGTCATTACAACAAAAAGTGGAGCCTTGTTAGGAAGAAATGACGAGTGGGACTAATTTTTGAGTAATTAAGCATCAAATACTTATGAGAAAAGCTAGAAATCATCAAAGACTCTTTGTTTGATGCAATTCAATAGATGTGGTTCTTAAAGTGAATATAGTGAATGATGTGTTCATACATGCTATTTTCAAGATCCTTTAGTGTTAATAAGTCATTACAACAAAAAGTGGAGCCCCATTTGTAAGAAATGAAGAGATAGACTCATTTTTTGGTAATTAAGCATCAAATACTTGTGAGAAATGCTAGAAATCATCAAAGACACTTTGTTTGATGCAATTCCACATATTCCTAGACCCAAGAGAGTGTAGATGTGGTCGTTGCAATGAATTGAGTGAATGATGTGGTAATACAAGCTGTTTTCAGGATCTTTAAGTGTCAATGAGTCATTACAACGAAAAGTGGTGGTTCGCTAGGAAGAAATGAACAGACGGACACATTTTTGAGTAATTAAGCATCAAATACTTGTGAGAAGTGCTGGAAATCATCAAAGACTCTTTCTTTGATGCAATTCTACATATTTCAAGTCTCAACAGTGTATAGATGTGGTTGTTGCAAAGAATTTAGTGAATGATGTAGTAATACAAGCTATTTTAAAGATCTTTAAGTGTGAATGAGTCATCACAACGAAAAGTGGAGCCTTGTTAGGAAGAAATGACGAGTTGGACTCATTTTTGAGTAATTAAGCATCAAATACTTGTGAGAAATGCTAGAAATCATCAAAGACTCTTTCTTTGATGCAATTCTACATATTCCTAGTCTTAATAGTGTATAGATATGGTTGTTGCAAAGAATTTAGTGAATGATGTAGTAATACAAGCTATTTTAAAGATCTTTAAGTGTGAATGAGTCATTACAACGAAAAGTGGAGCCTCGTTAGGAAGAAATAATGAGTCGGACTCATTTTTGAGTAATTAAGGATCAAATACTCATGAGAAATGCTAGAAATCATCAAAGATTGTTTGTTTAATGCAATTCCACATATTCCTAGTCCCAAGAGAGTGTAGATGTGGTTGTTGCAATGAATTTAGTGAATGATGTGGTCATACAAGCTGTTTTCAAGATCTTCAAGTGTGAATGAGTCAGTACAACGAAAAGTGGAGCATTGTTAGGAAGAAATCAATAGACACTCTCATTTTTGTGTAATTAAGCAACAAATATTTGTGAGAAATGCTAGAAATCCTCAAAGAATATTTGTTTCATGCAATTCAACAGATTCCTAGTTGCATGCATGTGTAGATGTGGTTGTTGCAGTGAATATAGTGAATGATGTGGTCATACAAGCTGTTTTCAAGATCTTTAAGTGTGAATGAGTCATTAGAACGAAAAGTGGAGACTTGTTTGGAAAAAATGAAGAGACGGACTCATTTTTGAGTAATTAAGCATCAAATACTTGTGAGAAATGCTAGAAATCATCAAAGACTCTTTGTTTGATGCAATTCCACATATTCCTAGTCCCAAGAGAGTATAGATGTGGTTGTTCGAAAGAATTTAGTGAATGATGTGGCCATACAAGCTGTTTTCAAGATCTTAACTATGAATCAGTCATTACAAGAAAAAGTCAAGCCTTGTTCGGAGGAAATGAAGAGACGGAATCATTTTTGAGTAATTAAGAATCAAATACTTGTGAGAAATGCTAGAAATCATCAAAGACTCTTTGTTTGATGCAATTCAACAGATTCCTAGTCGCATCCCTATATAGATGTGGTTGTTGCTTTGAATATAGTGAATGATGTGTTCATACAAGCTGTTTTGAAGATCTTTAAGTGTGAATGAGTCATTACAACGAAAAGTGGAGCCTTGTTAGAAAGAAATGAAGAGATGGACTCATTTTTTAGTAATTAAGCATCAAATACTTGTGAGAAATGCTAGAAATCATTGAAGACTCATTGTTTGATGCAATTCTACATATTCCTAGTCCCGAGAGACTATAGATGCGGTTACTGCAAGGAATTTGGTGTATCGTGTGGTAATACAAGTGGTTTTCAAGATCTTTAAGTGTGAATGAGTAATTAGAACGAAAAGTGGAGACTTGTTTGGAAAAAATGAAGAGATGGACTCATTTTTGAGTAATTAAGCATCAAATTCTTGTGAGAAATGCTTGAAATCATCAAAGACTCTTTGTTTGACGCAATTAAACAGATTCCTAGTTGCATCCCTGTATAGATGTGGTTGTTGCAGTGAATATAGTGAATGAGGTGTTCATACAAGCTGTTTTCAAGATCTTTAAGTGTGAATGAGTCATTACAATGAAAGGTGGAGCCTGGTTAGGAAGAAATGACGAGACGAACTCATTTTTGAGTAATTAAGCATCAAATACTTGTGAGAAATGCTAGAAATCATCAAAGACTCTTTGTTTGATGCAATTCTACATATTCCTAGTCCCAAGAGAGTATATATGTGGTTGTTGCAAAGAATTTAGCGAATGATGTGGTCATACATGCTGTTTTTAAGATCTTTAACTATGAATCAGTCATTACAACAAAAAATGGAGCCTCGTTAGGAAGAAATTGAGAGACGGACTCACTTTTGAGTAATTAAGCATCAAATACTTGTGAGAAATGCTAAAAGTCATCAAAGACTCTTTCTTTGATGCAATTCTACATATTCCTAGTCTCAAGAGAGTGTAGATGTGGTTGTTGCAATGAATTCAGTGAATGATGTGGTTTTACAAGTTGTTTTGAAGATCTTTAACTATGAATGAGTCATTAAAGTGAAAAGTGGAGTCTTGTTAGGAAGAAATGAAGAGACGAACTCATTTTTGAGTAATTAAGGATCAAATAGTTGTGAGAAATGCTAGAAATTTTCAAAGACTCTTTTTTTGATGTAATTCTACATATTCCTAGTCCCAAGACAGTGTAGATGTGGTTGTTGCAAAGAATTTAGTGAATGATGTGGTCATACAAGCTGTTTTCAAGATATTTAACTATGAATCAGTCTTTACAACGAAAAGTGGAGCCTCGTTAGGAAGAAATGCAGAGTCAGACTCATTTTTGAGTAATTAAGCATCAAATACTTGTGAAAAAATGCTAGAAATCATCAAAGACTCTTTGTTTGATGCAATTCAACATATTCCTAGTTGCTTCCCTATATAGATGTGGTTGTTGCAGTGAATATAGTGAATGATGTGTTCATACAAGCTGTTTTCAAGATCTTTAAGTGTGAATGAGTCATTACAACAAAAAGTGGAGCCTGGTTAGGAAGAAATGAAGAGACAGACTCATTTTTGAGTAATTAGGCATCAAATACATGTGAGAAATGATAGAAATCATCAAAGACTCTTTGTTTGATAAAATTACACATATTTATAAGCCCAAGAGAGTGTAGATGTGGTTGTTCCAATGAATTTAGTGAATGATGTGGTAATATAAGCTGTTTCCAAGATCTTTTAGTGTGAATGAGTCAATATAAAGAAAAGTGGACGCTCGTTAGGAAGAAATGAAGGGACAAGAGTCATTTTTGAGTAATTAAGCATCAAATACATGTGAGAAATGATAGAAATCATCAAAGACTCTTTGTTTGATGCAATTCTATATATTCCTAGTCCTAAGAAAGTGTAGGTGTGGTTGTTGCAATGAATTCAGTGAATGATGTGGTCATACAAGCTATTTTCAAGATCTTTAAGTGTGAATGAGTCATTACAATGAAAAGTGGAGCCTCGTTAGGAAGAAATGAAGAGACGGACTCATTTTTGAGTAATTAAGCATCAAATACTTGTGAGAAATGCTAGAAATCATCAAAGAGTCTTTGTTTGATGCAATTCTACATATTCCTAGTCCCAAGAGAGTGTAGATGTGGTTGTTGCAATGAATTTAGTGAATTATGTGGTCGTACATGCTGTTTTCAAGATCTTCAAGTGTGAATGAGTCATTACAACGAACAGTGGAACCTTGCTAGGGTCAAATGAAGAGACGGTGTCATTTTTGAGTAATTAAGCATCAAATACTTGTGAGGAATACCAAAAATCATCAAAGACTATTTCTTTAATTCAATTCTACATATTCCTAGACCCAAGAGAGTATAGATGTGGTTGTTGCAAAGAATTTAGTGAATGATGTGGTCATACAAGCTATTTTCATGATCTTTAACTATGAATCGGTCATTAAAACGAAAAGTGGAGCCTTGTTACGAAGAAATGAAGAGACGAACACATTTTTGAGTAATTAAGCATCAAATACTTGTGACAAATGCCATAAATCATCAAAGACTCTTTGTTTAATGCAATTCAACATATTCCTAGTCCCAAAGCAATATAGATGTGGTGGTTGCAGTGAATATGGTGAATGATGTAGAGATACAATCCATTTTCAAGATCTTTAAGTGTGAATGAGTCATTACAATGAAATGTGGAGCCTTGTTAGGAACAAATGAAGAGACAGACTCATTTTTTAGTAATTAAGCATCAAATACTTGTGAGAAATGCTATAAATCATCAAAGACTCTTTGTTTAATTCAATTCAACAGATTCCTAGTCCCAAAGGTGTATAGATGTGGTTGTTGCAGTGAATATAGTGAATGATGTGGTGATACAAGCTGTTTTGAAGATCTTTAAGCGTGAATGAGTTATAACAACGAAATGTGGAGCCTTGTTAGGAAGAAATGAAGAGACGGACTCATTTTTGAGTAATTAAGCATCAAATACTTGTGACAAATGCCATAAATCATCAAAGACTCTTTGTTTAATGCAATTCAACAGATTCCTAGTCTCAAAGAAGTATAGATGTGGTTGTTGCAGTGAATATGGTGAATGATGTGGAGATACAAGCTGTTTTCAAGATCTTTAAGTGTGAATGAGTCATTACAATGAAATGTGATGCCTTGTTAGGAAGAAATGAAGAGACGGACTCATTTTTGAGTAATTAAGCATCGAATACTTGTGAGAAATGCTATAAATCATCAAAGACTCTTTGTTTCATTCAATTCAACAGATTCCTAGTCCCAAAGTAGTATAGATGTGGTTGTTGCAGTGAATATGGTGAATGATGTAGAGATACATGCTGTTTTCAAGATCTTTAAGTGTGAATGAGTCATTACAACAAAATGTGGAGCCTTGTTAGGAAGAGATGAAGAGACGGACTCATTTTCAGAAGGCCCAATAACACGAGCTAGAGCTTCAATTGATGCAAGAGGTTCATTGCACATTCCAGATGGCCCAATAACATGAGCTAAAGCTTCAATGGATGCAAGAGGTCCCTTGCACATTCCAGAAGGCCCAATAATATGAGCTAGGGCCAAAAAGATTAAAGAAGTATTAAATGGGCTGATTCAGGACATTCAAGCCAACCAAGCTTCAAATGGTGCGAATTCAAGTTTTAAAGAGAGCCCAGGCCTAATTAATATAATTGGACTACTTAATGAGTTAGACTAAGTCATAGCATTCACTCCTAAATAAGAGTTCATTGTATATGTTGGAATTTGTCTGAAATTACTCCAAAATAAGGATTTCTCCTAATTAGGAATTTTACCTCTTTAGGATTGCTATCTAAGCCTATAAATAGGCACCCCTTGTAAGCTTTGGAAATCAGACAACTTTGAGTGAAATAGAAAGCAAGGGTTTTTCTCCCTCGATTCCTTTAAGAATTAAAGAACTTATCAATAGGTAATTCTTCTTGTGGTGTTCAAATCGACTTATCACTTCCACTTCCTTTCATTTCGGGAGTGTGGCATCCATATCCTTCTTGAATACCATAGATTCATGTTCCTTCGAATATTGGGTCTAGGGTTTGTGTTATTAAACTCTGATTTAGCCTTCTTGGTTGTTCTTTGATTCCTTGTGTGCATTGGGTCCCTAAGCCACATTCTTTGGGGGTTTTCCGCATCAAACAACCACATCTACACTCTCTTGGGACTAGGAATATGTAGAATTGCATTAAACAAAAGTCTTTGATGATTTCTAGCATTTCTCACAAGTATTCGATACTTAATTACTCAAAAATGAGTTGGTCACTTCATTTCTTCCTAACAAGACTCAACATTTCGTTGTAATGACTCATTCACACTTAAAGATCTTCCAAACATCTTGTATTACCACATCATTCACTGAATTCATTACAACAACCACATCTACACTCTCTTGGGACTAGGAATATGTGGAATTGCATCAAACAAAAAGTCTTTGATCATTTCTAGCATTTCTCACAAGTATTTGATGCTTAATTATTCAAAAATCAGTCAGTCTCTTCATTTCTTCCTAACGAGGCTCCACCTTTCACTATAATGACTCATTCACACTTAAAGATCTTCCAAACAGCTTGTATTACCACATCATTCACTTAATTCATTGCAACAACCACATCTACACTCTCTTGGGACTAGGAATATGTAGAATTGCATTAAACAAAGAGTCTTTGATGATTTCAAGAATTTCTCACAAGTATTTGATCCTTAATTACTCAAAAATGAGTCCATCTCTTCATTTCTTCAAAACGAGGCTCCACTTTTCGTTGTAATGACTGATTCATAGTTAAAGATCTTGAAAACAGCTTGTATGACCACATCATTCACTAAATTCATTGCAACAAGCACATCTACACACTCTTAGGACTAGGAATATGTGGAATTGCATCAAACAAAGAGTCTTTGATGATTTCTAGCATTTCTCACAAGTATTTGATGCTTAATACACCAAAAATGGGTCCGTCTCTCACTTTCTTCCTAATGAGGCTCCACTTTTCATTCTAATGACTCATTCACACTTAAAGATCTTGAAAACAGCTTGCATTACTACATCATTCGCTAAATTCATTGCAACAACCACATCTACACTCTCTTGGGACTAGGAATATGTGGAATTGCATCAAATAAAGAGTCTTTGATGATTTCTAGCATTTCTCACAAGTATTCGATGCTTAATTACTCAAAAATGAGTTGGTCTCTTCATTTCTTCCTAACGAAGCTCCACTTTTCACTCTAATGACTCATTCACACTTAAAGATCTTCCAAACAGCTTGTATTACCACATCATTCACTGAATTCATTGCAACAACCACATCTACACTCTCTTGGGACTAGGAATATGTAGAATTGCATTAAACAAAGAGTCTTTGATGATTTCTAGAATTTCTCACCAGTATTTAATCCCTCAATACTCAAAAATGAGTCCATCTCTTCATTTCTTCGTAACAAGGCTCCACTTTTCGTTGTAATGACTGATTCATAGTTAAAGATCTTGAAAACAGCTTGTATGACCACATCATTCACTAAATTCATTGCAACAACCACATGTACACACTCTTGGGACTAGGAATATGTGGAATTGCATCAAACAAAGAGTCTTTGATGATTTCTAGCATTTCTCACAAGTATTTGATACATAATTACTCAAAAATGGGTCCGTCTCTCAATTTCTTCCTAACAACGCTCCACTTTTCGTTCTAATGACTCATTCACACTTAAAGATCTTAAAAACAGCTTGTATTACCACATCATTCACTAAATTCATTGCAACAACCACATCTACACTCTCTTGGGACTATGAATATGTGGAATTGCATCAAACTAAGAGACTTTGATGATTTCTAGCATTTCTCACAAGTATTCGATGCTTAATTACTCAAAAATGAGTCAGTCTCTTCATTTCTTCCTAACGAGGCTCCACTTTTTATTGTAATGACTCATTCACACTTAAAGATCTTGAAAACAGCTTGCATTACCACGTCATTCACTGAATTCATTGCAACAACCACATCTACACTCTCTTGGGACTAGGAATATGTAGAATTGCATCAAACAAAGAGTATTTGATGATTTCTAGCATTTATCACAAGTATTTGATTCTTAATTACTCAAAAATGAGGTCGTCTCTTCATTTCTTCCTAACCGGGCTCCACTTTTCGTTGTAACGACTCATTCACACTAAAAGATCTTGAAAACAGCTTTTATTACGACATCATTCACTCAATTCATTGCAGCAACCACATTTACACTCTCTTAGGACTAGGAATATGTGGAATTACAATAAACAAAGAGTCATTGATGATTTCTCTCATTTCTCACAAGTATTTGATCCTTAATTACTCAAAAATGAGTCAATCTCTTTATTTCCTCCTAACGAGGCTCCACTTTTTGTTCTAATTACTTATTCACACTTAAAGATCTTGAAAACGGCTTGTATTACCACATCATTCACTCAATTCATTGCAACAACCACAACTACACTCTCTTGGGACTAGGAATATGTGGAATTGCATCGAACAAAGAGTCTTTGATGATTTCTAGCATTTCTCACAAGTATTTGATCCATAATTACTCAAAAATGAGTCCGTCTCTTCATTTCTTCCTAACATGGCTCCACTTTTCGTTGTAATGACTGATTCATAGTTAAAGATCCTGAAAACAACTTGTATGACCACATCATTCACTATATTCTTTGCTACAACCACATCTTCGCTCTTTGGGACTTGGAATATGTAGAATTGCAAGAAACAAAGAGTCTTTGATGATTTCTAGCATTTCTCACAAGTATTTGATCTTTAATTACTCAAAAATGAGTCTGTTTCTTCATTTATTCCAAACATGACACCACTTTTCGTTCTAATGATTGATTCATAGTTAAATATCTTGAAAACAGCTTGTATGACCACATCATTCACCAAATTCTTTGCAACAACCACATCTACAATCTCTTGGGACTAGTAATAGGTAGAATTGACAAAAACAAAGAGTCTTTGATGATTTCCAGCATTTCTCACAAGTATTTGATGTTTAATTAATCAAAAATGAGTCCGTCTCTCAATTTCTTCCTAATGAGGCTCCACTTTTCACTCTAATGACTAATTCACACATAAAGATCTTGAAAACAGCTTGTATTACCACATCATTCACTTAATTCATTGCAACAACCACATCTACACACTCTTGGGACTAGGAATATGTAGAATTGCATTAAACAAAGAGTCTTTGATGATTTCTAGAATTTCTCACAAGTATTGGTCCTTAATTACTCAAAAATGAGTCTGTTTCTTCATTTATTCCTAACGAGGCTCCACTTTTTGTTCTAATAACTGATTCATAGTTAAAGATCTTGAAAATAGCTTGTATGACCACATCATTCACTAAATTCATTGCAACAACCCTATCTACACACTCTTGGGACTAGGAATATGTGGAATTGCATCAAATAAAGAGTCTTTGATGATTTCTAGCATTTCTCACAAGTATTTGATGCTTAATTACACAAAAATGGGTCCATCTCTCAATTTCTTCGTAAGGAGGCTCCATTTTTCCTTCTAATGACTCATTCACACTTAAAGATCTTCAAAACAGCTTGCATTACTACATCATTAACTAAATTCATTGGAACAACCACATCTACACTCTCTTGGGACTTGGAATATGTGGAATTGCATCAAACAAAGAGTCTTTGATGATTTCTAGCATTTCTCACAAGTATTTGATGCTTAATTACTCAAAAATCAGTCTGTCTCTTCATTTCTTCCTAACAAGGCTCCACTTTTCACTGTAATGACTCATTCACACTTAAAGATCTTCCAAACAGCATGTATTACCACATCATTCACTGAATTCATTGTAACAACCACATCTACACACTCTTGGGACTAGGAATATGTTGAATTGCATTAAACAAAGAGTCTTTGATGATTTCTAGAATTTCTGACAAGTATTTGATCCTTAATTACTCAAAAATGAGTTCGTCTCTTCATTTCTTCCTAATGAGACTCCACTTTTCGTTGTAATGACTGATTCATAGTTAAAGATCTTGAAAACAGCTTGTATGACCACATCATTCACTAAATTCATTGCAATAACCCCATCTACACACTCCTGGGACTAGGAATATGTGGAATTGCATCAAACAAAGAGTCTTTGATGATTTCTAGCATTTCTCACAAGTATTTGATGCTTAATTACACAAAAATGGGTCCGTCTCTCAATTTCTTCCTAATGAGGCTCCACTTTTCGTTCTAATGACTCATTCACACTTAAAGATCTTCAAAACAGCTTGCATTTCTACATCATTAACTAAATTCATTGCAACAACCACAGCTACACTCTCTTGGGACTAGGAATATGTGGAATTGCACCAAACAAAGAGTCTTTGATGATTTCTAGCATTTCTCACAAGTATTTGATGCTGAGTTACACAAAAATGGGTCCGTCTCTCACTTTCTTTCTAATGAGGCTCCACTTTTCTTTCTAATGACTCATTCACACTTAAAGATCTTGAAAACAGCTTGTATTACCACATCATTCACTAAATTCATTGCAACAACCACTTCTACACTCTCTTGGGACTAGGAATATGTGGAATTGCATCAAACAAGGAGACTTTGATGATTTCTAGCGTTTCTCACAAGTATTCGATGCTTAATTACTCAAAAATGAGTCGGTCTCTTCATTTCTTCCTAACGAGGCTCCACTTTTTACTGTAATGACTCATTCACACTTTAAGATCTTGAAAACAGCTTGAATTACCACGTCATTCACTGAATTCATTGCAACAACCACATCTACACTCTCTTGGGAGAAGGAATTTGTAGAATTTCATCAAACAAAGAGTATTTGATGATTATTTGATGATTTCTGGCATTTGTGACAAGTATTTGATTCTTAATTACTCAAAAAAGAGGTCGTCTCTTCATTTCTTCCTAACCAGGCTCTACTTTTCGTTGCAATGACTCATTCACACTTAAAGATCTTGAAAATAGCTTGTATTACCCCATCATTCACTCAATTCATTGCAACAACCACATCTACACTCTCTTAGGACTAGGAATATGTGCAATTGAAATAAACAAAGAGTCATTGATGATTTCTCTCATTTCTCACAAGTATTTGATCCTTAATTACTCAAAAATGAGTAAGTCTCTTTATTTCCTCCTAACAAGGCTCCACTTTTCGTTCTAATGACTCATTCACACTTAATGATCTTGAAAATGGCTTGTATTACCACATCATTCACTAAATTCTTTGCAACAACCACATCAACACACTTTGGGACTTGGAATATGTAGAATTGCAAGAAACAATGAGTCTTTGATGATTTCTAGCATTTCTCACAAGTATTTGATCCTTAATTACTCAAAAATGAGTCTGTCTCTTCATTTTTTCCTAATATGGCTCTACTTTTCGTTCTAATGACTGATTTATAGTTAAAGATCTTGAAAACAGCTTGTATGACCACATCATTCACCAAATTCTTTGCAACAACCACATCTACACTCTCTTGGGACTAGTAATAGGTAGAATTGCATCAAACAAAGTGTCTTTGATGATTTTCAGCATTTCTCACAGGTATTTGATGTTTAATTACTCAAAAATGAGTCTGTCTCTCAATTTCTTCCTAACGAGGCTCCACTTATCACTCTAATGACTCATTCACACATAAAGATCTTGAAAACAGCTTGTATTACCACATCATTCACTGAATTCATTGCAACAATCACATCTACACACTCTTGGGACTAGGAATATATAGAATTGCATTAGACAAAGAGTCTTTGATGATTTCTAGAATTTCTCACAAGTATTTGATCCTTAATTACTCAAAAATGAGTCTGTCTCTTTATTTCTTCCTAACGACGCTCCACTTTTCATTCTAATGACTGATTCATAGTTAAAGATCTTGAAAACAGCTTGTATGACCACATCATTCACAAAATTCATTGCAACAACCCCATCTACACACTCTTGGGACTAGGAATATGTGGAATTGCATCAAACAAAGAGTCTTTGATGATTTCTAGCATTTCTCACAAGTATTTGATGCTTAATTACACAAAAATGGGTCCGTCTCTCAATTTCTTCCTAATGACCCTCCACTTTTCGTTCTAATGACTCATTCACACTTAAAGATCTTGAAAATAGCTTGCATTACTACATCATTCACTAAATTCATTGCAAAAACCACATCTACACTCTATTGGGACTAGGAATATGTGGAATGGCATAAAACAAAGAGTCTTTGATGATTTCCAGCATTTCTCACAAGTATTGCATGCTTAATTACTCAAAAATGAGTCCGTCTCTTCCTTTCTTCCTAATGAGGCTCCACTTTTTGTTGTAATGACTGATTCACAGTTAAAGATCTTGAAAACAGCTTGTATGAGCACATCATTGACTAAATTCATTGCTACAGCCACATCTACACACTCTTGGGACTAGGAATATGTGGAATTGCATCAAACAAAGAGTCTTTGATGATTTCTAGCATTTCTCTCAAGTATTTGATGCTTAATTACTCAAAAATCAGTCTGTCTCTCAATTTCTTCCTAATGAGGCTCCACTTTTTGTTCTAATGACTCATTCACACTTAAAGATCTTGAAAACAGCTTGCATTACTAGATGATGAACTAAATTCATTGCTACAACCACAACTACACTCTCTTGGGACTAGGAATATGTGGAATTGCATCAAACAAAGAGTCTTTGATAATTTCTAGCATTTCTCACAAGTATTTGATGCTTAATTACTCAAAAATGAGTTGGTCTCTTCATTTCTTCCTAACAAGGCTCCACATTTTGTTGTAATGACTCATTCACACTTAAACATCTTCCAAACAGCTTGTATTACCACATCTACACTCTCTTGGGAATAGGAATATGTGGAATTGCATCAAACTAAGAGACTTTGATGATTTCTAACATTTCTCACAAGTATTCGATGCTTAATTACTCAAAAATGAGTCGGTCTCTCCATTTCTTCCTAACGAGGCTCCACTTTTCACTGTATTGACTCATTTGCACATAAAGATCTTGAAAACAGCTTGTATTACCACATCATTGACTGAATTCATTGAAACAACCACATTTACACTCTCTTGGGACTAGGAATATGTAGAATTGCATTAAGCAAAGAGTCTTCGATGATTTCTAGAATTTCTCACAAGTATTTGATCCTTAATTACTCCAAAATGAGTCCGTCTCTTCATTTCTTCCTAACGAGACTCCACTTTTCGTTGTAATGACTGATTCATAGTTAAAGATCTTGAAAACAGCTTGTATGACCACATCATTCACTAAATTCATTGCAACAACCACATGTACACACTCTTGGGACTAAGATTATGTGGAATTGCATCAAACAAAGAGTGTTTGATGATTTTTAGCATTTCTCACAAGTATTTGATGCTTAATTACACAAAAATGGGTCCGTCTCTCAATTTCTTCCTAACGACACTCCACTTTTCATTCTAATGAATCATTCACACTTAAAGATCTTGAAAGCTCCTTGCATTACTACATCATTCCCTAAATTCATTACAGCAACCACATCTACACTCCCTTGGGACTAGGAATATGTAGAATTGCATCAAACAAAGAGTATTTGATGATTTCTAGCATTTGTCACAAGTATTTGATTCTTAATTACTCAAAAATGAGGTCGTCTCTTCATTTCTTCCTAACCGGGCTCCACTTTTTGTTCTAATGACTCATTCATGCTTAAAGATCTTTAAAACAACTTGTATTACCACATCATTCACTAGATTCATTGCAACAACCACATCTACACTCTCTTGGGACTAAGAATGTGTGGAATTGCATCAAACTAAGAGACTTTGATGATTTCTAGCATTTCTCACAAGTATTCGATGCTTAATTACTCAAAAATGAGTCGGTCTCTTTCTTTCTTCCTAATGATGCTCCACTTTTCACTGTAATGACTCATTCGCACATAAAGATCTTGAAAACAGCTTGTATTACCACATCATTCACTCAATTCATTGCAACAACCACATTTATACTCTCTTGGGACTAGGAATAAGTAGAATTGCATTAAACAAAGAGTCTTTGATGATTTCTAGAATTTCGCACAAGTATTTGATGCTTAATTACTCAAAAATGAGTCTGTCTCTTCATTTCTTCCTAACGAGGCTCCACTTTTCGTTCTAATGACTGATTCGTAGTTAAAGATCTTGAAAACAGCTTGTATGACCACATCATTCACTAAATTCATTGCAACAACCACATCTACACACTCTTGGGACTAGGAATTTGTGGAATTGCATCAAACAAAGAGTCTTTGATGCTTAATTACTCAAAAATGGGTCCATCTCTCAATTTCTTCCTAACAATGCTCCACTTTTTGTTCCAATGACTCATTCACACTTAAAGATCTTGAAAACAACTTGTATTACCACATCATTCACTAAATTCATTATAACAACCACATCTACACTCTCTTGGGACTACGAATATGTGGAATTGCATCAAACTAAGAGACTTTGATGATTTCTGGCATTTCTCACAAGTATTTGATGCTTAATTACTCAAAGATGAGTTGGTCTCTTCATTTCTTCCTAACGAGGCTCCACTTTTCACTATAATGACTCATTCACACATAAAGATCTTGAAAACAGCTTGTATTACCACATCATTCACTGAATTCATTGCAACAACCACATCTACACTCTCTTGGGACTAGGAATATGTAGAATTGCATCAAATAAAGAGTATTTGATGATTTTTAGCATTTGTGACAAGTATTTGATTCTTAATTACTCAAAAATGAGGTCGTCTCTTCATTTCTTCCTAACCGGGCTCCACTTTTCGTTGTAATGACTCATTCACATTTAAAGATCTTGAAAATAGCTTTTATTACCACATCATTCACTCAATTCATTGCAACAACCACATCTACACTCTTTTAGGACTAGGAATATGTGGAATTTCAATAAACAAAGAGTCATTGATGATTTCTCTCATTTCTCACAAGTATTTGATCCTTAATTACTCAAAAATGAGTCAGTCTCTTTATTTCTTCCTAGCGAGGCTCCACTTTTCGTTCTAATGACTCATTCACACTTAAAGATCTTAAAAACGGCTTGTATTATCACATCATTTACTAAATTCATTGCAACAACCACATCTACATTTTCTTGGGACTAGGAATATGTGGAATTGCATCAAATAAAGAGTCTTTGATGATTTTTAGCATTTGCCCCAAGTATTTGATCCTTCATTACTCAAAAATGAGTCCGTGTCTTCATTTCTTCCTAACATGGCTCTACTTTTCGTTGTAATGACTGATTCATTGTTAAAGATCTTGAAAACAGCTTGTATGACCACATCATTCACTAAAGTCTTTGCGACAACCACATCTACACTCTCTTGGGACTTGGAATATGTAGAATTGCAACAAACAAAGAGTCTTTCATGTTTTCTAGCATTTCTCACAAGTATTTGATCCTTAATTACTCAAAAATGAGTCTGTCTCTTGATTTCTTCCTAACATGGCTCCATTTTTCGTTGTAATGACTGATTCATAGTTAAAGATCTTGAAAACAGCTTGTATGACCACATCATTCACCAAATTCTTTGCAACAACCACATCTACACTCTCTTGGGACTAGTAATAGGTAGAATTGCATCAAACAAAGAGTTTTTGATGATTTCAAGAATTTCTAACAAGTATTTGATGCTTAATTACTGAAAAATGAGTCCGTCTCTTCATTTATTCCTAACAAGGCTCCACTTTTTGTTGTAATGACTCATTCACACTTAAAGATCTTGAAAATAGCTAGTATGAAAACATCATTCATTATATTCACTGCAACAACCTCATCTATACACGGATGTAACTAGGAATCTATTGAATTGCATTAAACAAAGATTCTTTGAGAATTTCTAGCATTTCTCACAAGTATTTGTTTTAATTACTCAAAAATGAGAGTGTCTATTAAACAACCACATCTATACACTTTTGGGAGTAGGAATATGTTGAATTGCATTAAACAAAGAGTCTTTGATGATTTATAGCATTTCTCACAAGTATTCAATGCTTAATTATTCCAAAATGAGTCCCTCTCTTCATTTCCTCCTAAGAAGACTCCACATTTTGTTGTAATGACTCATTCACACTTAAATATCTTGAAAAGAGCCTGTATGACCACATCATTCACTATATTCACTACAACAACCACATGCATACACCTTTGGTACTAGTAATTTGTTGAATTGCTTTAAACAAGGAGTCTTTGATGATTTATAGCATTTCTCACAAGTATTCGATGCTTAATTACTCAAAAATGAGTCCCTCTCTTCATTTGTTCCTAAGAAGGCTCCACATTTTGTTGTAATGACTCATTCACACTTAAATATCTTGAAAAGAGCCTGTATCACCACATCATTCACTATATTCACTGCAACAACCACATGTATACACCTTTGGTACTAGTAATTTGTTGAATTGCTTTAAACAAAGAGTCTTTGACGATTTACAGCATTTCTCACAAGTATTCGAAGTTTAATTACTCAAAAATGAGTCCGTCTCTTCATTTCTTCCTAACAAGGCTCAAAATTTTGTTGTAATGACTTATTCACACTCAAAGATCTTGAAAACAGCTTGTATCACCACATCAATCACTATATTCACAGCAACAACCACATCTATACACCTTTGGGAGTAGCAATCTGTTGAATTGCATTAAACAAAGAGTCTTTGATGATTTATGGCATTTCTCACAAGTATTTGATGCTTAATTACTCAGAAATGAGTCCCTCTCTTCATTTCCTCCTAACAAGGCTCCACATTTCATTATAATGACTCATTCACTCCTAAAGATGTTGAACACAACTTGTATCACCACATCATTCACTATATTCACTGCAGCAACCACATCTATACACCTTAGGGACAAGGAATCTGTTCAATTGCAATAAATAAAGAGACTTTGATGATTTATGGCATTTCTCAGAATTATTTGAAGCTTATTTACCCAAAAATGAGACCTTCTCCTCATTTCTTCCTAACAAGGGTCCACATTTCATTGTAATTACTCATTCACAGTTAAAGAACTTGAAAACAGCTTGCACCACTGCATCACTCACTATATTCACATCAACAACCACGTCTATACACCTTTGGGACAAGGAATCTGTTGAATTGCATTCAACAAAGAGTCTTTGAGGATTTATGGCATTTCTCCCAAGTATTTGACGCTTATTTACTCAAAAATGACACCTTCTCATCATTTCTTCCTAACAAGGCTCCACATTTCGTTGTAATGACTCATTCACACTTAAAGATCTTGAAAACAGCTTGTATGACCACATCATTCACTATATTCACTGCAACAACCACATCTATACAGGCACGTGACTAGGAATTTGTTGAATTGCATTAAACAAAGATTCTTTGAGTATTTCTCGCATTTCTCACAAGAATTTGTTGCTTAATTACTCAAAAATGAGTCTGTCTCTCCATTTCTTCCTAACAAGGCTCCACTTTTCATTGTATCACCACATCATTCATTATATTCACAGCGACAACCACATCTATAGAACTTTGGGACTAGGAATCTATTGAATTGCATTCAACAAAGAGTCTTTGATGATTTATGGCATTTCTCACAAGTATTGGATGCTTAATTACTCAAAAATGAGTCCCTCTCTTCGTTTCTTCCTAAGAAGGCTCCACATTTCGTTGTAATGACTCATTCACACTTAAAAATGTTGAAAACAGCTTGTATCACCACATCATTCACTATATTCACTGCAGCAACCACATCTATACACCATAGGGACAAGGAATCTGTTGAATTGCATTAAACAGAGAGTCTTTGATGATTTATTTCATTTCTCACAAGTATTCGATGGTTAATTACTCAAAAATGAGTCTGTCTCTTCATTTCTTCCTAACAAGGCTCCACATTTTGTTGTAATGACTTATTCACACTTAAAGATCTTGAAAAGAGCCTGTATGACCACATCATTCACTATATTCACTGCAACAACCACATCTATACATGTTTGGGACTAGTAATCTGTTGAATTGCTTCAAACAAAGAGTCTTTGCTGATTTGTAGCATTTCTCACAAGTATTCGACGCTTAATTACTCAAAAATGAGTCCCTCTCTTCATTTCTTCCTAACAAGGGTCCACATTTCGTTGTAATAATTCATTCACACTTAAAGACCTTGAACATAGCTTGTATCACCACATCATTCACTATATTCACAACGACAACCACATCTATAGACCTTTGGGACTAGGAATCTGTTGAATTGCATTCAACAAAGAGTCTTTGATGATTTATGGCATTTCTCACAAGTATTGGATGCTTAATTACTAAAAAATGAGTCCCTCTCTTCATTTCCTCCTAAGAAGGCTCCACATTTTGTTGTAATGACTCATTCACACTTAAAGATGTTGAAAACAGCTTGTATCACCACATCATTCACTATATTCACTGCAGCAACCACATCTATACACCATAGGGACAAGGAATCTGTTGAATTGCATTAAACAGAGAGTCTTTGATGATTTATTTCATTTCTCACAAGTATTCGATGGTTAATTACTCAAAAATGAGTCTGTCTCTTCATTTCTTCCTAACAAGGCTCCACATTTTGTTGTAATGACTTATTCACACTTAAAGATCTTGAAAAGAGCCTGTATGACCACATCATTCACTATATTCACTGCAACAACCACATCTATACATGTTTGGGACTAGTAATCTGTTGAATTGCTTCAAACAAAGAGTCTTTGCTGATTTGTAGCATTTCTCACAAGTATTCGACGCTTAATTACTCAAAAATGAGTCCCTCTCTTCATTTCTTCCTAACAAGGGTCCACATTTCGTTGTAATAATTCATTCACACTTAAAGACCTTGAACATAGCTTGTATCACCACATCATTCACTATATTCACAACGACAACCACATCTATAGACCTTTGGGACTAGGAATCTGTTGAATTGCATTCAACAAAGAGTCTTTGATGATTTATGGCATTTCTCACAAGTATTGGATGCTTAATTACTAAAAAATGAGTCCCTCTCTTCATTTCCTCCTAAGAAGGCTCCACATTTTGTTGTAATGACTCATTCACACTTAAAGATGTTGAAAACAGCTTGTATCACCACATCATTCACTATATTCACTGCAGCAACCACATCTATACACCATAGGGACAAGGAATCTGTTGAATTGCATTAAACAGAGAGTCTTTGATGATTTATTTCATTTCTCACAAGTATTTGATGGTTAATTACTCAAAAATGAGTCCGTCTCTTCATTTCTTCCTAACAAGGCTCCACATTTTGTTGTAATGACTCATTCACACTTAAAGATCTTGAAAAGAGCCTGTATGACCACATCATTCGCTATATTCACTGCAACAACCACATCTATACACGTTTGGGACTAGTAATCTGTTGAATTGCTTCAAACAAAGAGTCTTTGCTGATTTATAACATGTCTCACAAGTATTCGATGCTTAATTACTTAAAAATGAGTCTCTCTCTTCATTTCTTCTTAACAAGGGTCCACATTTCATTGTAATGACTCATTCACACTTAAAGATCTTGAAAACAGCTTGTATCACCACATCATTCACTATATTCACAGCGACAACCACATCTATAGACCTTTGGGACTAGGAATCTGTTGAATTGCATTGAACAGAGAGTCTTTGATGATTTATGGGATTTCTCACAAGTATTGGATGCTTAATTACTTAAAAATGAGTCCCTCTCATCATTTCTTCCAAACAAGGCTCCATAATTCGTTGTAATGACTCAGTCACACTTAAAGATCTTGAAAATAGCTTGTATCACCACATCCTTCACTATATTCACAGCGACAACCACATCTATAGACCTTTGGGACTAGGAATCTATTGAATTGCATTAAACAAAGAGTCTTTGATGATTTATGGCATTTATTGCAAGTATTGGATGCTTAATTACTCAAAAAAGAGTCCCTCTCTTCATTTCTTCCAAACAAGGCTCCACATTTCGTTGTAATGACTCATTCACACTTAAAGACCTTGAAAACAGCTTGTATCACCACATCATTCACTATATTCACTGCAACAACCACATCAATACACCTTTGGGACTAGGAATTTGTTGAATTGCATTAAACAAAGAGTCTTTGATGATTTATGACATTTCTCACAAGTATTGGATGCTTAATTACTCAAAAATGAGTCCTTTTCTTCATTTCTTCCTAACAAGGCTCCACATTTCGTTGTAATGACTCATTCACACTTAAAGATCTTGAAAACAGCTTGTATTGCCACATTATTCACTATATTCACTGCAACAACCATATCTATACACCTTTGGGACTTGTAATCTGTTGAATTGCATTAAGCAAAGAGGCTTTGATGATTTCTGGCATTTCTCAGAATTATTTGAGGCTTATTTACTCAAAAATGAAACCTTCTCCTCATTTCTTCCTAACAAGGGTCCACATTTCGTTGTAATTACTCATTCACAGTTAAAGAACTTGAAAACAGCTTGTACCACCACATTAGTCGCTATATTCACAGCAACAACCACATCTATACACCTTTGGGTGTACGAATCTGTTGAATTGCATTAAACAAAGAGTCTTTGATGATTTATGGCATTTCTCACAAGTATTCGATCCTTAATTACTCAAAAATGAGTCCCTCTCTTCATTTCTTCCTATCAAGGCTCGGCATTTCATTGTAATGACTCATTCACACTTAAAGATCTTGAAAACAGCTTGTATCACCACATCATTCACTATATTCACTGCAACAACCACATAAATACAGCTTTGGGACTAGGAATCTGTTGAATTGGATTAACTAAAGAGTCTGATGATTTATAGCATTTCTCACATGCATTTGATGCTTAATTACTCAAAAATGTGTCCGTCTCTTCATTTCTTCCTAACAAGGCTCCACATTTCGTTGTAATGACACATTCACACATAAAGAAGTTGAAAACAGCTTGTATCACCACATCATTTACTACATTTACTGCAACAACCACATCTATACACCTTTCGGACTAGGAATCTGTTGAATTGGATTAAACAAAGAGTCTTTGATGATTTATAGCATTTCTCACAAGTATTTGATGCTTAATGACTCAAAAATCATTTCCTCTCTTCATTTTTTCCTAACAAGGCTGCACATTTCGTTGTAATGACTCTTTCACACTTAAGGATCTTGAAAACAGCTTGTACCACCACATCATTCACTATATTCACTGCAACAACCACATCAATACAGCTTTGTGACTAGGAATCTATTGAATTGCATTAAACAAGGAGTCTTTGATGATTTATAGCATTTCTCACAAGTATTTGATGCTTAATTACTCAAAAATGAGTCCGTCTGTTCATTTCTTCCTAACAAGGCTCCACATTTTGTTGTAATGACTCATTCACACTTAAAGATCTTGAAAAGAGCCTGTATGACCACACCATTTATTATATTCACTGCAACAACCACATCTATACACCTTTGGGACTAGTAATCTGTTGAATTGCTCTAAACAAAGAGACTTTGCTGATTTCTAGCATTTCTCACAAGTATTCGATGCTTAATTTCTCAAAAATGAGTCCCTCTCTTCATTTGTTCCTAACAAGGCTCCACATTTCGTTGTAATGACTCATTCACATTTAAAGATGTCAAAAACAGCTTGTACCACCACATCATTCACTATATTCATTGCAACAACCACATATATACACCTTTGGGACTAGGAATCTATTGAATAGCATTAAAAAAAGAGTCTTCAACGATTTATAACATTTCTCACAAGTATTTGATGCTTAATTACTCAAAAATGAGTCCCTCCCTTCATTTCTTGCTAACGAGGCTCCACATGTCGTTGTAATGACTCATTCACACTTAAGGATCTTTAAAACAGCTTGTATGACCACATCATTCACTAAATTCATGGCAAATAGCTCATCTATACTCACTCGGGTCTAGGAATATGTAAAATTGCATTAAACAAAGAGTCTTTGATGATTTATAGCATTTCCAACAAGTATTTGATCCTTAATTAGTCAAGAATGACTCCGTCTCTTCATTTCTTCCTAACAAGGCTCCACATTTCGTTGTAATGACTCATTCACACTTAAAGATGTCAAAAACCGCTTGTATCACCACATCGTTCACTATATTCACTGCAACAACCACAGCTATACACCTTTGGGACTAGGAATCTGTTGAATTGGATTAAACAAAGAGTCTTTGATGATTTATAGCATTTCTCACAAGTATTCGATGCTTAATGACTCAAAAATCAGTCCCTCTCTTCATTTCTTCCTAACAAGGCTGCACATTTCATTGTAATGACTCTTTCACACTTAAGGATCTTGAAAACAGCTTGTACCACCACATCATTCACTATATTCACTGCAACAACCACATTAATACAGCTTTGTGACTAGGAATCTATTGAATTGCATTAAACAAGGAGTCTTTGATGATTTATAGCATTTCTCAAAAGTATTTGATGCTTAATTACTCAAAAATGAGTCCGTCTGTTCATTTCTTCCTAACAAGGCTCCACATTTTGTTGTAATGACTCATTCACACTTAAAGATCTTGAAAAGAGCCTGTATGACCACATCATTCACTATATTCACTGCAACAAACACATCTATACACCATTGGGACTATTAATCTGTTGAATTGCTCCAAACAAAGAGACTTTGCTGATTTCTAGCATTTCTCACAAGTATTCGATGCTTAATTTCTCAAAAATGAGTCCCTCTCTTCATTTGTTCCTAACAAGGCTCCACATTTCGTTGTTATGACTCATTCACATTTAAAGATGTCAAAAACAGCTTGTATGAACACATGATTCACTATATTCACGGCAAGAACCACATCTACACCTTCTTGGATCTAGGAATCTATTGAATTGCGTCAAACAAAGAGTTTTGGATGATTTCTAGCATTTCTCACAAGTATTTGATGCTTAAATAGTAAAAAATGAGCCCGTCTCTTCATTTCTTCCTAACGAGGCTCCACTTTCGTTGTAATGCCTCATTCACACTTAAGGATCTTGAAAACAACTTGTATGAACACATGATTCACTATATTCACTGCAACAACCACATCTACACCTTCTTATGTGTAGGAATCTATTGAATTGCGTCAAACAAAGAGTTTTTGATGATTTCTAGCATTTCTCACAAGTATTTGATGCTTAAATAGTAAAAAATGAGCCCGTCTCTTCATTCCTTCCTAAGGAGGCTCCACTTTTCGTTGTAATGCCTCATTCACACTCAAGGATCTTGAAAAAAAGTTGTATGCACACATGATTCACTATATTAACTGCAACAACCACATCTACACCTTCTTGGGTCTAGGAATCTATTGAATTGCATCAAACAAAGAGTTTTTGATGATTTCTAGCATTTCTCACAAGTATTTGATGCTTAAATAGTAAAAATGAGCCCGTCTCTTCATTTCATCCTAACGAGGCTCCACTTTTCGTTGTAATGCCTCATTCACACTCAAGGATCTTGAAAACAACTTGTATGAACACATGATTCACTATATCCACGGCAACAACCACATCTACACCTTCTTGGGTCTAGGAATCTATTGAATTGTGTCAAACAAAGAGTTTTTGATGATTTCTAGCATTTCTCACAAGTATTTGATGCTTAAATAGTCAAAAATGAGCCCGTCTCTTCATTCCTTCCTAACAAGGCTCCACTTTTCGTTGTAATGCCTCATTCACACTCAAGGATCTTGAAAACAAGTTGTATGCACACATGATTCACTATATTCACTGGAACAACCACATCTACACCTTCTTGGGTCTAGGAATCTATTGAATTGCATCAAACAAAGAGTTTTTGATGATTTCTAGCATTTCTCACAAGTATTTGATGCTTAATTAGTCAAAAATGAGCCCGCCTCTTCATTTCTTCCTAACGAGGCTCCACTTTTCGTTGTAATGACTCATTCACACTCAAGGATCTTGAAAACACCTTGTATGGACACATGATTCACTATATTCACTGCAACAACCACATCTACACTTTCTTGGGTCTAGCAATCCGCTGAATTGCAACAAACAAAGTGTCCTTGATGATTTCTAGCATTTCTCACAAGTATTTAATGCTTAATTAGTCAAAAATGAGCCCGTCTCTTCATTTCTTCCTAATGAGGGTCCACTTTTCGTTGTAATGACCCTTTCACACGCAAGGATCTTGAAAACAGCTTGTATGGACAAATGATTCACTATATTCACTGCAGCAACCACATCTACACTTTCTTGGGACTAGGAATATGTGGAATTGCAACAAACAAAGAGTCCTTGATGATTTCTAGCATTTCCCACAAGTATTTGATGCTTAATTAGTCAAAAATGGGCCTGTCTCTTCATTTCTTCCTAACGAGGCTCCACTTTTTGTTGTAATGACTCATTCACACTCAAGGATCTTGAAAGCAACTTGTATGAACACATGATTCACTATATTCACTGCAACAACCACATCTACACTTTCTTGGGTCTAGGAATCTTTTGAATTGCGTCAAACAAAGAGTTTTTGATGATTTCTAGCATTTCTCACAAGTATTTGCTGCTTAAGTAGTTAAAAATGAGCCCCTCTCTTCCTTTCATCCTAGCGAGGCTCCACTTTTCGTTGTAATGACTCATTCTGAAGCGGAAAAACCCCAAAAAGACGTGGCTTAGGGACCCAACGCACACAATGGATCAAAGAACAACCAGGAAAGCTAAATCAGTGTTTAATAACGCAAACCCTAGACCTAATATTTGAAGGAACACAATCCTAGGGTATTTAAGAAGGATATGGACACCTCTCTCCAGAAAAGGAAGGAATTGGGAGTGATAAGTCGATTTGAACGCCACAAGAAGAAGTACCTCTTGATAAGTTCTTTAGTTCTCAAAAAACCGAGGGAGAAAAACCCTTGCTTTCTATTTCACTCAAAGTTGTCTGATTTCTTGATTGTCTAATTTCCAAAGCTTACAAGGGGTGCCTATTTATAGGCTTAGATAGCAATCCTAAAGAGGCAAAATTCCTATTTAGGAGAAATCCCTATTTTGGAGGAATTTCGAACTAATTCCAGCACATATAATAAACACCTATTTGGGAGTGATGCTATTGCTTAGTTTGACCTATTATGTATTCCAATTATATTAACTAGGCCTAGACTCTCTTTAAAACTTGAATTTGCACCATTTGAAGCTTGGTTGGTCTGAATGTCCTGAATCAGCCCATTTAGTGCTTCTTTAATCTTTCTGGCCCTAGATCATGTTATTGGGCCTTCTGGAATGTGCAATGGACCTCTTGCATCCATTGAAGCCCTAGCTCGTGTTATTGGGCCTTCTAGAATGTGCAATGGACCTCTTGCATCAATTGAAGTTCTAACTCGTGTTATTGGGCCTTCTGGAATGTGCAATGGACCTTTTGCATCCTTTGAAGCCTTCCACCCTTCATGTCTATGGTTCTCATCATTCCCCCTTTCCTCAAAAAGATTCATCCTTGAATCATCACCTTGTTTATACTTGATGACGTAGGGAAAGGTCTGAATGAATTTGATCCACTTGGCATGCCTTCTGTTCAACTTTCCTCATACAAGTAGGATAGGAATTGCACAATGACTCATGCTTTCCCTCACATATCCTTTGAAAATAAGTTCCTCAACTTGTCTTTTATGCTCCTTTGTCTCCTCAGGATTTGATGCGGAAAACCCCAAAAAGACGTGGCTTAGGGACCCAACGCACACAATGAATCAAAGAACAACCAGGAAAGCTAAATCAGAGTTAATAACACAAACCCTAGACCCAATATTCGAAGGAACACAAACTTAGGGTATTCAAGAAGGATATGGACGCCACACTCCAGAAAAGAAAGGGATTGGGAGTGATAAGTCGATTTGAACGCCACAAGAAGGATAACCTCTTGATAAGTTCTTTAGTTCTTAAAAGAACCGAGGGAGAAACCCTTGCTTTCTATTTCACTGAAAGTTGTCTTATATCTTGATTGTCTGATCTGCAAAGCTTACAAGGGGTGCCTATTTATAGGCTTAGATAGCAATCCTAAAGAGGCAAAATTCGTATTTAGGACAATTCCTTGTTTAGGAGGAATTCCTATCTAGGTACAAATTCTTATATGGAAAATAAACTCCTAATTTGGAGTGACTACTATTATTAGTCCTAATATTTTAATTACTCTAATGATATTAATAAGGCCTGGACTCTCTTCCAAGTTTAAATTCGCACCATTTGAAGTTGGGTTGGCCTGAGCCTCCTGAATCAGCCCATTTGGTGCTTCTTTAATCTTTCTGGCCCTAGCTCGTGTTATTGGGTCTTCTGGAATATGCAATGGACCTCTTGCATCCATTGAAGCCCTAGCTCGTGTTATTGGGCCTTCTAGAATGTGCAATGGACCTCTTGCATCAATTGAATCTCTAACTTGTGTTATTGGGCCTTCTGGAATGTGTAATGGACTTTTTGCATCCTTTGAAGCCTTCCACCCTTCGTGTCTACGGTTCTCATCATTCCCCCTTTCCTCAAAAAGATTCGTCCTCGAATCATCACCTTGTTTATACTTGATGACGTAGGGAAAGGTCTGAATGAATTTGATCCACTTGGCATGCCTTCTGTTCAACTTTCCTCGTACAAGTAGGATAGGAACTACATAATGACCCATGCTTTCCCTCACATATCCTTTGAAAATAAGTTCTTCAACCTGTCTTTTATGCTCCTTTGTCTCCTTCTTATATGCTGGCCGATTTTGGATGGATGCACCAAGGATGAAATCAATTTGATACTCAATTCCTCTCTTGGGTGGCAATCCAGTTGGGTCATTGTCATGGAATACACCTTCAAATTCCTGCAATAGAACAACAACAACACTAGGCAAAAATGGCTCAAACTTGTTAGTATTAAAATAAGCCACTTTATACAAAAGTATCATCATAGGTTGTTTGGCAAAAATTGCTCTTTGTACATCACTTTCTTTTGCATAGGAACTTTCTGTTTTCTTCTCTTTCTCTTGTGTTCTCACGGTTTCTCCTCTGTTTTCTCTTTTTTCCATCTCTCTTTTCTGTTCACTCTCAGTTTTTATCCTTAATTGATCCTCATAAGCTTGTTGAGGTGATAATGGTACAAGAGTGACGGGTTTATCATTCATTACAAAGGAATATCGATTCTTGAATCCATCGTGCATAACTCGTCTGTCAAACTGCCATGGCCTTCCTAATAGAATATGGCTTGCTTGCATAGGTACAACATCACATAAAACTTCATCGTGATACCTTCCAATAGAAAATGACACGTGCACTTGCTTATCTACTTTAACTTCACCACTCTCATTCATCCATTGAAGCTTATATGGTTTAGGATGCTTCATAGTAGGTAAATTCAGCTTCTCAACCATAGTTGTGCTAGCAAGATTAGTGCAACTTCCACCATCAATAATCATACTACATACCTTATCTTTGATGAGACATCTCGTCTGAAAGATATTACCTCGTTGCCCCTCATTTTCTTCTTTCACTTGCACATTCAATGCTTGCCTTGTGATGAGAGCTACTCCATTAGCCGGATACTTCTCTCCATCACTTTCACCCTCTGATGATGGCATAGAATCATCATATTCGTGGTCATAGGCACGTCTTAATTGCCTTCTTTCTTTAGAAGCCTCATATTCTTCGTGCCTCCTTTGCAACTCTGCTATTGTATTAGCTTGCTCCTCCATCATCTCTCTCATATCATCAAATCTGGTATTCATGTGCTCAAATTGTTGATGCATAGCTTTGATCATGAAGGACATGTCAACAGCTCCCTCCATAGCAGCACCTTTGTCTTTCAGAGACATATTATTTTTATATTTTTTTTCTGATTTAGAGCCAACTGATTTAGAGCCAGGCTCTGATACCAACTGATGCGGAAAACCCCAAAAAGACGTGGCTTAGGGACCCAACGCACACAATGAATCAAAGAACAACCAGGAAAGCTAAATCAGAGTTAATAACACAAACCCTAGACCCAATATTCGAAGGAACACAAACTTAGGGTATTCAAGAAGGATATGGACGCCACACTCCAGAAAAGAAAGGGATTGGGAGTGATAAGTCGATTTGAACGCCACAAGAAGGATAACCTCTTGATAAGTTCTTTAGTTCTTAAAAGAACCGAGGGAGAAACCCTTGCTTTCTATTTCATTGAAAGTTGTCTTATATCTTGATTGTCTGATCTGCAAAGCTTACAAGGGGTGCCTATTTATAGGCTTAGATAGCAATCCTAAAGAGGCAAAATTCGTATTTAGGACAATTCCTTGTTTAGGAGGAATTCCTATCTAGGTACAAATTCTTATATGGAAAATAAACTCCTAATTTGGAGTGACTACTATTATTAGTCCTAATATTTTAATTACTCTAATGATATTAATAAGGCCTGGACTGTCTTCCAAGTTTAAATTCGCACCATTTGAAGTTGGGTTGGCCTGAGCCTCCTGAATCAGCCCATTCGGTGCTTCTTTAATCTTTCTGGCCCTAGCTCGTGTTATTGGGTCTTCTGGAATATGCAATGGACCTCTTGCATCCATTGAAGCCCTAGCTCGTGTTATTGGGCCTTCTAGAATGTGCAATGGACCTCTTGCATCAATTGAATCTCTAACTTGTGTTATTGGGCCTTCTGGAATGTGTAATGGACTTTTTGCATCCTTTGAAGCCTTCCACCCTTCGTGTCTACGGTTCTCATCATGATTACTCTTATATGTTGGCCGGTTTAGGATGGATGCACCAGGGATGAAAACATTTTGATTCTTAATTCCTCTCTTAGGTAGCAATCCACTTGGGACATCATCATGGAATTCGTCTTCAAATTCCTGCAATAGAACAATAACACTAGGCAAAGATGGTTCAAGCTTGTTAGTGTTAAAATAAGTCTCCTTGTATAAAAGTATGATCATAGGCTGTTTGGCACAGAATGCTCTTTTGACATCACTCTCTTTTGCATAAAAACTTTCTGTTTTCTTCTCTTTCTCCTGTGTTCTCACATTTTCTCCTCTCTTTTCCCTTTTTTCAATCTCTCTTTTCTGTTCACTCTTATTTTTAATCCTTAATTGATCCTCATAAGCTTGTTGAGGTGATAATGGTACAAGAGTGACGGGCTTTTCATTCATTACAAAGGAATATTGATTCTTGAATCCATTATGCATAACTCGCCTGTCAAATTGCCATGGCCTTCCTAATAGAATATGGCCTGCTTGCATAGGTACAACATCACATAAAACTTCATCATGATACCTTCCAATAGAAAATGACACAAGCACTTGCTTATCTACTCACCACTCTCATTCAACCATTGAAGCTTATATGGTTTAGGATGCTTCATAGTAGGTAAATTCAACTTCTCAACCATAGTTGTGCTAGCAACATTAGTGCAACTCCCACCATCAATAATCATACTACATACCTTATCTTTGATGAGACATCTCGTCTGAAAGATGTTATCTCATTACCCCTCATTTTCTTCTTTCACTTGCACATTCAATGCTCGCCTTGTGATGAGAGCTACTTCATTAGCCGGATACTTCTCTCCATCACTTTCACCCTCTAATGATGGCACAAAATCATCATCTTCATGGTCATAGGCACGTCTCAATTGCCTTCTTACTTTAGAAGCCTCATATTCTTCGTGCCTCCTTTGCAACTCTGCTATTGTATTACCTTGCACCTCCATCCTCTCTCTCATCTCATCTAATATGGTATTCATGTGCTCAAATTGTTGTTGCATAGCTTTGATCATGAAGGACATGTCAACAGCTCCCTCCTGAGTAGCACCTTTGCGTTTTAAAGTCATATTATTTTTTTTTTCTGATTTAGAGTCGAGCTCTGATACCAACTGATGCAGAAAACCCCAAAAAGACGTGGCTTAGGGACCCAACGCACACAATGAATCAAAGAACAACCAGGAAAGCTAAATCAGAGTTTAATAACACAAACCCTAGACCCAATATTCGAAGGAACACGAACCTAGGGTATTCAAGATGGATATGGACGCCACACTCCAGAAAAGGAAGGAATTGGGAGTGATAAGTCGATTTGAACACCACAAGAAGAAGTACCTCTTGGTAAGTTCTTTAGTTCTTAAAAGAACTGAGGGAGAAAAACCCTTGCTTTCTATTTCACTCAAAGTTGTCTGATTTCTTGATTGTCTGATTTCCAAAGCTTACAAGGGGTGCCTATTTATAGGCTTAGATAGCAATCCTAAAGAGGCAAAATTCCTATTTAGGAGAAATCCCTATTTTGGAGGAATTTCGGACTAATTCCAGCACATACAATAAACACTTATTTGGGAGTGATGCTATTACTTAGTTTGACCTATTAAGTATTCCAATTATATTAACTAGGCCTAGACTATCTTTAAAACATGAATTCGCACCATTTGAAGCTTGGTTGGCCTGAATGTCCTGAATCAGCCCATTTTGTGCTTCTTTAATCTTTCTGGCCCTAGCTCGTGTTATTGGGCCTTCTGGAATGTGCAATGAACCTCTTACATCCATTGAAGCCCTAGCTCGTGTTATTGGGCCATCTAGAATGTGCAATGGACCTCTTGCATCAATTGAAGCTCTAACTCGTGTTATCTCTTCCATCAATTGAAGCTCTAACTCGTGTTAGTAGGCCTTCTGGAATGTGCAATGGACTTTTTGCATCCTTTGAAGCCTTCCACCCTTCATGTCTACGGTTCTCATCACATTCACACGCAAGGATCTTGCAAACAGCTTGTATGGACAAATGATTCACTATATTCACTGCAACAACCACATCTACACTTTCCTGGTACTAGGAATATGTGGAATTGCGTCAAACAAAGAGTCCTTGATGATTTCTAGCTTTTCTCACAAGTATTTGATGCTTAATTAGTCAACAATGTGCCCGTCTCTTCATTTCTTCCTAATGAGGCTCTACATTTTGTTGTAATGCCTCATTCACACTCAAGGATCTTGAAAACAACTTGTATCAACACATGATTCCCTATATTCACTGCAACAACCACATCCACACTTTCTTGGGTCTAGGAATCTGCTGAAGTGCATCAAACAAAGAGTCCTTCATGATTTCTAGCATTTCTCACAAGTATTTGATGCTTAATTAGCCAAAAATCAGCCTATCTCTTCATTTCTTCCCAACAAGACTCCACTTTTTGTTGTAATGACTCATTCACACTTAAAGATCTTGAAAACAGCTTGTATGAACACATGATTCACTATATTCACTGCAACTACCACATTTACATATTCATGGGACTAGGAATATGTGGAATTGCATCAAACAAAGAGTCCTTGAAGATTTCTAGCATTTCTCACAAGTATTCGATGCTTAATTAGTCAAAAATGAGCCCGTCTCTTCATTTCTTCCTAACGAGGCTCCACTTTTCATTGTAATGCCTCATTCACACTCAAGGATCTTGAAAACAACTTGTATGTACACATGATTCACTATATTCACTGCAACAACCACATCTACACTTTATTGGGTCTAGGAATCTATTGAAATGCATCAAACAAAGCGTTTTTGACGATTTCTAGCATTTCTCACAAGTATTTGATGCTTAATCAGTCAAAAATGAGCCTGTCCCTTCATTTCATCCTAACGAGGCTCCACTTTTCGTTATAATGACTCATTCACACGCAAGGACCTTGAAAACAGCTTGTATGGACAAATGATTCACTATATTCACTGCAACAACCACATCTACACTTTCTTTGGTCTAGGAATCTGTTCAATTGCATCAAACAAAGAGTTTTTTTATGATTTCTAGCATTTCTCACAAGTATTTGATCCGTAATTAGTCAAAAATGAGCCCGTCTCATCATTTCTTCCTAACGAGGCTCCACTCTTTGTTGTAATGACTCATTCACACTTAAAGATCTTGAAAACAGCTTGTATGAACACATGATTCACCATATTCACTGCAACAACCACATCTACACTTTCTTGGGCCAAGGAATCTATTGAATTGCATCAAACAAAGAGTTTTTGATGATTTCTCGCATTTCTCACAAGTATCTGATGCTTAATTAGTCAAAAATGAGCCCGTCTCTTCATTTCTTCCTGACGAGGCTCTTCTTTTCGTTGTAATGACTCATTCACACTCAGGGATCATGGAAACAACTTATATGGACATAAGATTCATTATATTGTCTGCAACAACCACATCTACACTTTTTTGGGACTAGGAATATGCAGAATTGCATCAAACAAAGAGTCCTTGATGATTTCTAGCATTTCTCCCAAGTATTTGATGCTTAATTAGCCAAAAATGAGCCTGTCTCTTCATTTCTTCCGAACGAGGCTCCACTCTTCGTTGTAATCACTCAATCCCACTCAAGGATCTTGAAAACAGCTAGTATGGACATAGGATTCACTATATTCACTGCAACAACCACATCTACACTTTCTTGCGACTAGGAATATGTGGAATTGCATGAAACAAAGAGTCCTTGATGATTTCTAGCATTTCTCACAAGTATTTGATGCTTCATTAGTCAAAAATGTGCTCGTCTCTTCATTTCTTCCTAACGAGGCTCCACTTTTTGTTGTAATGACTCATTTGCACATAAAGATCTTGCAAACAGCTTGTATGAACACATGATCCACTATATTCACTGCAACAACCACATCTACACTTTCTTGGGTCTAGGAATATGTGGAATTGCATGAAACAAATAGTCCTTGATGATTTCTAGCATTTCTCACAAGTATTTCATGCTTAATTAGTCAAAAATGAGCCCGTCTCTTCATTTCTTCCTAACGAGGCTCCACTTTTTGTTGTAATGACTCATTGACACTTAAAGATCTTGAAAACAGCTTGTATGAACACATGATTCACTATATTCACTCCAACTACCACATCTACACTTTCCTGGGACTAGGAATATGTGGAATTGCATGAAACAAATAGTCCTTGATGATTTGTAGCATTTCTCACAAGTATTTCATGCTTAATTAATCAAAAATGAGCCCGTCTCTTCATTTCTTCCTAACGAGGCTCCACTTTTTGTTGTAATGACTCATTTGCACATAAAGATCTTGCAAACAGCTTGTATGAACACATGATCCACTATATTCACTGCAACAACCACATCTACACTTTCTTGGGTCTAGGAATATGTGGAATTGCATCAAACAAATAGTCCTTGATGATTTCTAGCATTTCTCACAAGTATTTCATGCTTAATTAGTCAAAAACGAGCCCGTCTCTTCATTTCTTGCTAACGAGGCTGCACTTTTCGTTGTAATGCCTCATTCGCACTTAAGGATCTTGAAAACAACTTGTATGAACACATGATTCACTATATTCACTGCAACAACCACATCTACACTTTCTTGGGTCTAGGAATTTGTGGAATTGCATCAAACAAAGGATCATTGATGATTTCTAGCATTTCTCACAAGTATTTGATGCTTAATTAGTCAGAAATGTGCCCGTCTCTTCATTTCTTCGTAACGAGCCTCCACTTTTTGTTGTAATGACTCATTGACACTTAAAGATCTTGAAAACAGCTTGTATGAACACATGATTCACTATATTCACTCCAACTACCACATGTACACTTTCCTGGGACTAGGAATATGTGGAATTGCATGAAACAAATAGTCTTTGACGATTTCTAGCATTTCTCACAAGTATTTGATGCTTCATTAGTCAAAAATGTGCCCGTCTCTTCATTTCTTCCTAACGAGGCTCCACTTTTTCTTGTAATGACTCATTCACACTTAAAGATCATGAAAACAGCTTGTATGACCACGTGATTCACTATATTCACTGCAACAACCACATCTAGACTTTCTTGGGTCTAGGAATCTGATGAATTGCATTGAACAAAGTGTCATTGATGATTTCTAGCATTTCTCACAAGTATTTGATGCTTAATTAGTCAAAAATGTGCCCGTCTCTTCATTTCTTCCTAACGAGCCTCCACTATTCGTTGTAATGACTCATTCACACTCACGAATCTTGGAAATAGCTTGTAAGGACGTATGATTCACTATATTCACTACAACAACCACATCTAGACTTTCTTCGGATGAGGAATATGTGGAATTGCATCAAACAAAGAGTCCTTGATGATTTCAAGCATTTCTCACAAGTATTTGGTGCTTAATTAGTCAAAAATGAGCCCATCTCTTCATTTCTGCCTAACGAGGCTCTACTTTTCGTTGAAATGACTCATTCACACTCGAGGTTCTTGAAAACAGCTTATATGGACATATGATTCACTATATTCTCTGCAACAACCACATCTACACTTTCTTGGGACTAGGAATATGCGGAATTGCATCAAACAAAGAGGCCTTGATGATTTCTAGCATTTCTCACAAGTATTTGATGCTGAATTAGTCAAAAATGAGCCCGTCTCTTCATTTCTTCTTAACGAGGCTGCACTATTCGTTGTAATGACTCACTCACACTCAAGGATCTTGGAAACAGCTTGTAAGGACTTATGATTCACTATATTCACTGCAACAACCACATCTAGACTTTCTTGGGACGAGGAATATGCGGAATTGCATCAAACAAAGAGTCCTTGATGATTTCTAGCATTTCTCACAAGTATTTGAAGCTTAATTAGTCAAAAATGAGCCCGTGTCTTCATTTCTTCCTAACGAGGCTCCACTATTCGTTGTAATGACTCATTCACACTCAAGGATCTTGGAAATAGCTTGTAAGGACTTATAATTCACTATATTCACTGCAACAACCACATCTAGACTTTCTTCAGATGAGGAATATGTGGAATTGCATCAAACAAAGAGTCCTTGATGATTTCTAGCATTTCTCACAAGTATTTGATGCTTAATTAGTCAAAAAAGAGCCCGTCTCTTCATTTCTTCTTAACGAGGTTGCACTATTCGTTGTAATGACTCACTCACACTCAAGGATCTTGGAAACAGCTTGTAAAGACTTATGATTCACAATATTCACTGCAAGAACCACATCTAGACTTTCTTGGGACGAGGAATATGCGGAATTGCATCAAACAAAGAGTCCTTGATGATTTCTAGCATTTCTCAGAAGTATTTGAAGCTTAATTAGTCAAAAATGAGCCCGTCTCTTCATTTCTTCCTAACGAGGCTCCACTATTTGTTGTAATGACTCATTCACACTCAAGGATCTTGGAAACAGCTTGTAAGGACTTATGATTCACTATATTCACTGCAAAAACCACATCTAGACTTTCTTCGGATGAGGAATATGCGGAATTGCATCAAACAAAGAGTCCTTGATGATTTCTAGCATTTCTCACAAGTATTTGAAGCTTAATTAGTCAAAAATGAGCCCGTCTCTTCATTTCTTCCTAACGAGGCTCCACTATTCGTTGTAATGACTCATTCACACTCAAGGATCTTGGAAATAGCTTGTAAGGATTTATGATTCACTATATTCACTGCAACAACCACATCTAGACATTCTTGGGACTAGGAATATGCGGAATTGCATCAAACAAAGAGTCCTTGATGATTTCTACCATTTCTCACAAGTATTTGAAGCTTAATTAGTCAAAAATGAGCCCGTCTCTTCATTTCTACCTAACGAGGCTCCACTATTCGTTGTAATGACTCATTCACACTCAAGGATCTTGGAAACAGCTTGTAAGGACTTATGATTCACTATACTCACTGCAACAACCACATCTACACTTTCTTGGGACTAGGAATATGCGGAATTGCATCAAACAAAGTGTCCCTGATGATTGCTAGCATTTCTCACAAGTATTTGATGCTTAATTAGTCAAAAATGAGCCCGTCTCTTCATTGCATCTTAACAAAGCTGCACTATTCGTTGTAATGACTCACTCACACTCAAGGATCTTGGAAACAGCTTGTAAGGACTTATGATTCACTATATTCACGGCAACAACCACATCTAGACTTTCTTGGGACGAGGAATATGCGGAATTGCATCAAACAAAGAGTCCTTGATGATTTCTAGCATTTCTCACAAGTATTTGATGCTTAATTAGTCAAAAATGAGCCCGTCTCTTCATTTATGCCTAACGAGGCTCTACTTTTCGTTGTAATGGCTCATTCACACTCAAAGATCTTGAAAACAGCTTATATGGACATATGATTCCCTATATTCTATGCAACAACCACATCGACACTTTCTTGGGACTAGGAATATGCGGAATTGCATCAAACAAAGAGTCCTTGATGATTTCTAGCATTTTTCACAAGTATTTGATGCCTAATTAGTCAAAAATGAGCCCGTCTCTTCATTTCTGCCTAACGAGGCTCTACTTTTCGTTGTAATGACTCATTCACACTCAAGGATCTTGAAAACAGCTGATATGGACATATGATTCACAATATTCTCTGCAACAACCACATCTACACTTTCTTGGGACTAGGAATATGCGGAATTCCAACAAACAAAGAGTCCTTGATGATTTCTAGCATTTCTCACAAGAATTTGATGCTTCATTTGTCAAAAATGAGCCCGTCTCTTCATTTCTTCTTAACGAGGCTGCACTATTCGTTGTAATGACTCACTCACACTCAAGGATCTTGGAAACAGCTTGTAAGGACTTATGATTCACTATATTCACTGCAACAACCACATCTAGACTTTCTTGGGACGAGGAATATGCGGAATTGCATCAAACAAAGAGTCCTTGATGATTTCTAGCATTTCTCACAAGTATTTGATGCTTAATTAGACAAAAATAAGCCCAGCTCTTCATTTCTGCCTAACGAGGCTCTACTTTTCGTTGTAATGACTCATTCACACTCAAGGATCTTGAAAACAGCTTATATGGACATATGATTCACTATATTCTCTGCAACAACCACATCTACACTTTCTTGGGACTAGGAATATGCGGAATTGCATCAAACAAAGAGTCCTTGATGATTTCTAGCATTTCTCACAAGTATTTGATGCTTAATTAGTCAAAAATGAGCCCGTCTCTTCATTTCTGCCTAACGAGGCTCTACTTTTCGTTGTAATGACTCATTCACACTCAAGGATCTTGGAAACAGCTTGTAAGGACTTATGATTCACTATATTCACTGCAACAACCACATCTAGACTTTCTTGGGACGAGGAATATGCGGAATTGCATCAAACAAAGAGTCCTTGATGATTTCTACCATTTCTCACAAGTATTTGAAGCTTAATTAGTCAAAAATGAGCCCGTCTCTTCATTTCTTCCTAACGAGGCACCACTATTCGTTGTAATGACTCATTCACACACAAGGATCTTGGAAATAGCTTGTAAGGACTTATGATTCGCTATATTCACTGCAACAACCACATCTAGACTTTCTTGGGACGAGGAATATGCGGAATTGCATCAAACAAAGAGTCCTTGATGATTTCTACCATTTCTCACAAGTATTTGAAGCTTAATTAGTCAAAAATGAGCCCGTCTCTTCATTTCTTCCTAACGAGGCACCACTATTCGTTGTAATGACTCATTCACACACAAGGATCTTGGAAATAGCTTGTAAGGACTTATGATTCGCTATATTCACTGCAACAACCACATCTAGACTTTCTTCGGATGAGGAATATGCGGAATTGCATCAAACAAAGAGTCCTTGATGATTTCTAGCATTTCTCACAAGTATTTGAAGCTTAATTAGTCAAAAATGAGCCCGTCTCTTCATTTCTTCCCAACGAGGCTCCACTATTCGGTGTAATGACTCATTGAAACTCAAGGATCTTGGAAATAGCTTGAAAGGAATTATGATTCACTATATTCACTGCAACAACCACATCTAGAATTTCTTCGGATGAGCAATATGCGGAATAGCATCAAACAAAGAGTCCTTGATGGTTTCTAGCATTTCTCACAAGTATTTGATGCTTAATTAGTCAAAAATGAGCCCGTCTCTTCATTTCTTCCTAACGAGGCTCCACTATTCGTTGTAATGACTCATTCACACTCAAGGATCTTGGAAATAGCTTGTAAGGACTTATGATTCACTATATTCACTGCAACAACCACATCTAGACTTTCTTCAGATGAGGAATATGCGGAATTGCATCAAATAGAGAGTCCTTGATGATTTCTAGCATTTCTCACAAGTATTTGATGCTTAATTAGTCAAAAATGAGCCCGTCTCTTCATTTCTGCCTAACGAGGCTCTACTTTTCGTCGTAATGACTCATTCACACTCAAGGATCTTGAAAACAGCTTATATGGACATATGATTCACTATATTCTCTGCAACAACCACATCTACATTTTCTTGGGACTAGGAATATGCGGAATTGCATCAAACAAAGAGTCCTTGATGATTTCTAGCATTTCTCACAAGTATTAGATGGTTAATTAGTCAAAAATGAGCCCGTCTCTTCATTTCTACTTAACGAGGTTGCACTATTCGTTGTAATGACTCACTCACACTCAAGGATCTTGGAAACCGCTTGTAAGGACTTATTATTCACTACATTCACAGCAACAACCACATGTAGACTTTCTTGGGACGAGGAATATGCAGAATTGCATCAAACAAAGAGTCCTTGATGATTCCTAGCATTTCTCACAAGTATTTGAAGCTTAATTAGTCAAAAATGATCCCGTCTCTTCATTTCTTCCTAACGACGCTCCACTATTCGTTGTAATGACTCATTCACACTCAAGGATCTTGGAAATAGCTTGTAAGGACTTATGATTCACTATATTCACTGCAACAACCACATCTAGACATTCTTGGGACTAGGAATATGCGGAATTGCATCAAACAAAGAGTCCTTGATGATTTCTAGCATTTCTCACAAGTATTTGAAGCTTAATTAGTCAAAAATGAGCCCGTCTCTTCATTTCTTCCTAACGAGGCACCACTATTCGTTGTAATGACTCATTCACACACAAGGATCTTGGAAATAGCTTGTAAGGACTTATGATTCGCTATATTCACTGCAACAACCACATCTAGACTTTCTTCAGATGAGGAATATGCGGAATTGCATCAAACAAAGAGTCCTTGATGTTTTCTAGCATTTCGCACAAGTATTTGATGCTTAATTTGTCAAAAATGAGCCCGTCTCTTCATTTCTTCTTAACGAGGTTGCACTATTCGTCGTAATGACTCTCTCACACTCAAGGATCTTGGAAACAGCTTGTAAAGACTTATGACTCACTATATTCACCGCAAGAACCACATCTAGACATTCTTGGGATGAGGAATATGCGGAATTGCATCAAACAAAGAGTCCTTGATGATTTCTAGCATTTCTCACAAGTATTTGAAGCTTAATTAGTCAAAAATGAGCCGGTCTCTTCATTTCTTCCCAACGAGGCTCCACTATTCTTTGTATTGACTCTTTCACACTCAAGGATCTTGGAAATAGCTTGTAAGCACTTATGATTCACTATATTCACTGCAACAACCACATCTAGACTTTCTTCGGATGAGGAATATGCGGAATAGCATCAAACAAAGAGTCCTTGATAATTTCTAGCATTTCTCACAAGTATTTGATGCTTAATTAGTCAAAAATGAGCCCGTCTCTTCATTTCTTCTTAACGAGGCTGCACTATTCGTTGTAATGACTCACTCACACTCAAGGATCTTGGAAACAGCTTGTAAGGACTTATGATTGACTATATTCATTGCAACAACCACATCTAGACTTTCTTGGGACGAGGAATATGCGGAATTGCATCAAAGAAAGAGTCCTTGATGATTTCTAGCATTTCTCACAAGTATTTGAAGCTTAATTAGACAAAAATGTGCCCGTCTCTTCATTTCTTCCTAACGAGGCTGCACTATTCGTTGTAATGACTCATTCACACTCAAGGATCTTGGAAATAGCTTGTACGGACTTATGATTCACTATATTCACTGCAACAACCACATCTAGACTTTCTTCCGATGAGGAATATGCGGAATTGCATCAAACAAAGAGTCCTTCATGATTTCTAGCATTTCTCACGAGTATTTGATGCTTAATTTGTCAAAAATGAGCCCGTCTCTTCATTTCTGCCTAACGAGGCTCTACTTTTCGTTGTAATGACTCATTCACACTCAAGGATCTTCAAAACAGCTTATATGGACATATGATTCACTATATTCTCTGCAACAACCACATCTACACTTTCTTGGGACTAGGAATATGCGGAATTGCATCAAACAAAGAGTCCTTGATGATTTCTAGCATTTCTCACAAGTATTTGGTGCTTAATTAGTCAAAAATGAGCCCGTCTCTTCATTTCCTCCTAACGAGGCTCCACGATTCGTTGTAATGACTCATTCACACTCAAGGATCTTGGAAATAGCTTGTAAGGACTTATGATTCGCTATATTCACTGCAACAACCACATCTAGACTCTCTTCAGAAGAGGAATATGCGGAATTGCATCAAACAAAGAGTCCTTGATGATTTCTAGCATTTCTCACAAGTATTTGATGCTTAATGAGTCAAAAATGAGCCAGTCTCTTCATTTTTTCTTAACGAGGCTGCACTATTCGTTGTAATGACTCACTCACACTCAAGGATCTTGGAAACAGCTTGTAAGGACTAATGATTCACTATATTCACGGCAACAACCACATCTAGACTTTCTTGGGACGAGGAATATGCGGAATTGCATCAAACAAAGAGTCCTTGATGATTTCTAGCATTTCTCACAAGTATTTGATGCTTAATTAGTCAAAAATGAGCCCGTCTCTTCATTTCTGCCTAACGAGGCTCTACTTTTCGTCGTAATGACTCATTCACACTCAAGGATCTTGAAAACAGCTTATATGGACATATGATTCACTATATTCTCTGCAACAACCACATCTACATTTTCTTGGGACTAGGAATATGCGGAATTGCATCAAACAAAGAGTCCTTGATGATTTCTAGCATTTCTCACAAGTATTAGATGGTTAATTAGTCAAAAATGAGCCCGTCTCTTCATTTCTACTTAACGAGGTTGCACTATTCGTTGTAATGACTCACTCACACTCAAGGATCTTGGAAACCGCTTGTAAGGACTTATTATTCACTACATTCACAGCAACAACCACATGTAGACTTTCTTGGGACGAGGAATATGCAGAATTGCATCAAACAAAGAGTCCTTGATGATTCCTAGCATTTCTCACAAGTATTTGAAGCTTAATTAGTCAAAAATGATCCCGTCTCTTCATTTCTTCCTAACGACGCTCCACTATTCGTTGTAATGACTCATTCACACTCAAGGATCTTGGAAATAGCTTGTAAGGACTTATGATTCACTATATTCACTGCAACAACCACATCTAGACATTCTTGGGACTAGGAATATGCGGAATTGCATCAAACAAAGAGTCCTTGATGATTTCTAGCATTTCTCACAAGTATTTGAAGCTTAATTAGTCAAAAATGAGCCCGTCTCTTCATTTCTTCCTAACGAGGCACCACTATTCGTTGTAATGACTCATTCACACACAAGGATCTTGGAAATAGCTTGTAAGGACTTATGATTCGCTATATTCACTGCAACAACCACATCTAGACTTTCTTCAGATGAGGAATATGCGGAATTGCATCAAACAAAGAGTCCTTGATGTTTTCTAGCATTTCGCACAAGTATTTGATGCTTAATTTGTCAAAAATGAGCCCGTCTCTTCATTTCTTCTTAACGAGGTTGCACTATTCGTCGTAATGACTCTCTCACACTCAAGGATCTTGGAAACAGCTTGTAAAGACTTATGACTCACTATATTCACCGCAAGAACCACATCTAGACATTCTTGGGATGAGGAATATGCGGAATTGCATCAAACAAAGAGTCCTTGATGATTTCTAGCATTTCTCACAAGTATTTGAAGCTTAATTAGTCAAAAATGAGCCGGTCTCTTCATTTCTTCCCAACGAGGCTCCACTATTCTTTGTATTGACTCTTTCACACTCAAGGATCTTGGAAATAGCTTGTAAGCACTTATGATTCACTATATTCACTGCAACAACCACATCTAGACTTTCTTCGGATGAGGAATATGCGGAATAGCATCAAACAAAGAGTCCTTGATAATTTCTAGCATTTCTCACAAGTATTTGATGCTTAATTAGTCAAAAATGAGCCCGTCTCTTCATTTCTTCTTAACGAGGCTGCACTATTCGTTGTAATGACTCACTCACACTCAAGGATCTTGGAAACAGCTTGTAAGGACTTATGATTGACTATATTCATTGCAACAACCACATCTAGACTTTCTTGGGACGAGGAATATGCGGAATTGCATCAAAGAAAGAGTCCTTGATGATTTCTAGCATTTCTCACAAGTATTTGAAGCTTAATTAGACAAAAATGTGCCCGTCTCTTCATTTCTTCCTAACGAGGCTGCACTATTCGTTGTAATGACTCATTCACACTCAAGGATCTTGGAAATAGCTTGTACGGACTTATGATTCACTATATTCACTGCAACAACCACATCTAGACTTTCTTCCGATGAGGAATATGCGGAATTGCACCAAACAAAGAGTCCTTCATGATTTCTAGCATTTCTCACGAGTATTTGATGCTTAATTTGTCAAAAATGAGCCCGTCTCTTCATTTCTGCCTAACGAGGCTCTACTTTTCGTTGTAATGACTCATTCACACTCAAGGATCTTCAAAACAGCTTATATGGACATATGATTCACTATATTCTCTGCAACAACCACATCTACACTTTCTTGGGACTAGGAATATGCGGAATTGCATCAAACAAAGAGTCCTTGATGATTTCTAGCATTTCTCACAAGTATTTGGTGCTTAATTAGTCAAAAATGAGCCCGTCTCTTCATTTCCTCCTAACGAGGCTCCACGATTCGTTGTAATGACTCATTCACACTCAAGGATCTTGGAAATAGCTTGTAAGGACTTATGATTCGCTATATTCACTGCAACAACCACATCTAGACTCTCTTCAGAAGAGGAATATGCGGAATTGCATCAAACAAAGAGTCCTTGATGATTTCTAGCATTTCTCACAAGTATTTGATGCTTAATGAGTCAAAAATGAGCCAGTCTCTTCATTTTTTCTTAACGAGGCTGCACTATTCGTTGTAATGACTCACTCACACTCAAGGATCTTGGAAACAGCTTGTAAGGACTAATGATTCACTATATTCACGGCAACAACCACATCTAGACTTTCTTGGGACGAGGAATATGCGGAATTGCATCAAACAAAGAGTCCTTGATGATTTCTAGCATTTCCCACAAGTATTTGAAGCTTAATAAGTCAAAAATGTGCCCGTCTCTTCATTTCTTCCTAACGAGGCTCAACTATTCGTTGTAATGACACATTCACACTCAAGGATCTTGGAAATAGCTTGTATGGACTTATGATTCACCATATTCACTGCAACAACCACATCTAGACTTTCTTCAGATGAGGAATATGCGGAATTGCATCAAACAAAGAGTCCTTGACGATTTTTAGCATTTCTCACAAGTATTTGATGCTTAATTAGTCAAAAATGAGCCTGTCTCTTCATTTCTTCCTAACGAGGCTCCACTATTCGTTGTAATGACTCATTCACACTCAAGGATCTTGGAAATAGCTTGTAAGGACTTATGATTCACTATATTCACTGCAACAATCACATCTAGACTTTCTTCAGATGAGGAATATGTGGAATTGCATCAAACAAAGAGTCCTTGATGATTTCTAGCATTTCTCACAAGTATTTGATGCTTAATTAGTAAAAAATGAGCCCGTCTCTTCATTTCACCTTAACGAGGTTGCACTATTCGTTGTAATGACTCACTCACACTCAAGGATCTTGGAAAGAGCTTGTAAGGACTTATGATTCACTATATTCACTGCAACAACCACATCTAGACTTTTTTGGGACGAGGAATATGCGGAATTGCATCAAACAAAGAGTCCTTGATGATTTCTAGCATTTCTCACAAGTATTTGAAGCTTAATAAGTCAAAAATGTGCCCGTCTCTTCATTTCTTCCTAACGAGGCTCCACTATTCGTTGTAATGACACATTCACACTCAAGGATCTTGGAAATAGCTTGTAAGGACTTATGATTCACTATATTCACTGCAACAACCACATCTAGACTTTCTTCAGATGAGGAATATGCGGAAATGCATCAAACAAAGAGTCCTTGATGATTTCTAGCATTTCCCACAAGTATTTGATGCTTAATTAGTCAAAAATGAGTCCGTCTCTTCATTTCTGCCTAACGAGGCTCTACTTTTTGTTGTAATTACTCATTCACACTCAAGGATCTTGAAAACAGCTTATATGGACATATGATTCACTATATTCTCTGCAACAACCACATCTACACCTTCTTGGGACTAGGAATATGGGGAATTGCATCAAACGAAGAGTCCTTGATGATTTCTAGCATTTCTCACAAGTATTTGATGCTGAATTAGTAAAAAATGAGCCCGTCTCATCATTTCTTCCTAACAAGGCTCTACTTTTCATTGTAATGCCTCATTCACACTCAAGGATCTTGAAAACAACTTGTACGAACACATGATTCACTATATTCACTGGAACAACGCCATCTACCCTTTCTTGGGTCTAGGAATCTATTGAACTGCATTAAACAAAGAGTTTTTGATGATTTCTAGCATTTCTCACAACTATTTGATGCTTAATTAGTTGAAAATGAGCCCGTCTCTTCATTTCTTCCTAAGGAGACTCCACGTTTCGTTGTGATAAATCAATCACACTCAAGGATCTTGGAAACAGCTTCTATGGACAGATGATTCACTATATTCACAGCAACAACCACATCTATACTTTCCTGGGACGAGCAATATGTGGAATTGCATCAAACAAAGACTCCTTCAAGATTTCTAGCATTTCTTCCTAACGAGGCTCCACTTTTTGTTGTAATTCCTCATTCACAGTTAAAGATCTTGAAAACAACTTGTATGCACACATGATTCACTGTATTCTCTGCATCAACCACATCTACACTTTCTTGGGAATTGGAATATGTGGAATTGCATCAAACAAAGTGTCCTTGAGGATTTCTAGCATTTCTCAATATGTACTTCATGCTAAATTTGTCAAAAATGAGACTGTCTCTTCATTTCTTCCTAACGAGGCTCCGCGTTTCGTTGTACTGACTCATCCACACTAAAGGATCTTGAAAACAGCTTGTATGGACAGATGATTCTGTATATTCACTGCAACAACCACATTTACACTTTCTTGGCACTAGGAATTTGCGGAATTGCTTCAAACAAAGAGTCCTTAATGATTTCTGGCATTTCTCACAAGTTTTTGATGCTTAATTAGTCAAAAATGAGCCCGTCTCTTCATTTCTTCCTAACGAGCCTCCACGTTTCATTGTAATTACTCATTCACACTCAAGGATCTTGAAAACAGCTTGTATGGATAGATGATTCACTATATTCACTGCAACAACCACATTTACACATTCTTGGGACTAGGAATATGTGGAATTGCATCAAACAAGGTGTCCTTGATGATTTCTAGCATTTCTCACAAGTATTTGAAGCTTAATTAGTCAAAAATGAGCCCGTCTCTTCATTTCTTCCTAACGAGGCTCCACGTTTCGTTGTAATTACTTATTCACACTCAAGGATCTTGAAAAACAGCTTGTATGGACAGATGATTCACTATATTCACTACAACAACCACATTTACACTTTCTTGGGACTAGGAATATGCTGAATTGCATCAAACAAAGAGTCCTTGATGATTTGTAGCATTTTTCACAAGTATTTGATGCTCAATTTTTCAAAAATGAGCCCGTGTCTTCATTTCTTCCTAACGAGGCTCCACGTTTCGTTGTAATGACTCATTCACACTCAAGGATCTTGAAAACAGCTTGTATGAACACATGATTCACTATATTCACTGCAACAACCACATCTACACTTTCTTGGGACTAGAAATATGTGGAATTGCATCAAACAAGGTGTCTTTGATGATTTCTAGCATTTCTCACAAGTATTTGATGCTTAATTAGTCAAAAATGAGCCCGTTTCTTCCTTTCTTCCTAACGAGGCTCCACATTTCGTTGTAATGACTCATTCGCACTAAACGATCTTGAAAACAGCTTGTATGGACAGATGATTCAGTATATTCACTGCAACAACCACATTTACACTTTCTTGGGACTAGGAATTTGCGGAAGTGCTTCCAAGCAAGAGTCCTTGATGAATTCTGGCATTTCTCACAAGTTTTTGCTGCTTAATTAGTAAAAAAAGAGCCCGTCTCTTCATTTCTTCCTAACGAGGCTCCACGTTTCGTTGTAATTACTCATTCACACTCAAGGATCTTGAAAACAGCTCGTATGGACAGATGATACACTATATTCACTGCAACAACCACATTTACACATTCTTGGGACTAGGAATATGTGGAATTGCATCAAGCAAAGTGTCCTTGATGATTTCTAGCATTTCTCACAAGTATTTGATGCTTAATTAGTAAAAAATGAGCCCGTCTCTTCATTTCTTCCAAACGAGGCTCCACTTTTCGTTGTAATGCCTCATTAACACTTAAAGATCTTGAAAACAGCTTGTATGAACACATGATTCACTATATTCACCGCAACAACCACATCTACACTTTCTTGGAAATAGGAATATGCGGAATTGCATCAAACAATGAGTCCTTGATGATTTCTAGCATTTCTCACAAGTATTTGATGCTTAATTTGTAGAAAATCAGCCCGACTCTTTATTTCTTCCTAACGGGGCTCCAGATTTCTTTGTAATGCCTCATTCACACTTAAAGATCTTGAAAACAGCTTGTATGAACACATGATTCACTATATTCACTGCAACAACCACATCTACACCTTCTTGGGACAAGGAATATGTCGAATTGCATCAAACAAAGTGTCTTTTATGATTTCTAGCATTTCTCACAAGTATTTGATGCTGATTTAGTCTAAAATGAGCCCGTCTCTTCATTTCTTCCTAACCAGACTCTACTTTTTGTTGTAATGGCTTATTCACACTTAAAGATCTTGAGAACAGCTTGTATGAACACATGATTCACTATATTCACCGCAACAACCAAATCTATACTTTCTTGGGACTAGGAATATGTGGAATTGCGTCAAACAAAGAGTCCATGATGATTTCCAACATTTCTCACAAGTATTTGATGCTTAATTAGTCAAAAAAGAGTCCGTCTCTTCATTTCTTCCTAACGAGGCTCCGCTTTAAGTGGCAATGCCTCATTCCCACTTAAAGCTCTTGAAAACAGCTTGTATGAACACATGATTCACTATATTCACTGCAACAACCACATCTACACTGTCTTGGGACTAGGAATATGTGGAATTGCATCAAACAAAGAGTCCTCGATGATTTCTAGCATTTCTCACAAGTATTTGATGCTTAATTAGCCAAAAATGAGCCCCTCTCTTCATTTCTTACTAACGAGGCTCCACCTTTCGTGGTAATGACTCATTCGCACTCAAGGATCTTGAAAAGAGGTTGTGTGAACACTTCATTCACTATATTGACTGCAACAACCACATCTACACTTTCTTGGGTCTAGGAATCTATTAAATTGCTTCAAACCAACAGTTTTTAATGATTTCTAGCATTTCTCACAAGTATTTGATGCTTAATTACTCAAAAATGAGCCCGTCTCTTCTTTTCTTTCTAACGAGGCTCCATTTTTTGTGGTAATGACTCATTCACACTTAAAGATATTGAAAACAGCTCGTATGAACACATGATTCACTATATTCACTGCAACAACCGCATCTACACTTTCTTGGGACTCGAAATATGTGGAATTGCATCAAACAAAGTGTCCTTGATGATTTCTAGCATTTCTCACAAATATTTCATGCTTAATTAGTCAAAAATGAGCCCGTCTCTTCATTTCTTCCTAATGAGGCTCCACTTTTTGTTGTAATGACTCATTCACACTTAAAGATCTTGAAAACAGCTTGTATGAACACATGATTCACTATATTCACCGCAACAACCACATCCACACTTTCTTGGAAATAGGAATATGCAGAATTGCATCAAACAATGAGTCCTTGATGATTTCTAGCATTTCTCACAAGTATTTGATGCTTAATTTGTAGAAAATGAGCCCGTCTCTTTATTTCTTCCTAACGGGACTCCAAATTTCTTTGTAATGCCTCATTCAGACTTAAAGATCTTGAAAACAGCTTGTATGAACACATGATTCACCATATTCACTGCAACAACCACATCTACACTTTCTTGGGACTAGGAATATGTCGAATTGCGTCAAACAAGGAGTCCTTGATGATTTCTAGCATTTTTCACAAGTATTTGATGCTTAATTAGTCAAAAATGAGCCTGTCTCTTCATTTCTTCCTAACGAGGCTCCACATTTCGTTCTAATTACTCATTCACACTCAAGGATCTTGAAAACAGCTTGTATGGACAGGTGATTCAATATTCACTACAACAACCACATTTACACTTTCTTGGGACTAGGAATATGCGGAATTGCATCAAACAAAGAGTCCTTGACGATTTCTAGCATTTCTCACAAGTATTTGGTGCTTAATTAGTCAAAAATGAGCCCGTCACTTCATTTCTTCCTAACCAGGCTCCACTTTTTGTTGTAATGACTCATTTACACTTAAAGATCTTGAAAATAGCTTTTCTGAACACATCATTCACTATATTCACTGCAACAACCACATCAATACTTTCTTGGGACTAGGAATATGTGGAATTGCATCAAACAAAGTGTCCTTGATGATTTCTAGCATTTCTCACAAGTATTTGATGCTTAATTAGTCAAAAATGAGCCCGTCTCTTCATTTCTCCCTAACGAGGCTCCACGCTTCGTTGTAATTATTCATTCACACTCTAGGATCTTGAAAACAGCATGTATGGACAGATGATTCACAATATTCACTGCAATAACCACATTTACACTTTCTTGGGACTAGGAATATGCGGAATTGCATCAAACAAAGAGTCCTTGAAGATTTCTAGCATTTCTCACAAGTATTTGATGCTTAATTAGTCAAAAATGAACACGTCTCTTCATTTCTTCCTAACGAGGCTCCACGTTTCGTTGTAATTACTCATTCACACTCTAGGATCTTGAAAACAGCATGTATGGACAGATGATTCACAATATTCACTGCAATAACCACATTTACACTTTCTTGGGACTAGGAATATGCGGAATTGCATCAAACAAAGAGTCCTTGAAGATTTCTAGCATTTCTCACAAGTATTTGATGCTTAATTAGTCAAAAATGAACACGTCTCTTCATTTCTTCCTAACGAGGCTCCACGTTTCGTTGTAATTACTCATTCACACTCTAGGATCTTGAAAGCACCATGTATGGTCAGATGATTCACAATATTCACTGCAATAACCACATTTACACTTTCTTGGGACTAGGAATATGCGGAATTGCATCAAACAAAGAGTCCTTGAAGATTTCTAGCATTCTCACAAGTATTTGATGCTTAATTAGTCAAAAATGAACACGTCTCTTCATTTCCTCCTAACTAGGCTCCACTTTTTGTTGTAATGACTCATTCACACTTAAAGATCTTGAAAACAGCTTGTATGAACACATGATTCACTATATTCACTGCAACAACCACATCAATACTTTCTTGGGTCTAGGAATATGTGGAATTGCATCACACAAAGTGTCCTTCATGATTTCTAGCATTTCTCACAAGTATTTGATGCTTAATTAGTCAAAAATGAGACAGTCTCTTAATTTCTTCCTAACGAGGCTCCACATTTCGTTGTAATGCCTCATTCACACTTAAAGATCTTGAAAACAGCTTTTATGAACACATAATTCACTATATTCACCGCAACAACCACATCTACACTTTCTTGGGACTACGAATATGTTGAATTGCATCAAACAAAGAGTCCTTGATGATTTCTAGCATTTCTCACAAGTATTTAATGCTTAATTAGTCTAAAATGAGCCCGTCTCTTCATTTCTTCCTAACGAGGCTGCACATTTCGTTGTAATGCCTCAGTCGCACTTAAAGATCTTGAAAACAGCTTGTATGAACACATGATTCACTATATTCACTGCAACAACCACATCAATACTTTCTTGGGACTAGGAATATGTGGAATTGCATCAAACAGAGTGTCCTTGATGATTTCTAGCATTTTTCACAATTATTTGATCCTTAATTATGCAAAAATGAGCCCGTCTCTTCATTTCTTCCTAACGAGACTCCACTTTTCGTTGTAATGCCTCATTCACACTTAAAGATCTAGAAAACAGCTTGTATGAAGACATGATTCACTACATTCACAACAACAACCACATCTACACTTTCTTGGGACTAGGAATATGTGGAATTGCATCAAACAATGTGTCCTTGATGATTTCTAGCATTTCTCACAAGTATTTGATGCTTAATTAGTCAAAAATGAGCCCGTCTCTTCATTTTTTCCTAACGAGGCTCGACTTTTCGTCGTAATGCCTCCTTCACACTTAAAGATCTTAAAAACAGCTTGTATGAAAACATCATTCAATATATTCACTGGAACAACCACATCTACACTTTCTTGGGACTAGGAATATGTCGAATTGCGTCAAACAAAGTGTGCTTGATGATTTCTAGCATTTCTCACAAGTGTTTGATGCTGAATTAGTCGAAAATGAGCCTGTCTCTTCATTTCCTCCTGACGAGGCTCCACATTTCGTTGTAATGACTCATTCACACTCAAGGATCTTGAAAACAGCTTGTATGGAGAGATGATTCACTATATTCACTGCAACAACCACATTTATACTTTCTTGGGAATAGAAATATGGGGAATTGCATCAAACAAAGAGTTGATGACGATTTCTAGCATTTCTCACAAGTTTTTGAAGCTTAATGAGTCAAAAATGAGCCCGTCTCTTCATTTCTTCCTAACGACCGTCCACGTTTTGTTGTAGTGACACATTCACACTCAAGGATCTTGAAAACAGCTTGTATGGACAGATGATTCACTATATTCACTGCAACAACCACATTTACACTTTCTTAGGACTAGGAATTTCTGGAATTGCATCAAAGAAAGAGTCCTTCATGATTTCTAGCATTTCTCCCAGGTATTTGATGCTTAATTTGTAAAAAATGGGCCCGTCTCTCCATTTCTTCCTAACGAGGCTCCACGTTTCGTTGTAATGCCTCATTCACAGTTAAAGATCTTGAAAACAGCGTGTATGAACACATAATTCACTTTATTCACTGCCACAACCACATCTACACTTTCTTGGGACAACGAATATGTTGAATTGCATCAAACAAAGAGTCCTTGATGATTTCTAGCATTTCGCACAAGTATTTCATGCTTAATTAGTCAAAAATGAGCCCGTCTCTTCTTTACTTCCTAACGAGGCTCCACTTTTTGTTGTAATGACTCATTCACACTTAAAGATCTTGAAAACAGCTCGTATGAACACATGATTCACTATATTAACTGCAACAACCACATCTACACTTTCTTGGGACTCGAAATATGTGGAATTCCATCAAACAAAGTGTCCTTGATGATTTCTAGCATTTCTCACCAATATTTCATGCTTAATTAGTCAAAAAAGAGCCCGTCTCTTCATTTCTTCCTAACGAGGCTCCACTTTTTGTTATAATGACTCATTCACACTTAAAGATCTTCAAAACAACTCGTATGAACACATGATTCACTATATTCACTACAACAACCACATCTACACTTTCTTGGGACTAGGAATATGTCGAATTGTGTCAAACAAAGAGTCCTTGATGATTTCTGGCATTTCTCACAAGTTTTTGATGCTTAATTAGTCAAAAATGAGCCCGTCTCATCATTTCTTCCTAACGAGGCTCCACATTTCGTTGTAATGACTCATTCACACTCAAGGATCTTGAAAACAGCTTGTATGGACAGATGATTCACTATATTCACTGCAACAACCACGTTTACACTTTCTTGGGACTAGGAATATGCGGAATTGCATCAAACAAAGAGTCCTTGATGATTTCTGGCATTTCTCGCAAGTTTTTGATGCTTAATTAGTCAAAAATGAGCCCGTCTCATCATTTCTTCCTAACGAGGCTCCACATTTCGTTGTAATGACTCATTCACACTCAAGGATCTTGAAAATAGCTTTTATGGACAGATGATTCACTATATTCACTGCCACAACCACATGTACACTTTCTTGGGACTAGGAATATGTATAATTGCGTCAAACAAAGAGTCCTTGATGATTTCTAGCATTTCTCACAAGTATTTGATGCTTAATTAGTAAAAAATGAGCTCGTCTCTTCATTTCTTCCTAACGAGTCTCCACTTTTGGTTGTTATGACTCATTCAGACATAAAGATCTTGAAAACAGCTCGTATGAACATATGATTCACTATATTCACTGCAACAACCGAATCTACACTTTCTTGGGACTAGAAAGATGTGGAATTGCTTCAAACAAAGTGTCCTTCATGATTTCTAGCATTTCTCACAAGTATTTAATGCTTAATTAGTCAAAACTGAGCCCGTCTCTTGATTTCTTCCTAATGAGGCTCCACTTTTCATTGTAATGCCTCATCCACACTTAAAGATCTTGAAAACAGCTTCTATGAACACATGATTCACTATATTCACTGCAACAGCCACATCTACACTTTCTCGGGACTCGGAATATGTGGAATTGCATCAAACAAAGAGTCCTTGATGATTTCTAGCATTTCTCACAAGTATTTGATGCTTAATTAGTCAAAAATCAGCCCGTCTCTTCATTTCTTCCTAACCAGGCTCCACTTTTCGTTGTAATGCCTCATTCACACTTAAAGATCTTGAAAACAGCTTGTATGAACACATGATTCACTATATTCACTGCAACAACCACATCTACACTTTTTTGGGACTAGGAATATGTGGAATTGCATCAAACAAAGTGTCGACGATGATTTCTAGCTTTTCTCACAAGTATTTGATGCTTAATTAGTTAAAAATGAGCCCGTCTCTTCATTTCTGCATAACGAGCTCCACTTTTCATTCTAATGCCTCATTCACACTTAAAGATCTTGAAAACAGCTTGTATGAACACATGATTCACTATATTCACTGCAACAACCACTTCTACCTTTTCTTCGGACTCTGAATATGTGGAACTGCATCAAACAATGTGTCCTTGATGATTTCTAGCTTTTCTCACAACTATTTGATGCTTAATTAGTCAAAAATGAGTTCGCCTCTTCTTTTCTTCCTAACCAGACTCCACTTTTCGTCGTATTGCGCCATTCAGACTTAAAGATCTTGAAAACAACTTGTATGAATCCATGATTCACTATGTTCACTGCAACAACACCATCTACACTTTCTTGGGTCTAGGAATCCATTGAATTGCATCAAACAAAGAGTTTTTGATGATTTCTAGCATTTCTCACAAGTATTTGATGCTTAATTAGTCAAACATGAGTCTGTCTCTTCATTTTTTCCTAACGCAGCTAGACTTTTCATTGTAATGCCTCAATCACACTTAAAGTTCTAGAAAACAGCTTGTATGAAGACATGATTCACTACATTCACTACAACAACCACATCTACACTTTCTTGGGACTAGGAATATGCGAAATTGCATCAAACAAAGTGTCCTTGATGATTTCTAGCATTTCTCACAAGTATTTGATGCTTAATTAGTCCAAAATGAGCCCTTTTCTTCATTTCTTCCTAACGAGCTTCCACTTTTCATTGTAATGCCTCATTCACTCTCAAGGATCTTGAAAACAGCTAGTATGAACACATTTTTCACTATGTTCATTGCAACAACCCCATCTACCCTTTCTTGGGTCTAGGAATCTATTGAATTGCATAAAACAAAGAGTTTTTGATGATTTCTAGCATTTCTCAGAAGTATTTGATGCTTAATTAGTCAAAAATCAGCCTGTCTCTTCATTTCTTCCTAACGAGGCTACACTTTTCGTTGTAATGCCTCATTCACACTTAAAGATCTCAAAAACAGCTTGTATGAACAAATGATTCACTACATTCACTACAACAACCACATCTACACTTTCTTGGGACTAGAAATATGCGGAATTGCATCAAACAAAGTGTCCTTGATGATTTCTAGCATTTCTCACAAGTATTTGATGCTTAATTAGTCATAAATAACCCCGTCTCTTCATTTCTTCCTAATGAGACTACACTTTTCGTTGTCATGCCTCATTCACACTTAAAGATCTAGAAAACAGCTTGTATGAAGACATGATTCACTACATTCACAACAAAAACCACATCTACACTTTCTTGGGATTAGGAATATGTGGAATTGCATCAAACAATGTGTCCTTGATGATTTCTAGCATTTCTCACAAGTATTTGATGCTTAATTAGTCAACAATGAGCCCGTCTCTTCATTAGTACCTAACGAGGCTCGACTTTTCGTTGTAATGCCTCCTTCACACTTAAAGATCTTGAAAACAGCTTGTATGAACACATGATTCACTATATTCACTGCAACAACCACATCTACACCTTCTTGGGACTAGGAATATGTCGAATTGCCTAAAACAAAGAGTCCTGGATGATTTCTAGCATATCTCAAAAGTATTTGATGCTTAATTAGCCAAAAACGAGCCCATCTATTCATTTCTTCCTAACGAGGCTCCACGTTTCGTTGTAATGACTCATCCACACTAAAGGATCTTGAAAACAGCTTGTATGGATAGATGATTCACTATATTCACCACAACAACCACATTTACACTTTCTTGGGACTAGGAATATGCGGAATTGCATCAAACAAAGAGTCCTTGATAATTTCTAGCATTTCCCACAAGTATTTGATGATTAATTAGTCAAAAATTAGCCCGTCTTTTCATTTCTTCCTAACCAGGCTCCACATTTTGTTGTAGTGACTCATTCACTCTTAAAGATCTGGAAAACAGCTTGTATGAACACATGATTCACTATGTTCACCGCAACAACCAAATCTATACTTTCTTGGGACTAGGAATATGTGGAATTGCATCAAACAAAGTGTCCTTGATGATTTCTAGCATTTCTCACAAGTATTTGAAGCTGAATTAGTCAAAAATGAGCCCGTCTCTTCATTTCTTCCTAACGAGGCTCCATTTTTTGTTCTAATGACTCATTTACACTTAAAGATCTTGAAAACAGCTCGTATGAACACATGATTCACTATATTCATTGCAACAACCGCATTTACATTTTCTTGGGACTAGAAATATGTGGAATTCCATCAAACAAAGTGTCCTTGATGATTTCTGGCATTTCTCACAAGTATTTGATTCTTAATTAGTCAAAAATGAGCCCGTCTCTTCATTTCATCCTAACCAGGCTCCATGTTTCGTTGTAATGACTCATCCACACAAAAGGATCTTGAAAATAGCTTGTATGGACAGATGATTCAGTATATTCACTGCAACAACCACATTTACACTTTCTTGGGACTAGGAATATGCGGAATTGCTTCAAGCAAAGAGTCCTTGATGATTTCAAGCATTTCTCACAAGTATTTGATGCTTAATTAGTAAAAAATGAGCCCGTCTCTTCATTTCTACCTAACGAGGCTCCACTTTTTGTTGCAATGACTCATTCACACTCAAGGATCTTGAAAATAGCTTGTATGGATAGATGATTCACTATATTCACTGCAACAACCACATTTACACTTTCTTGGGACTAGGAATATGCAGAATTGCATCAAACAAAGAGTCCTTGATGATTTCTTGCATTTCTCACAAGTTTTTGATGCTTAATTAGTCAAAAATGAGCCCGTCTCTTCATTTCTTCCTAACGAGGATCCACGTTTTGTTGTAATTACTCATTCACACTCTAGGATCTTGAAAATAGCTTGTATGGACAGATGATTCACAATATTCACTGCAACAACCACATTTACACTTTCTTGGGGCAAGGAATATGCGGAATTGCATCAAACAAAGAGTCCTTGAAGATTTCTAGCATTTCTCACAAGTATTTGATGCTTAATTAGTCAAAAATGAACACGTCTCTTCATTTCCTCCTAACCAGGCTCCACTTTTTGTGGTAATGACTCATTCACACTTAAAAATCTTGAAAACAGCTTGTATGAACACATGATTCACTATATTCACTGCAACAACCACATCTATACTTTCTTGGGTCTAGGAATATGTGGAATTGCATCACACAAAGTGTCCTTCATGATTTCTAGCATTTCTCACAAGTATTTGATGCTTAATTAGTCAAAAATGAGCCCGTCTCTTCATTTCTTCCTAAGGAGGCACCACGTTTCGTTGTAATGACTCATCCACACTCAAGGATCTTGAAAACAGCTTGTATGTACAGATGATTCACTATATTCACTGCAACAACCACATTTACACTTTCTTGGGACTAGGAATATGCGGAATTGCATCAAACAAAGAGTCCTTGATGATTTCTAGCATTTCTCACAAGTTTCTGATGCTTAATTAGTAAAAAATGAGCCCGTCTCCTCATTTCTTCCTAACGAGGCTCCACGTTTTGCTGTAATGACTCCTTCACTCTCAAGGATCTTGAAAACAGCTTGTATGGACAGATGATTCACTGCATTCACTGCAACAACCACATTTACACTTTCTTGGGACTAGGAATATGCTGAATTGCTTCAAGCAAAGAGTCCTTGATGATTTCAAGTATTTCTCACAAGTTTTTGATGCTTAATTAGTAAAAAATGAGCCCGTCTCTTCATTTCTACCTAACGAGGCTCCACTTTTTGTTGCAATGACTCATTCACACTCAAGGATCTTGAAAATAGCTTGTATGGATAGATGATTCACTATATTCACTGCAACAACCACATTTACAGTTTCTTGGGACTAGGAATATGCGGAATTGCATCAAACAAAGAGTCCTTGATGATTTCTTGCATTTCTCACAAGTTTTTGATGCTTAATTAGTGAAAAATGAGCCCGTCTCTTCATTTCTTCCTAACGAGGATCCACGTTTTGTTGTAATTACTCATTCACACTCTAGGATCTTGAAAATAGCTTGTATGGACAGATGATTCACAATATTCACTGCAACAACCACATTTACACTTTCTTGGGGCAAGGAATATGTGGAATTGCATCAAACAAAGAGTCCTTGAAGATTTCTAGCATTTCTCACAAGTATTTGATGCTTAATTAGTCAAAAATGAACACGTCTCTTCATTTCCTCCTAACCAGGCTCCACTTTTTGTGGTAATGACTCATTCACACTTAAAGATCTTGAAAACAGCTTGTATGAACACATGATTCACTATATTCACTGCAACAACCACATCTATACTTTCTTGGGTCTAGGAATATGTGGAATTGCATCACACAAAGTGTCCTTCATGATTTCTAGCATTTCTCACAAGTATTTGATGCTTAATTCGTCAAAAATGATCCCGTCTCTTCATTTCTTCCTAAGGAGGCACCACGTTTCGTTGTAATGACTCATCCACACCCAAGGATCTTGAAAACAGCTTGTATGTACAGATGATTCACTATATTCACTGCAACAACCACATTTACACTTTCTTGGGACTAGGAATATGCGGAATTGCATCAAACAAAGAGTCCTTGATGATTTCTAGCATTTCTCACAAGTTTCTGATGCTTAATTAGTAGAAAATGAGCCCGTCTCCTCATTTCTTCCTAACGAGGCTCCACGTTTTGCTGTAATGACTCCTTCACTCTCAAGGATCTTGAAAACAGCTTGTATGGACAGATGATTCACTGCATTCACTGCAACAACCACATTTACACTTTCTTGGGACTAGGAATATGTGGAATTGCATCAAACAAAGAGTCCTTGATGATTTCTAGCATTTCTCACAAGTTTTTGATGCTTAATTAGTAAAAAATGAGCCCGTCTCTTCATTTCTTCCTAACGTGATGAGAATCCTAGAGATGAAGGGTGGAAGGTTTCAATGGATACAAGAGGTCCATTGCCCATTCCAGAAGGCGCAATAACACGAGTTAGAGCCAGAAAGATTAAAGAAGTACTAAATGGGCTGATTCAGGATGCTCAGGGCAACCCAACTTCAAATGGTGCGAATTTAAACTTGGAAGAGAGTCCAGGCCTTATTAATATCATTAGAGTAATTAAAGTGTTAGGACTAATAATAGTAGTAACTCCAAATTAGGAGTTTATTTTCCATATAAGAATTTGTACCTAGATAGGAATTCCGCCTAAATAAGGAATTGTCCTAACTAGGAATTTATGTCTCTTTAGGATTGCTATCTTAGCCTATAAATAGGCACCCCTTGTAAGCTTTGGAAATCAGACAATCAAGATATAAGACAACTTTCAGTGAAATAGAAAGCAAGGGTTTCTCCTTCGGTTCTTTTGAGAACTAAAGAACTTATCAAGAGGTTTTCTTCTTGTGGCGTTCAAACCGACTTATCACTCCCAATTCCTTCCTCTTCTGGAGTGTGGCGTCCATATCCATCTTGAATACCCTAGGTTCGTGTTCCTTCGAATTTTGGGTCTAGGGTTTGTGTTATTAAACCCTGATTTAGCTTTCCTGGTTGTTCTTTGATTCATTGTGTGCGTTGGGTCCCTAAGCCACGTCTTTTTGGGGTTTTCCGCATCAGTTGGTATCAGAGCCCGGCTCTAAATCAGTTGGTTCTAAATCAAAAAAAAAAAAAAAATAGTATGACTTTAAAACGCAAAGGTGCTACTCAGGAGGGAGCTGTTGACATGTCCTTCATGATCAAAGCTATGCAACAACAATTTGAGCACATGAATACCAGATTTGATGATATGAGAGAGATGATGGAGGAGCAAGCTAATACAATAGCAGAGTTGCAAAGGAGGCACGAAGAATATGAGGCTTCTAAAGCAAGAAAGCAATTGAGACTTGCCTATGACCACGAAGATGATGATTCTGTGCCATCATCAGAGGGTGAAAGTGATGGAGAGAAGTATCTGGCTAATGGAGTAGCTCTCATCACAAGGCAAGCATTGAATGTGCAAGTGAAAGAAGAAAATGAGGGGCAACGAGGTAACATCTTTCAGACGAGATGTCTCATCAAAGATAAGGTATGTAGTATGATTATTGATGGTGGAAGTTGCACTAATCTTGCTAGCACAACTATGGTTGAGAAGCTGAATTTACCTACTATGAAGCATCCTAAACCATATAAACTTCAATGGTTGAATGAGAATGGTGAAGTTAAGGTAGATAAGCAAGTGCTCGTGTCATTTTCTATTAGAAGGTACTGTGATGAAGTTTTATGTGATGTTGTACCTATGCAAGTAGGCCATATTCTATTAGGAAGGTCATGGCAGTTTGACAGGCGAGTTATGCATGATGGATTCAAGAATCGATATTCCTTTGTAATGAATGAAAAACCCGTCACTCTTGTACCATTATCACCTCAACAAGCTTATGAGGATCAATTGAGGATTAAGAATGAGAGTGGACAAAAAGGAGAGATTGAAAAAAGAGGAAAGAGAGCAGAAAACGTGAGCACACAAGAGAAAGAGAAGAAAACAGAAAGTTTCTATGCAAAAGAAAGTGATGCCAAAAGAGCAATTTTTGCTATACAACCTATGATCATACTTTTGTACAAAAAGGCTTCTTTTAACACTAACAAGTTTGAGCCATCTTTGCCTAGTCTTGTTGTTCTATTGCAGGAATTTGAAAGTGTATTCCATGACAATGGCCTAAGTGGATTGCCATCCAAGAAAGGAATTGAGTATCAAATTGATTTCATCGCTGGTGCATCCATCCAAAATCGGCCAACATATAAGAGTAACCTAAAGGAGACAAGGCAGTTTCAAAGGCAGGTTGAGCAACATATTTCAAAAGGGCATGTAAGGGAAAGCATGAGTCCTTGTGCAGTTCCTGTCCTCCTTGTACAAGGAAAGTTGAACAAAAGACATACCAAGTGGATCAAATTCATTCAGACCTTTCCTTACATCATCAAGTATAAACAAGGTGATGATTCGAGGACGAATCCATTCGAGGAAAGGGGGAATGATGAGAATCCTAGAGATGAAGGGTGGAAGGTTTCAATGGATACAAGAGGTCCATTGCCCATTCCAGAAGGCCCAATAACACGAGTTAGAGCCAGAAAGATTAAAGAAGTACTAAATGGGCTGATTCAGGATGCTCAGGGCAACCCAACTTCAAATGGTGCGAATTTAAACTTGGAAGAGAGTCCAGGCCTTATTAATATCATTAGAGTAATTAAAGTGTTAGGACTAATAATAGTAGTAACTCCAAATTAGGAGTTTATTTTCCATATAAGAATTTGTACCTAGATAGGAATTCCGCCTAAATAAGGAATTGTCCTAACTAGGAATTTATGTCTCTTTAGGATTGCTATCTTAGCCTATAAATAGGCACCCCTTGTAAGCTTTGGAAATCAGACAATCAAGATATAAGACAACTTTCAGTGAAATAGAAAGCAAGGGTTTCTCCTTCGGTTCTTTTGAGAACTAAAGAACTTATCAAGAGGTTTTCTTCTTGTGGCGTTCAAACCGACTTATCACTCCCAATTCCTTCCTCTTCTGGAGTGTGGCGTCCATATCCATCTTGAATACCCACGTTTGGCTGTAATGACTCCTTCACACTCAAGGATCTTGAAAACAGCTTGTATGGACAGATGATTCACTGTATTCACTGCAACAACCACATTTACACTTTCTCGGGATTAGGAATATGTGGAATTGCATCAAACAAAGAGTCCTTGATGATTTCTAGCATTTCTCACAAGTATTTGATGCTTAATTAGTCAAAAATGAGCCCGTCACTTCATTTCCTCCTAAGCAGGCTCCACTTTTTGTTGTAATGGCTTATTGACACTTAAAGATCTTGAAAACAGCTTACATGAACACATCATTCACTATATTCACTGCAACAACCACATTTATACTTTCTTGGGACTAGGAATATGTGGAATTGCATCAAACAAAGTGTCCCTGATGATTTCTAGCATTTCTCACAAGTATTTGATGCTTCATTAGTCAAAAATGAGCCCGTCTCTTCATTTCTTCCTAACGAGGCTCCACTTTTTGTTGCAATGACTCATTCACACTCAAGGATCTTGAAAATAGCTTGTATGGATAGATGATTCACTATATTCACTGCAACAACCACATTTACAGTTTCTTGGGACTAGGAATATGCGGAATTGCATCAAACAAAGAGTCCTTGATGATTTCTTGCATTTCTCACAAGTTTTTGATGCTTAATTAGTCAAAAATGAGCCCGTCTCTTCATTTCTTCATAACGAGGCTCCACATTTCGTTGTAATTACTCATTCACACTCTAGGATCTTGAAAACAGCTTGTATGGACAGATGATTCACAATATTCACTGTAACAACCACATTTACACTTTCTTGGGGCTAGGAATATGCGGAATTGCATCAAACAAAGAGTCCTTGAAGATTTCTAGCATCTCTCACAAGTATTTGATGCTTAATTAGTCAAAAATGAGCCCGTCTCTTCATTTCTTCCTAACCAGGCTCCACTTTTTGTGGTAGTGACTCATTCACACTTAAAGATCTTGAAAACAGCTTGTATGAACACTTGATTCACTATATTCACTGCAACAATCACATCTATACTTTCTTGGGTCTAGGAATATGTGGAATTGCATCACACAACGTGTCCTTCATGATTTCTAGCATTTCTCACAAGTATTTGAGGCTTAATTAGTCAAAAATGAGCACGTCTATAGATTTCTTCCTAAGGAGGCACCACGTTTCGTTGTAATGACTCATCCACACTCAAGGATCTTGAAAACAGCTTATATGTACAGATGATTCACTATATTCACTGCAACGACCACATTTACACTATCTTGGGACTAGGAATATGCGGAATTGCATCAAACAAAGAGTCCTTAATGATTTCTACCATTTCTCACAAGTTTCTAATGCTTAATTAGTAAAAAATGAGCCCGTCTCTTCATTTCTTCCTAACAAGGCTCCACATTTCGCTGTAATGACTCCTTCACACTCAAGGATCTTGAAAACAGCTTGTATGGACAGATGATTCACTGTATTCAGCGCAACAACCACATTTACACTTTCTTGGGACTAGGAATATGCGGAATTGCATCAAACAAAGAGTCCTTGATGATTTCTAGCAATTCTCACAAGTTTTTTATGCTTAATTAGTCAAAAATTAGCCCGTCACTTCATTTCTTCCTAAGCAGGCTCCACTTTTTGTTGTAATGGCTCATTGACACTTAAAGATCGTGAAAACAGCTTAGATGAACACATCATTCACTATATTCACTGCAACAACCACATCTATACTTTCTTGGGACCAGGAATATGTGGAATTGCATCAAACAAAGTGTCCTTGATGATTTCTAGCATTTCTAACAAGTATTTGATGCTTAATTAGTCAAAAATGAGCCCGTCACTTAATATCTTCCTAAGCAGGCTCCACTTTTCGTTGTAATGGCTCATTGACACTTAAAGATCTTGAAAACAGCTTAGATCAACACACTGCAACAACCACATCTATACTTTCTTGGGACTAGGAATATGTCGAATTGCATCAAACAAAGTGTCCTTGATGATTTCTAGCATTTCTCACAAGTATTTGATGCTTAATTAGTAAAAAATGAGCCCGTCTCTTCATTTCTTCCTAACGAGGCTCCACGTTTCGTTGTAATTACTCTAGGATCTTGAAAACAGCTTGTATGGACAGATGATTCACAATATTCACTGCAACAACCACATTTACACTTTCTTGGGGCTAGGAATATGCGGAATTGCATCAAACAAAAAGTCCTTGAAGATTTCTAGCATTTCTCACAAGTATTTGATGCTTAATTAGTCAAAAATGAACACGTCTCCTCATTTCCTCCTAACCAGGCTCCACTTTTTGTGGTAATGACTCATTCACACTTAAAGATCTTGAAAACAGCTTGTATGAACACATGATTCACTATATTGACTGCAACAACTAAATCTATATTTCTTGGGTCTAGGAATATGTGGAATAGCATCACACAAAGTGTCCTTCATGATTTCTAGCATTTCTCACAAGTATTTGATGCTTAATTAGTCAAAAATGAGCCCGTCTCTTCATTTCTTCCTAAGGAGGCACGACGTTTCGTTGTAATGGCTAATCCACACTCAAGGATCTTGAAAACAGCTTGTATGTACAGATGATTCACTATATTCACTGCAACAACCACATTTACAGTTTCTTGGGACTAGGAATATGCAGAATTGCATCAAACAAAGAGTCCTTGATGATTTCTAGCATTTATCACAAGTTTTTGATGCTGAATTAGTCAAAAATGACCCTGTCTCTTCATTTGTTCCTAACGAGACTCCATGTTTCGTTGTAATGACTCATTCACACTCAAGGATGTTGAAAACAGCTTGTAGTGACAGATGATTCACAATATTCACTGCAACAACCACATTTACACTTTCATGGGGCTAGGAATATGCGAAATTGCATCAAACAAAGAGTCCTTGAAGATTTCTAGCATTTCTCACAAGTATTTGATGCTTAATCAGTCAAAAATGAACACGTCTCTTCATTTCTTTCTAAGCAGACTCCACTTTTTGTTGTAATGGCTCATTGACACCTAAAGATCGTGAAAACAGCTTAGATGAACACATCATTCACTATATTCACTGCAACAACCACATCTATACTTTCTTGGGACTAGGAATATGTGGAATTGCATCAAACAAAGTGTCCTTGATGATTTCTAGCATTTCTCACAAGTATTTAATGCTTAATTAGTCAAAAATGAGCCTGTCTCTTCATTTCTTCCTAACGACGCACCACTTTTTGTTGCAATGACTCATTCACACTCAAGAATCTTGAAAATAGCTTGTATGAATAGATGATTCACTATATTCACTGCAACAACCACATTTACAGTTTCTTGGGACTAGGAATATGCGGAATTGCATCAAACAAAGAGTCCTTGATGATTTCTTGCATTTCTCACAAGTTTTTGATGCTTAATTAGTCAAAAATGAGCTCGTCTCTTCATTTCTTCCTAACGAGGCACCACATTTCGTTGTAATTACTCCTTCACACTCTAGGATCTTGAAAGCAGCTTGGATGGACAGATGATTCACAATATTCACTGCAACAACCACATTTACACTTTCTTGGGGCTAGGAATATGCGGAATTGCATCAAACAAAGAGTCCTTGAAGATTTCTAGCATTTCTCACAAGTATTTGATGCTTAATTAGTCAAAAATGAACACGTCTCTTCATTTCCTCCTAACCAGGCTCCACTTTTTGTGGTAATGACTCATTCACACTTAAAGATCTTGAAAACAGCTTGTATGAACACATGATTCACTATATTCACTGCAACAACCACATCTATACTTTCTTGGGTCTAGGAATAAGTGGAATTGCATCACACAAAGTGTCCTTCATGATTTCTAGCATTTCTCACAAGTATTTGATGCTTAATTAGTCAAAAATTAGCCCGTCTCTTCATTTCTTCCTAAGGAGGCACCACGTTTCGTTGTAATGACTCATCCACATTCAAGGATCTTGAAAACAGCTTGTATGTATAGATGATTCACTATATTCACTGCAACAAACACATTTACACTTTCTTGGGACTAGGAATATGCGGAATTGCATCAAACAAAGAGTCCTTGAAGATTTCTAGCATTTCTCACAAGTATTTGATGCTTAAGTAGTCAAAAATGAACACGTCACGTCTCTTCATTTCCTCCAAACCAGGCTCCACTTTTTGTGGTAATGACTCATTCACACTTAAAGATCTTGAAAACAGCTTTTATGAACACATGATTCACTATATTCACTGCAACAACCACATCTATACTTTCTTGGGTCTAGGAATATGTGGAATTGCATCACACAAAGTGTCCTTCATGATTTCTAGCATTTCTCACAAGTATTTGATGCTTAATTAGATAAAAATGAGCCCGTCTCTTCATTTCTTCCTAAGGCGGCACCACGTTTCGTTGTAATGACTCATCCACACTCAAGGATCTTGAAAACAGCTTGTATGTACAGATGATTCACTATATTCACTGCAACAACCACATTTACACTTTCTTGGGACTAGGAATATGCGGAATTGCATCAAACAAAGAGTCCTTGATGATTTCTACCATTTCTCACAAGTTTCTGATGCTTAATTAGTAAAAAATGAGCCCGTCTCTTCATTTCTTCCTAACGAGGCTCCACGTTTCGCTGTAAGGACTCCTTCACACTCAAGGATCTTGAAAGCAGCTTGTATGGACTGATGATTCACTGTATTCACAACAACAACCACATTTACACTTTCTTGGGACTAGGAATATGTGGAATTGCATCAAACAAAGAGTCCTTGATGATTTCTAGCATTTCTCACAAGTTTTTTATGCTTAATTGGTCAGAAATGAGCCCGTCTCTTCACTTCTTCCTCACCACGCTCCACATTTCGTTTTAAGGACTCATTCACGCTCAAGGATCTTGAAAACAGCTTGTATGGACAGATGATTCACTATATTCACTGCAACAACCAAATTTACACTTTCTTGGGACTTGGAATATGCGGAATTGCATCAAACAAAGAGTCCTAGATGATTTCTACCATTTCTCACAAGTTTCTGATGCTTAATTAGTAAAAAATGAGCCCATCTCTTCATTTCTTCCTAATGAGGCTCCACGTTTCGCCGTAATGACTCCTTCACACTCAAGGATCTTGAAAACAGCTAGTATGGACAGATGATTCACTGTATTCACTGCAACAACCACATTTACACTTTCTTGGGACTAGGAATATGTGGAATTGCATCAAACAAAGAGTCCTTGATGATTTCTAGCATTTCTCACAAGTTTTTTATGTTTAATTAGTCAAAAATGAGCTGGTCTCTTCATTTGTTCCTAACGAGACTCCACGTTTTGTTGTAATGACTCATTCACACTCAAGGATGTTGAAAACAGCTTGAAGTGACAGATGATTCACTATATTCACTGCAACAACCACATTTACACTTTCCTGGGACTGGGAATATGTGGAATTGCATCAAACAAAGAGTCCTTGATCATTTCTAGCATTTCTCACAAGAATTTGATGCTTAATTAGTCAAAAATGAGCCCGTCACTTCATTTCTTCTTAACCGGGCTCCACTTTTTGTTGTAATGGCTCATTGACACTTAAAGATCTTGAAAACAGCTTAGATGAACACATCATTCACTATATTCACTGCAACAACCACATCTATACTTTCTTGGGACTAGGAATGTGTGGAATTGCATCAAACAAAGTGTCCTTGATGATTTCTAGCATTTTTCAGAAGTATTTGATGCTTAATTAGTGAAAAATGAGCCCCGTCTCTTCATTTCTTCCTAACGACGCTCCACTTTTCGTTGTAATGCCTCATTCACACTTCAAGATCTTGAAAACAGCTTGTATGAAAACATGATTCAATATATTCACTGGAACAACCATATCTACACTTTCTTGGGACTAGGAATTTGTTGAATTGCGTCAAACAAAGAGTCCTTAATGATTTCTAGCATTTCTCACAAGTATTTGATGCTGAATTAGTCGACAAAGAGCCTGTCTCTTCATTTCTTCCTAACGAGGCTCCACGTTTCGTTGTAATGACTCATTCACACTCAAGGATCTTGAAAACAGCTTGTATGGACAGATGATTCACTATATTCACCGCAACAACCACATTTACACTTTCGTGGGAGTAGGAATATCTGGAATTGCATCAAACAAAGAGTCCTTGATGATTTCTAGCATTTCTCACATGTATTTGATGCCTAATTTGTAAAAAATGAGCCTGTCTCTTCATTTCTTCATAACGAGGCTCCACATTTCGTTGTAATGCCTCATTCACACTTAAAGATCTTGAAAACAGCTTGTATGAACACATAATTCACTTTATTCCCTGCAACAAGCACATCTACACTTTCTTGGGACAACAAATATGTTGAATTGCATCAAACAAAGAGTCCTTGATGATTTCTAGCATTTATCACAAGTATTTGATGCTTAATTAATCAACAATGCGCCCGTCTCTTCATTTCTTCCTAACGAGGCTCCACTTTTGGTTGTTATGACTCATTCAGACTTAAAGATCTTGAAAACAGCTCGTATGAACATATGATTCACTATATTCACTGCGACAACCGAATCTACACTTTCTTGGGAGTAGAAATATGTGGAATTGCATCAAACAAAGTGTCCTTGATGATTTCTAGCATTTCTCACAGGTATTTAATGCTTAATTTGTCAAAATTGAGCCCGTCTCTTGATTTCTTCCTAATGAGGCTCCACTTTTCGTTCTAATGCCTCATCCACTCTTAAAGATCTTGAAAACAACTTCTATGAACACAAGATTCAATATATTCACGGCAACAACCACATCAAGACTTTCTTGGGACACGAAATATGTGGAATTGCATCAAAGAAAGAGTCCTTGATGATTTCTAGCATTTCTCACAAGTATTTGATGCTTAATTAGTCAAAAATGAGCTCGTCTCTTCATTTCTTCCAAACCAGGCTCCACGTTTTGTTGTAAGGACTCATTCACGCTTAAAGATCTTGAAAACAGCTCGTATGAACACATGATTCACTATATTCACTGCAACAACCATATCTATACTTTCTTGGGACTAGGAATATGTAGAATTGCATCAAACAAAGTCTCCTTGATGATTTCTAGCATTTCTCACAAGTATTTGAAGCTTAATTTGTCAAAAATCAGACCGTCTCTTCATTTCTTCCTAATGAGGCTTCACTTTTCGTTGTAATGCCTCATTCACACTTAAAGATCTTGAAAACAGCTTGTATGAACACATGATTCACTATATTCACTGCAACAACCACTTCTACCATTTCATGGAACTAGGAATATGTGGACTTGCATCAAACAAAGTGTCCTTGAAGATTTCTAGCATTTCTCACAAGTATTTGATGCTTAATTAGTCAAAAATGAGCCCGTCTGTTCATTTCTTCCTAACGAGCCTTCACTTTTCGTTCTAATGCCTCATTCACACTCAAGGATCTTGAAAACAATTTGTATGAACACATGATTCACTATGTTCACTGCAACAATCCCATCTACCCTTTCTTGGGTCTAGGAATCTATGGAATTGCATCAAACAATGAGTTTTTGAAGATTTCTAGCATTTCTCACAAGTATTTGAGGCTTAATTAGTCAAAAATGAGCCCGTCTCTTCATTTACTCCTAACGAGGCTCCACTTTTCGTTGGAATGCCTCATTCACACTTAAAGATCTTGAAAACAGCATGTATGAACACATGATTCACTATATTCACAGCAACAACCACATCTACACTTTCTTGGGACTAGGAATATGTGGAATTGCATCAAACACAGTGTCCATGATGATTTCTAGCATTTCTCACAAGTATTTGATGCTTAATTAGTCAAAAATGAGCCCGTCTCTTCATTTCTTCCTAACGAGGCTCCACGTTTCGTTGTAATGCCTCATTCACACTTAAAGATCTTGAAAACAGCTTGTATGAACACATGATTCAATATAATGTCTGTAACAACCACTTCTACCATTTCATGGGACTAGGAACATGGGGAATTGCATGAAACAAAGTGTCCTTGATGATTTCTAGCATTTCTCACAAGTATTTGATGCTTAATTAGTCAAAAATGAGCCCGTCTCTTCATTTCTTCCTAACGAGGCTCCACTTTTCGTTGTACTGCCTCATTCACACTTAAAGATCTAGAAAAAAGCTGGTATGAAAATATGATTCACTACATTCACTACAACAACCACATCTACACTTTCTTGGGACTAGGAATATGCGGAATTGCTTCAAACAATGTGTCCTTGATGATTTCTAGCATTTCTCACAAGTATTTGATGCTTAATTAATAAAAAATGTGCCCTTCTCTTCATTTCTTCCTAACGAGGCTCCACTTTTCGTTGTAATGCCTCACTCACACTTAAAGATCTTGAAAAGAGCTTGTATGAACACATGATTCACTATATTCACTGCAACAACCACATCTACGCTTTCTTGGCACTACGAATATGTGGCATTGCATCAAACAAAGTCTCCATGAAGATTTCTAGCATTTCTCACAAGTATTTGATGCTTAATTAGTCAAAAATGAGCCTGTCTCTTCATTTCTTCCTAACAAGGCTCCACGTTTCGTTGTAATGCCTGATTCACACTCAAGGATCTTGAAAACAATTTGTATGAACACATGATTCACTATGTTCACTGCAACAACCCCATCTACCCTTTCTTGGGTCTAGGAATGTATTGAATTGCATCAAACAAAGAGCTTTTGAAGATTTCTAGCATTTCTCACAAGTATTTGAGGCTTAATTAGTCAAAAATGAGCCTGTCTCTTCATTTCTTCCTAACGAGGCTCCACTTTCGTTGTAATGCCTCATTCACACTTAAAGATCTTGAAAACAGCTTGTATGAACACATGATTCACTATATTCACTGCAACAACCACATCTACACTTTCTTGGGACTAGGAATATGTGGAATTGCATCAAACAAAGTGTCCATAATGATTTCTAGCATTTCTCACAAGTATTTGATGATTAATTAGTCAAAAATGAGTCCGTCTCTTCATTTCTTCCTAACGAGGCTCCACTTTTCGTTGTAATGCCTCATTCACACTTAAAGATCTTGAAAAGAGCTTGTATGAACACATGATTCACTATATTCACTACGACAACCACATCTACCATTTCATGGGACTAGGAATATGGGGAATTGCATCAAACAAAGTGTCCTTGATGATTTCTAGCATTTCTCACAAGTATTTGATGCTTAATTAGTCAAAAATGAGCTCGTCTCTTCATTTTTTCCTAACGAGGCTCCACTTTTCGTTGTAATGCCTCATTCACACTTAAAGATCTTGAAAACAGCTTGTATGAACACATGATTCAATATAATCTCTGCAACAACCACTTCTACCATTTCATGGGACTAGGAATATGGGGAATTGCATCAAACAAAGTGTCGTTGATGATTTCTAGTATTTATCACAAGTATTTGATGCTTAATTAGTCAAAAATGAGCCCGTCTCTTCATTTCTTCCTAACGAGGCTCCACTTTTCGTTGTAATGCCTCATTCACACTTAAAGATCTTGAAAAGAGCTTGTATGAACACATGACTCACTATATTTACAGCAAAAACCACTTCTACCATTTCATGGGACTTGGAGTATGGGGAATTGCATCAAACAAAGTGTCCGTGATGATTTCTAGCATTTCTCACAAGTATTGGATGCTTAATTAGTCAAAAATGAGCCCGTCTCTTCATTTCTTCCTAACGAGGCTCCACTTTTCGTTGTAATGCCTCATTCACTCTTAATGATCTCGAAAACAGCTTGTACGAACACATGATTCACTATTTTCACGGCAACAACCACTTCTACCATTTCATGGGACTAGGAATATGTGGAATTGCGTCAAACAAAGTGTCCTTGATGATTTCTTGCATTTCTCACAAGTATTTGATGCTTAATTAGTCAAAAATGAGCCCGTCTCTTCTTTTCTTCCTAATGAGGCTCCATGTTTCGTTGTAATGGCTCATTCACACTCAAGGATCTTGAGAACAATTTGTATGAACACATGATTCACTATGTTCACGGCAACAACCCCATCTACCCTTTCTTGGGTCTAGGAATCTATTGAATTGCATCAAACAATGAGTTTTTGAAGATTTCTAGTATTTCTCACAAGTATTTGTTGCTTAATTAGTCAAAAATGAGCCCGTCTCTTCATTTCTTCCTAAGGAGGCTCCATGTTTCATTGTAATGACTCATTCACACTCAAGGATCTTGAAAACAGATTGTACGGACAGATGATTTACTATATTCACTGCAACAACCACATCTACCATTTCATGGGACTAGGAATATGGGGAATTGCATCAAACAAAGTGTCCTTGATGATTTCTAGCATTTCTCACAAGTATTTGATGCTTAATTAGTCAAAAATGAGCCTGTCTCTTATTTCTTCCTATCGAGACTCCACTTTTCGTTGTAATGCCTCATTCACACTTAAACATCTTGAAAACAGGTTGTATGAACACATGATTCAATATAATCTCTCCAACAACCACTTCTACCATTTCATGGGACTACGAATATGGGGAATTGCATCAAACAAAGTGTCCTTGATGATTTCTAGCATTTCTCACAAGTATTTAATGCTTAATTAGTCAAAAATGAGCCCGTCTCTTCATTTCTTCCTAACGAGGCTCCACTTTTCGTTGTAATGCCTCATTCACACTTAAACATCTTGAAAAGAGCTTGTATGAACACATGATTCACTATGTTCACTGCAACAGCCACATCTATACTTTCTTGGGACTAGGAATATGTGGAATTGCATCAAACAAAGAGTTTTTGATGATTTCTAGCATTTCTCACAAGTATTTGATGCTTGATTCGTCAAAAATGAGCCCGTCTCTTCATTTCTTCCTAACGAGGCTCCACTTTTCGTTGTAATGCCTCATTCACTCTTAATGATCTCGAAAACAGCTTGTACGAACACATGATTCACTATTTTCACTGCAACAACCACTTCTACCATTTCATGGGACTAGGAATATTTGGAATTGCGTCAAACAAAGTGTCCTTGATGATTTCTTGCATTTCTCACAAGTATTTGATGCTTAATTAGTCAAAAATGAGCCCGTCTCTTCTTTTCTTCCTAACGAGGCTCCATGTTTCGTTGTAATGGCTCATTCACACTCAAGGATCTTGAGAACAATTTGTATGAACACATGATTCACTATGTTCACGGCAACAGGCCCATCTACCCTTTCTTGGGTCTAGGAATCTATTGAATTGCATCAAACAATGAGATTTTGAAGATTTCTAGTATTTCTCACAAGTATTTGTTGCTTAATTAGTAAAAAATGAGCCCGTCTCTTCATTTCTTCCTAACGAGGCTCCACGTTTCGTTGTAATGACTCATTCACACTCAAGGATCTTGAAAACAGCTTGTACGGATAGATGATTCACTATATTCACTGCAACAACCACATCTACCATTTCTTGGGACTAGGAATATGTGGAATTGCATCAAACAAAGTGTCCATGATGATTTCTAGCATTTCTCACAAGTATTTGATGCTTAATTAGTCAAAAATGAGCCTGTCTCTTCATTTCTTCCTATCGAGGCTCCAATTTTCATTGTAATGCCTCATTCACACTTAAAGATCTTGAAAACAGCTTGTATGAACACATGATTCAATATATTCTCTGCAACAACCACTTCTACCATTTAATGGGACTACGAATATGGGGAATTGCATCAAACAATGTGTCCTTGATGATTTCTCACATTTCTCACAAGTATTTGATGCTTAATTAGTCAAAAATGAGCCCGTCTCTTCATTTCTTCCTAACGAGGCTACACCTTTCGTTGTAATGCCTCATTCACAGCTAAAGATCTAGAAAACAGCTTGTATGAACACAGGATTCACTATATTCACTGCAACAACCACATCTACTCTTTCTTGGGACTAGGAATATGTGGAATTGCTTCAAACAAAGTGTCCTTGATGATTTCTAGCATTTCTCACTAGTATTTGATGCTTAATTAGTCAAAAATGAGCCCATCTCTTCATTTCTTCCTAACGAGGTTCCACTTTTTGTTGTATTGCCTCATGCACACTCAAGGATCTTGAAAACAGCTCGTATGAACACATGATTCACTATATTCACTGCAACAACCACATCTACACTTTCTTGGGACTAGCAATATGTCGAATTGCATCAAACAAAGAGTGCTTGATGATTTCTAGCATTTCTCGCAAGTATTTGATGCTTAATTGGTCAAAAATGAGCCCGTCTCTTCATTTCTTCCTAACGAGGCTCCACTTTTCGTTGTAATGCCTCATTCACACTCAAGGATCTTGAAAACAACTTGTATGAACACATGATTCACTATATTCGCTGCAACAACCACTTCTACCATTTCATGGGACTAGCAATATGTCGAATTGCGTCAAACAAAGAGTCCTTGATGATTTCTAGCATTTCTCGCAAGTATTTCATGCTTAATTGGTCAAAAATGAGCCCGTCTCTTCATTTCTTCCTAAGGAGGCTCCACTTTTCGTTGTAATGCCTCATTCACACTTAAAGATTCTTGAAAACAGCTTCTGTGAACACATGATTCACTATATTCACGACAACAACCACAACAACACTTTCTTCGTTCTAGGAATCTATTGATGATTTCTATAATTTCTCACAAGTATTTGATGCTTAATTAGTAAAAAATGAGCCAGTCTCTTCATTTCTTCCTAACGAGGCTCTACTTTTGGTTGTAATGACTCATTCACACACAAGGATGTTGAAAACAGCTTTTATGAACACATGATTCACTATCTTCACTGCAACAACCCCATCTACCCTTTCTTGGGTCTAGGAATCTATTGAATTGCATCAAACAAAGAGTTTTTGAAGATTTCTAGCATTTCTCTCAAGTATTTGATGCTTTATTAGTCAAAAATGAGCCCGTCTCCTCATTTCTTCCTAACAAGGCTCCACTTTTCGTTGTAATGCCTCATTCACACTTAAAGATCTTGAAAACAGCTTGTAGGAACACATGATTCACTATATTCACTGCAACAACCTCATCTACACGTTCTTGGGACTAGGAATTTGTGGAATTGCATCAAACAAAGTGTCCTTGATGATTTCTAGCATTTCTCACAAGTATTTGATGCGTAATTAGTCAAAAATGAGCACGTCTCTTCATTTCTTCCTAACGAGGCACTACTTTTCGTTGTAATGCCTCATTCAGACTCAAGGATCTTGAAAACAACTTGTATGAACACATGATTGACTATATTCGCTGCAACAACCACATCTGCACTTTCTTAGGTCTGGGAATCTATTGAATTGCATCAAGCAAATAGTTTTTGATGATTTCTAGCATTTCTCACAAGTATTTAATGCTTCATTAGTCAAAAATGAGCCCGTCTCTTCATTTCTTCATAACGAGGCTCCACTTTTCGTTGTAATGCCCCATTCACACTTAAAGATCTTGAAAACAGCTTGTATGAACACATGATTCAATATATTCACGGCAACAACCACAACTACACTTTCTTGGGTCTTGGAATCTATTGATGATTACTAACATTTCTCACACGTATTTGATGTTTAATTAGTCAAAAATGAGCCCGTCTTTTCATTTCTTCCTAACCAGTCTCCACTTTTCATTGTAATGACTCATTCACTCTCAGGGATCTTGAAAAGAGCATGTATGAACACTTGTTTCTCTCTATTCACTGCAACAACCCCATCTACCCTTTCTTGGGTCTAGGAATCTATTGAATTGCATCAAATAAATAGTTTTTGATGATTTTTAGCATTTCTCAGAAGTATTTGATGCTTAATTAGTAAAAGTTGAGCCCGTCTCTTCATTTCTTCCTAACCAGGCCCCACTTTTCGTTGTAATGACTCATTCACACACAGGGATCTTGAAAAGAGCATGTATGAACACTTGTTTCACTATATTCACTGCAACAACCACATCTACACTTTCTTAGGTCTAGGAATCTATTGAATTGCATCAAACAAATAGTTTTTGATGATTTCTAGCATTTCTCACAAGTATTTGATGCTTAATTAGTCAAAAATGAGCCCGTCTCTTCAATTCTTCCTAACGAGGCTCCACTTTTCGTTGTAATAACTCATTAACAGTTAAAGATCTTGAAAACAGCTTGTATGAACACATGATTCACTATATTCACGGCAACAACCACAACTACACTTTCTTGGGTCTAGGAATCTATTGATGATTTCTAGCATTTCTCGCAACTATTTGATGCTTAATTTGTCAAAAATGAGCCCGTCTCTTCATTTCTTCCTAACGAGGCTCCACTTTTCGTTGTAAGGCCTCATTCACACTCTAGGATCCTGAAAACAACTTGTATCAACACATGATTCACTATATTCACACCAAGAAACCCATCTACCCTTTCTTGGGTCTAGGAATCTATTGAATTGCATCAAACAAAGAGTTTTTGATGATTTCTAGCATTTCTCACAAGTATTTGATGCTTAATTAGTCAAAAATCAGCCCGTCTCATCATTTCTTCCTAACCAGGCTCCACTTTTTGTTGTCATGACTCATTCACACTTAAAGATCTTGAAAACGGCTTGTATGGACAGATGATTCACTATATTCACTGCAACAACCACATGTACACTTTCCTGGGACTAGGAATATGTGGAATTGCATCAAACAAAGTGTCCTTGATGATTTCTAGCATTTCTAACAAGTATTTGATGCTTAATTAGTCAAAAATGAGCCCGTCTCTACATTTCTTCCTAATAAGGCTTCACTTTTCGTTGTAATGCCTCATTCACACTCGAAGATCTTGAAAACAGCTTGTATGGACAGATGATTCTCTATATTCACTGCAACAACCACATCTATACTTTCTTGTGACGAGGAATATGTGGAATTGCATCAAACAAAGTGTCCTTGAGGATTTCTAGCATTTCTCACAAGTATATGATGCTTAATTGGTCAAAAATGAGCCCGTCTCTTCATTTCTTCCTAATGAGGCTCCACTTATCGTTGTAATGCCTCATTCACACTTAAAAATCTTGAAAACGGCTTCTATGTACACATGATTCACTATATTCACAGCAACAACCACATCTACACATTCTTTGGACTAGAAATATGTGGAATTGCATCAAACAAAATGTCCTTGATGATTTCCAGCATTTCTCACAAGTATTTGATGCTTAATTAGTCAAAAATCAGCCCGTCTCTTCATTTCTTCATAACGAGGCTCCACTTTTTGTTGTAATGACTCATTCACACTTAAAGATCTTGAAAACAGCTCGTATGAACACATGATTCACTCTATTCACTGCAACAACTGCATCAACACTTTCTTGGGACTAGAAATATGTCGAATTGCATCAAACAAAGTGTCCTTGATGATTTCTAGCATTTCTGACAAGTATTTGATGCTTATTTAGTCAAAAATGAGCCCGTCTCTTCATTTCTTCCTAACGAGGCTCCACTTTTCGTTGTAATGACTCATTCGAACTCAAGGATCTTGAAAAGAGCTTGTGGGAACACTTGATTCACTATATTCACTGCAAGAACCACATCTACACTTTCTTGGGTCTAGGAATATATGGAATTGCATGAAACAAATAGTTTTTGATGATTTCTAGCATTTCTCACCAGTATTTGATGCTTAATTAGTCAAAAATGAGCCTGTCTCTTCATTTCTTCCTAACGAGACTCCACTTTTTGTTGTAATGCCTCATTCACACTTAAAGATCTTGAAAACAGCTTGTATGAACACATGATTCACTATATTCACCGCAACAACCACTTCTACCATTTCATGGGACAAGCAATATGTGGAATTGCATCAAACAAAGTGTCCTTGTTGATTTCTAGCATTTCTCATAAGTATTTCATGCTTAATCAGTCAAAAATGAGCCCGTCTCTTCATTTCATCCAAATGAGCCTCCACTTCTAGTTGTAATGCCTCATTCACACTCAAGGATCTTGAAAACAATTTGTAAGAACACATGATTCACCATTTTCACTGCAACAACCCCATCTACCCTTTCTTGCGCCTAGGAATCTATTGAATTGCATCAAACAAAGAGTTTTTGATGATTTCTTGCATTTCTCACAAGTATTTGATGCTTAATTAGTCAAAAACGAGCCAGTCTCTTCATTTCTTCCTAACGAGGCTCTACTTTTCGTTGTAATGACTCATTCACACACAAGGATGTTGAAAACAGCTTGTATGAACACATGATTCACTATATTCACTGCAACAACCCCATCTACCCTTTCTTGGGTCTAGGAATCTATTGAATTGCATCAAACAAAGAGTTTTTGAAGATTTCTAGCATTTCTCACAAGTATTTGATGGTTTATTAGTCAAAAATGAGCCCGTCTCTTCATTTCTTCCTAACGAGGCGCCAATTTTCGTTCTAATGCCTCATTGACACTTAAAAATCCTAAAAACAGCTTGTATGAACCCATGATTCACTATATTCACTGCAACAACCACATCTACACTTTCTTGGGACTAGGAATATGTGGAATTGCATCAAACAAAGCGTCCATGATGATTTATAGCATTTCTCACAACTATTTGACGCTTAATTAGTCAAAAATGAGTCCGTCTCTTCATTTCATCCTAACCAGGCACCACTTTTCGTTGTAACGCCTCATTCACACTTAAAGATCTTGAAAACAACTTGTATGAACACATGACTCACTATATTCACTGCAACAACCACTTCTACCATTTCATGGGACTAGGAATATGTGGAATTGCATCAAACAAAGCGTCCTTGATGATTTCTAGCATTTCTCACAAGTATTTGAAGCTTAATTAGCCAAAAATGAGCCCGTCTCTTTATTTCTTCCTAACGAGCCCCCACTTTTCGTTGTAATGCCTCATTCACACTCAAGGATCTTGAAAACAATTTGTATGAACACATGATTCACTATGTTCACAGCAACAACCCCATCAACACTTTCTTGGGTCTAGGAATCTATTGAATTGCATCAATCAAAGAGTTTTTGAAGATTTCTAGCATTTCTCACAAGTATTTGATGCTTTATTAGTCAAAAATGAGCCCGTCTTTTTATTTCTTCCTAACGAGGCTCCACTTTTCGTTCTATTGCGTCATTCACACTTAAAGATCTTCAAAGCAGCTTGTATGAACACAATATTCACTATATTCACTGCAACAACCACATCTACACTTTCTTGGGACTAGGAATATGTGGAATTGCATCAAACAAAGCGTCCACGATGATTTCTAGCATTTCTCACAAGTATTTGGGGCTTAATTAGTCAAAAAAGAGCCCGTCTCTTCATTTCTTCCAAACGACGCTCCACTTTTCGTTGTAATGACTCATTCACACACATCGATGTTGAAAACAGCTTGTATGAACACATGATTCACTATCTTCACTGCAACAACCCCATCTACCCTTTCTTGGGTCTAGGAATCTATTGAATTGCATCAAACAAAGAGTTTTTGAAGATTTCCAGCATTTCCCACAAGTATTTGATGCTTTATTAGTCAAAAATGAGTCAGTCTCCTCATTTCTTCCTAACAAGGCTCCACTTTTCGTTGTAATGCCTCATTCACACTTAAAGATCTTGAAAACAGCTTGTAGGAACACATGATTCACTATATTCACTGCAACAACCACATCTACACTTTCTTGGGACTAGGAATATGTGGAATTGCATCAAACAAAGCGTCCATGGTGATTTCTAGCATTTCTCACAAGTATTTGATGCTTAATTAGTCAAAAATGAGCCCTTCTCTTCATTTCTTCCTAACCAGGCTCCACTTTTTGTTGTAATGCCTCATTTACACTTAAAGATCCTGAAAACAGCTTGTATGAACACATGATTCACTATATTCACCGCAACAACCACTTCTACCATTTCATGGGACTAGCAATATGTGGAATTGCATCAAACAAAGTGTCCTTGATGATTTCTAGCATTTCTCACAAGTATTTGATGCTTAATTATTCAAAAATGAGCCCGTCTCTTCATTTCTTCCAAACGAGCCTCCACTTCTCGATGTAATGCCTCATTCACGCTCAAGGATCTTGAAAACAATTTGTATGAACACATGATTCACTATGTTCACTGCAACAACCCAATCTACCCTTTCTTGCGTCTAGGAATCGATTGAATTGCATCAAACAAAGAGTTTTTGATGATTTCTAGCATTTCTCACAAGTATTTGATGCTTAATTAGTCAAAAATGAGCCAGAGTCTTCATTTCTTCCAAACGAGGCTCTACTTTTCGTTGTAATGACTCATTCACACACAAGGATGTTGAAAACAGCTTGTATGAACACATGATTCACTATCTTCACTGCAACAACCCCATCTACCCTTTCTTGGGTCTAGGAATCTATTGAATTGCATCAAACAAAAGAGTTTTTGATAATTTTTACCATTTCTCACAAGTATTTGATGCTTAATTAGTCAAAAATGAGCCCGTCTCTTCATTTCTTCCTAACCAGGCTCCACTTTTCGTTGTAATGCCTCATTCACACTTAAAGATCTTGAAAACAGCTTGCATGAACACATGATTCACTATATTCACTGCCACAACCACATCTACAAGTTCTCGGGTCTAGGAATCTATTGAATTGCATCAAACAAAGAGTTTTTGATAATTTCTAGCATTTCTCACAAGTATTTGTCGCTTAAATAGTCAAAAAGGAGCCCGTCTCTTCATTTCTTCCTAACGAGGTTCTACTTTTCGTTGTAATGCCTCATTCACACTCAAGGATCCTGAAAACAACTTGTATGAACACATGATTCACTATGTTCTCTGCAACAACCCCATCTACCCTTTCTTGGGACTAGGAATATGTCGAATTGCATCAAACAAAGAGTTTTTGATGTTTTCTGCCATTTCTCACAAGTATTTGATGCTTAATTAGTCAAAAATGAGCACGTCTCTTCATTTCTTCCTAACGAGGCACTACTTTTCGTTGTAATGCCTCATTCACACTCAAGGATCTTGAAAACAACTTGTATGAACACATGATTCACTATATTCGCTGCAACAACCACATCTGCACTTTCTTAAGTCTAGGAATCTATTGAATTGCATCAAGCAAATAGTTTTTTATGATTTCTAGAATTTCTCACAAGTATTTAATGCTTCATTAGTCAAAAATGAGCTTGTCTCTTCATTTCTTCCTAACGAGGCTCCAGTTTTCGTTCTAATGCCTCATTCACACTTAAAGATCTTGAAAACAGCTTGTATGAACACATGATTCACTATATTCACGGCAACAACCACAACTACACTTTCTTGGGTCTAGGAATCTATTGATGATTTCTAGCAGTTCTCGCAACTATTTGATGCTTAATTAGTCAAAAATGAGCCCGTCTCTTCATTTCTTCCTAACGAGGCTCTACTTTTGGTTGTAATGACTCATTCACACACAAGGATGTTGAAAACAGCTTTTATGAACACATGATTCACTATCTTCACTGCAACAACCCCATCTACCCTTTCTTGGGTCTAGGAATCTATTGCATTGCATCAAACAAAGAGTTTTTGAAGATTTCTAGCATTTGTCACAAGTATTTGACGCTTTATTAGTAAAAAATGAGCCAGTCTCCTCATTTCTTCCTAAGAAGGCTCCACTTTTCGTTGTAATGCCTCATTCACACTTAAACATCTTGAAAACAGCTTGTAGGAACACATGATTCACTATATTCACTGCAACAACCACATGTACACTTTCTTGGGACTAGGAATATGTGGAATTGCATCAAACAAAGCGTCCATGGTGATTTCTAGCATTTCTTACAAGTATTTGATGCTTAATTAGTCAAAAATGAGCCCGTCTCTTCATTTCTTCCTAACGAGGCTCCACTTTTCGTTGTAATGACTCATTCATACTTAAAGATCTTGAAAACAGCTTGTATGAACACATGATTCACTATATTCACGGCAACAACCACAACTACAGTTTCTTGGGTCAAGGAATCTATTGATGATTTCTAGCATTTCTCGCAACTATTTGATGCTTAATTAGTCAAAAATGAGCCCGTCTCTTCATTTCTTCCTAACGAGGCTCCACTTTTCGTTGTAGTGCCTCCTTCACACTCCAGGATCCTGAAAACAACTTGTATCAACACATGATTCACTATATTCACACCAACAACCCCATCTACCTTTTCTTGCGTCTAGGAATCTATTGAATTGCATCAAACAAAGAGTTTTTGATGATTTCTAGCATTTCTCACAAGTATTTGATGCTTAATTAGTCAAAAATGAGCCCGTCTCATCATTTCTTCCAAACGAGGCTCCACTTTTCGTTGTAATGACTCATTCACACTCAGGGATCCTGAAAAGAGCATGTATGAACACTTGTTTCACTATATTCACTGCAACAACCTCATCTACACTTTCTTAGGTCTAGGAATCTATTGAATTGCATCAAACAAATAGTTTTTGATGATTTCTAGCATATCTCACAAGTATTTGATGCTTAATTAGTCAAAAAGGAGCCCGTCTCTTCATTTCTTCCTAACCAGTCTCCACTTTTCGTTGTAATGACTCATTCACCCTCAGGGATCTTGAAAAGAGCATGTATGAACACTTGTTTCACTATATTCACTGCAACAACCGCATCTACACTTTCTTGGGTCTAGGAATCTATTGAACTGGATCAAACAAATAGTTTTTGATGATTTCTAGCATTTCTCACAAGTATTTGATGCTTCATTAGTCATAAATGAGCCCGTCGCTTCATTTCTTCCTAACGAGGCTCTACTTTTCATTGTAATGCCTCATTCAAACTCAAGGATCTTGAAAACAGCTTGTATGAACACATGATTCACTATATTCACTGCAACAACCACATCTTCACTTTCTTGGGACTAGGAATATTTGGAATTGCGTCAAACAAAGTGTCCTTGATGATTTCTAGCATTTCTCCCAAGTATTTTATGCTTAATTAGTCAAAAATGAGCCCGTCTCTTCATTTCTTCCTAACCAGGCTCCACTTTTCGTTTTAATGCCTCATTCACACTTAAAGATCTTGAAAGGAGCTTGGATGAACACATGATTCACTATATTCACTGCAACAACCACATGTACACTTTCTCGGGTCTAGGAATCTATTGAATCGCATCAAACAAAGTGTTTTTGATGATTTCTCACATTTCTCACAAGTATTTCATGCTTAATTAGTCGAAAATGAGCCCGTCTCTTCATTTCTTCCTAACGAGGCTCTACTTTTCATTTTAATGCCTCATTCACACTTAAAGATCTTGAAAGCAGCTTGGATGAACACATGATTCCCTATATTCACTGCAACGACCACTTGTACACTTTGTCGGGTCTAGGAATCTATTGAATTGCATCAAACAAAGTGTTTTTGATAATTTCTAGCTTTTCTCACAAGTATTTGACGCTTAAGTAGTCAAAAATGAGCCCGCTCTTCATTTCTTCCTGACGAGGCTCTACTTTTCGTTGTAATGCCTCATTCACAATCAAGGATCTTGAAAACAACTTGTATGAACACATGATTCACTGTGTTCACGTCAACAACCCCATCTACCCTTTCTTGGGTCTAGGAATTTATTGAATTGCATCAATCAAAGAGTTTTTGATGATTTCTAGCATTTCTCACAAGTATTTCATGCTTAATTTGTCAAAAATGAGGCTGTCTCTTCATTTCTTCCTAACGAGGCTCCACTTTTCGTTGTAATGACTCATTCACACTCAAGGATCTTGAATAGAGCTTGTATGAACACTTGTTTTGCTATATTCACTGCAACAACCACATCTACACTTTCTTGGGACTAGGAATATGTCGAATTGTATCAAACAAAGAGTCCCTGATGATTTCTAGCATTTCTCACAAGTATTTGATGCTTAATTAGTCAAAAATGAGCCCGTCTCTTCATTTCTTCCTAACGAGGCTCCACGTTTCGTTGTAATGACTCATTCACACTCAAGGATCTTGAAAACAGCTGGTATGGAGAGATGATTCACTATATTCACTGCAACAACCACATTTACACTTTTTTGGGACTAGGAATAGGCGGAATTGCATGAAAGAAAGAGTCCTCGATGATTTCTAGCATTTCTCACAAGTATTTGACGCTTAATTAGTCAAAAATGAGTCCGTCTCTTCATTTCTTCCTAACGAGACTCCACTTTTCGTTGTAATGCCTCTTTCACACTGAAGGATCTTGAAAACAGCTCCTATGAACACATGATTCACTATATTCACAACAACAACCACATCTACACTTTCTTGGGACTAGGAATATGTGGAATTGCATCAAACGAGGTGTCCCTGATGATTTCTAGCATTTCTCACAAGTATTTGATGCTTAATTAGTCAAAAATGAGCCCGTCTCTTCATTTCTTCCTACCGAGGCTCCACTTTTAGTTGTAATGCCTCATTCACCCTTAAAGATCTTGAAAACAGCTTGTATGAACACATGATTCACTATATTCACGGCAACAACCACAACTCCACTTTCTTGGGTCTAGGAATCTATTGATGATTTCTAGCATTTCTCACAAGTATTTGATGCTTAATTTGTCAAAAATGACCCCGTCTCTTCATTTCTTCCTAACGAGGCTCCACTTTTCGTTGTAATGACTCATTCCCACTCAAGGATCTTGAAAAGAGCTTGTATGAACACTTGATTCACTATATTCAATGCGACAACCACATCTACACTTTCTTGGGTCTAGGAATCTATTGAATTGCATCAAACAAATAGTTTTTGATGATTTCTAGCAATGCTCACAAGTATTTGATGCTTAATTAGCCAAAAATGAGCCCGTCGCTTCATTTCTTCCTAACGAGGCTCCACTTTTTGTTGTAATGACTCATTCCCACTCAAGGATCTTGAAAAGAGCTTGTATGAACACTTGATTCACTATATTCACTGCGACAACCACATCTACACTTTCTTGGGTCTAGGAATCTATTGAATTGCATCAAACAAATAGTTTTTGATGATTTCTAGCATTTCTCACAAGTATTTGATGCTTAATTAGCCAAAAATGAGCCCGTCGCTTCATTTCTTCCTAACGAGGCTCTACTTTTCGTTGTAATGCCTCATTCAAACTCAAGGATCTTGAAAACAGCTTGTATGAACACATGATTCACTCTATTCACTACAACAACTACATCTACACTTTCTTGGGACTAGGAATATTTGGAATTGCGTCAAACAAAGTGTCCTTGATGATTTCTAGCATTTCTCCCAAGTATTTTATGCTTAATTAGTCAAAAATGAGCCCGTCTCTTCATTTCTTCCTAACCAGGCTCCACTTTTCATTTTAATGCCTCATTCACACTTAAAGATCTTGAAAGCAGCTTGGATGAACACATGATTCCCTATATTCACTGCAACGACCACATGTACACTTTGTCGGGTCTAGGAATCTATTGAATTGCATCAAACAAAGTGTTTTTGATAATTTCTAGCATTTCTCACAAGTATTTGACACTTAAGTAGTCAAAAATGAGCCCGTCTCTTCATTTCTTCCTGACGAGGCTCTACTTTTCGTTGTAATGCCTCATTCACAATCAAGGATCTTGAAAACAACTTGAATGAACACATGATTCACTATACTCACTGCAACAACCACATCTACCCTTTCTTGGGACTGGGAATATGTGGAATTGCATCAAGCAAAGAGTCCTGGATGATTTCTAGCATTTTTCAGAATTATTTGATGCTTAATTAGTCAAAAAAGAGCCCGTCTCTTCATTTCTTCCTAACAAGGCTCTTCTTTTCATTGTAATGCCTCATTCACACTCAAGGATCTTGAAAACAACTTGTATGAACACATGATTCACTATATTCACCGCAACAACCCCATCTGCCCTTTCTTGGGTCTAGGAATCAATTGAATTGCATCAAACAAAGAGTTTTTGATGATTTCTAGCATTTCTCACAAGTATTTGATGCTTAATTAGTCAAAAATGAGCCCGTCTCTTCATTTCTTCCTAACGAGGCTCCACGTTTCGTTGTAATGACTCATTCACACTTAAGGATCTTGAAAACAGCTGGTATGGACAGATGATTCACTATATTCACTGCAACAACCACATTTACACTTTTTTGGGACTAGGAATATGCGGAATTGCATGAAACAAAGAGTCCTTGATGATTTCTAGCATTTCTCACAAGTATTTGACGCTTAATTAGTCAAAAATGAGTTCGTCTCTTCATTTCTTCCTAACGAGGCTCCACTTTTCGTTGTAATGCCTCTTTCACACTCAAGGATCTTGAAAACAGCTCCTATGAACACATGATTCACTATATTCACAACAACAACCACATCTACACTTTCTTGGGACTAGGAATATGTGGAATTGCATCAAACGAGGTGTCCTTGATGATTTCTAGCATTTCTCACAAGTATTTGATGCTTAATTAGTCAAAAATGAGCTCGTCTCTTCATTTCTTCCTAACGAGGCTCCACATTTTGATGCGGAAAACCCCCAAAAGATGTGGCTTAGGGACCCAACGCACACAATGAATCAAAGAGCAACTAGGAAAGCTAAATCAGAGTTTAATAACACAAACCCTAGACCCAATATTCGAAGGAACACGAACCTAGGGTATTCAAGATGGATATGGACGCCACACTCCAGAAAAGGAAGGAATTGGGAGTGATAAGTCGATTTGAACGCCACAAGAAGAAGTACCTTTTGATAAGTTCTTTAGTTCTTAGAAGAACAGAGGGAGAAAATCCCTTGCTTTCTATTTCACTCAAAGTTGTATATTTTCCAAAGCTTACAAGGGGTGCCTATTTATAGGCTTAGATTGCAATCCTAAAGGGGTAAAATTCCTATTTAGGAGAAATCCCTATTTTGGAGGAATTTCGGAGTAATTCCAGCACATACAATGAACTCCTATTTAGGAGTCAATGCTATCATTTAGTTTGACCTATTAAGTAGTCCAATTATATTAATTAGGCCTGGGCTCTCTTTAAAACTTGAATTCGCACCATTTGAAGTCTGGTTGGCCTGAATGTCCAGAATCAGCCCATTTAGTGCTTCTTTGATCTTTTTGGCCCTAGCTCGTGTTATTAGGCCTTCTGGAATGTGGAATGGACCTCTAGCATCCATTGAATCTCTAGCTCGTGTTATCGGGCCTTCTGGAATGTGCAATGGACCTCTTATATCAATTGAAGCTCTAGCTTGTGTTATTGGGCCTTCTTGAATGTGTGATGGACTTTTTGCATCATTTGAAGCCTTCCACCCATCATCTCCATGATTCTCATCATTCCCCCCTCCTCAAAAGGATTCACCCTCGAATCATCACCTACATCAAAAGGGGAAAGGTCAGAAACATTAAATGTTGCACTCACATTATACTCACCAGGAAGGTCTAACTTATAAGCATTGTCATTAATTCGTGCTAGAACTTGGAAGGAACCATCTCCTCTAGGTTGTAGCTTTGAATGCCTCTGAGCTGGGAATCATTCCTTTCGCATATGCACCCAAACCCAATCACCAGGTTCAAACACCACCTTCTTTCGTTCCTTGTTGACATGGGATGCGTATTGCTCAGTTCGTTTTTCAATATGTTGTCGCACCTTCTCATGCAATTTTTTTATCATGTCAGCTTTGCATTCACCATCAACGTTGGCATACTCATTGACTGGTATAGGTACCAAATCCAGAGGAGTCAATGGATTAAAACCATATACAATTTCAAATGGAGAGTAGCTAGTAGTAGAATGAACACTCCTATTATATGCAAACTCGACATGTGGTAAACAATCTTCCCATGTTTTCAAATTCGTTCGAATAATAGCACGCAAAAGAGTAGAAAGAGTTCGATTAACCACCTCAGTCTGTCCATCAGTTTGTGGATGACAAGTAGTTGAAAACAATAGCTTAGTACCTAACTTACCCCACAAAGTCTTCTAGAAGTAGCTTAAGAACTTTGTATCTCGGTCTGAAACAATGCTCCGTGGCATGCCATGCAAACGCACTACTTCTCTAAAGAACAAGTCAGCCACATTGTTTGCATCATCAGTTTTATGGCACGAGATGAAGTGTGTCATCTTTGAAAATCTATCAACAACAACAAATATAGAATCCCTACCCCGTTTTGTTCGCAGCAATCCCAGTACAAAGTCCATGGATAAATCAACCCAAGGATGGCTAGGTATGTGTAAAGGGGTATACAAGCCATGGGGTAAAACTCTAGATTTAGCCTGTTTGCATGTTATGCATTTCTCACATATCCTCTCAACATCTCGTTTCATGCGTGGCCAAAATAAGTGTTCATTTAGGACATCTAGGGTTTTCCTAACTTCGAAATGACCCATTAGACCACCCTCATGAGCTTCTCTTACAACTAACTCCCTTAAAGAACTCATAGGCATGCATAAACGATTTTCCCTAAATAAGAAACCCTTATGCCTATAAAACTTCTCAAAGGCTGACTTCTCACATGCTCCATACACATTAGCAAAGTCCGGATCATTCACATATAAACCTTTAATATGTTCAAATCCTAATAAGTTTGCAGTAAGTGTAGAGATAAGGGCATACCTGCGAGATAATGCATCAGCTACCATATTGTCCTTACCGTGTTTATATTTGATGTTGTAGGGAAAGGTCTCAATGAATTTAATCCACTTGGCATGTCTTTTGTTCAACTTTCCTTGTCCCTTTAAGTGCTTCAACGATTCATGGTCAGTATGGATGACAAACTCCTTGGACCAAAGGTAATGTTGCCATGTCTCCAAAGCCCGTACCAATGCATACATCTCTTTATCAGAAGTAGGATAATTAAGGCTTGCTCCACTTAGCTTTTCACTGAAGTAAGCAATTGGGCGCCTTTCCTGCATCAAAACAGCTCCGATGCCAATACCTGAAGCATCACACTCAATCTCGAAAGCTTTTTCAAAGTTAGGTAAAGCGAGTAGGGGTGCAGAACTTAATTTTTCCTTGATGCAATTAAAAGCCTTGTCTTGGTCACTACCCCACCTAAAACTCATGTTCTTTTTGATAAGCTCAGTGAGTGGTGCAGTAATGGTGCTAAAGTCCCTAACAAAGCATCTATAGAAACTAGCTAGACCATGAAAGCTACGCACATCACTAATTGACCAATCACGAATTGCCTTAACTTTTTTCTCGTCAACCTCAACACCTTTAGAACTCACAACATAGCCAAGAAATGTGATCTGATTAGTACAAAAGGAACATTTCTTTAAGTTAGCATACAATTTTTCAGAACGTAAAACACTTACAATAGAACATAAATGATCAAGATGCTCTTATACGGTTTTACTATAGACCAAAATATAATCAAAATACACAACCACAAATTTACCAATGAATGGACGCAAAACATGATTCATTAGTCGCATAAAAGTGCTTGGTGCATTAGTGAGACCAAATGGCATAACAAGCCATTCATACAAACCGTACTTAGTTTTGAAAGCTGTTTTCCACTCATCTCCCTCTCTCATCCTAATCTGATGATATCCACTTTTCAAATCAATCTTAGAAAAGACACAGGAACCATGCAATTCATCCAACATATCATCTAATCTAGGTATGGGGTGACGATACTTTATAGTGATTTTGTTGATTGCTCGACAATCAACACACATCCTCCAAGTCCCATCTTTCTTAGGTACAAGTAGGATAGGAACAGCACATGGACTCATGCTTTCCCTCACATATCCTTTGGAAATAAGCTCCTTAACCTGCCTTTGAAGCTCCATTGTCTCCTCAGGATTACTCTTATATGCTAGCCGGTTAGGGATGGATGCACCTGGGATGAAATCAATTTGATGCTCAATTCCTCTATTAAGTGGCAATCCACTTGGGATATCGTCAAGGAATACATCTTCAAATTCCTACAATAGAGCAACAACAACACTAGGCAAAGATGGGTCAAACTTGTTAGTGTTAAAATAAACCTCCTTGTACAAAAGTACAATCATAGGTTGTTTGGCATAGAATGCTCTTTTGACATCACTCCCTTTTGCATAGAAACTTTCTCTTTTCTTCTCTTTCTCTTGTGTCATCACGTTTTCTCCTCTCTTCTCTCTTTTATCAATCTTTCTTTTCTGTTCACACTCATTTTTAATCCTTAATTGATCCTCATAAGCTTGTTGAGGCAATAATGGTACAAGAGTGACAGGTTTTTCATTCATTACAAAGGAATATCGGTTCTTAAAGCCATCATGCATAACTCGCCTATCAAATTGCCATGGTCTTCCTAAAAGAATGTGGCCCACATGCATAGGTACAACATCACATAAAATTTCATCACGGTACCTTCCGATAGAAAATGATATGAGCACTTGCTTATTTACCTTGACTTCACCACTCTCATTCAACCATTGCAGCTTATATGGCCTAGGATGCTTCATGGTAGGTAAATCCAACTTCTCAACCATAGTTGTGCTAGCAAAATTAGTGCAACTACCACCATCAATAATCATACTACATACCTTATCTTTGATGAGACACCTCGTCTGAAAGATGTTATCTCGTTGCACCTCATTTTCTTCCTTTACTTGCACATTCAATGCTCACCTTGTAACAAGAGCTACTCCATTAACTGGATACTCCTCTCCATCACTTTCACCCTCTGATGATGGCACAGAATCATCATCTGATTCACTTTCAGTTTCAACTTCATCATTACTTCTCAAGATCATTGCACGCTTATTTGGACATGGAGATGCAATGTGACCCCTGCCCAAACACTTAAAACATTTAATATCTCTATTTCTACTTGGTTGGGGGTCAGAATTACCTGCCTCCTTGCTAGAACCCACATTCTTGTACTTGGATAGCTCGGCTTTGGACTTGTAGTTGGTCATCTCGTCCCTTTTATTCCAATTTGGCTTCCAAGATAAGGTAGATCCTGAGTTCTGCCCAAACCGTGTGGAACCCTTTCATTTGAGTTGCCTTTCAACTTTCATGGCCATGTGTACCATGTCTTCTAATTCCACATAGTGTTGCAATTCAACCACATTTGCTATGTCCTTATTTAGCCCTTGCAGAAATCGAGCCATGGTTGCTTCTCTATCTTCTTCTACATTCGCCCGAATCATGGTAATCTCCATCTCCTTGTGGTAATCCTCCACACTTTTGGTGCCCTGAGTGAGCCCTTGCAGCCTTTGGTACAGCTCCCTATAATAGTGATTAGGGACAAACCTCCTCCTCATAATAGTCTCCATCTCCTCCCATGTATCAATAGGCCTCTCACAATTCCTTCTCCTAGTCAAAACAAGTTGATCCCACCAAATAATAGCATAATCAATGAATTCAACTGCAGCAAGCTTTACCTTTTTCTCCTCGGAATAGTTGCGGCAATCAAAAACCAATTCAACCTTCTTCTCCCATTCTAGGTATGCATCAAGATCATTCTTACCTTGGAATGAAGGAAATGTCATTTTAATACTGCCCAAATTATGGTCATAGGGGCCTTGCCTCCCAAATTCTCTTTGATCCCTTCTATTGTTAGCAGTTCGGACCACAGTAGTTTGATCATCAATTTCATCATCTTCTACATCATCTTCATGGTCATAGGCACGTCTCAACTGCCTTCTTGCTTTAGGAGCCTCATACTCCCCATGCCTCCTTTGCAACTCTGCTATAGTATTAGATTGCTCCTCCATCCTCTCCCTCATATCATCAAATCTGGTATTCATACGCTCAAATTGTTGTTGCATAGCTTTGATCATGAAGGACACATCACCAGCTCCCTCTTGAGCTGCACCTTTATCTTTGGATGTCATAGTATTACTTCTACACAAAATAATAAGATACCTCAGATAGCACTCCCTCACGTGTTTCACTCAAAAGAAGGTGTCACACTCTCTCGTGTTTACACTCTTTATGACTTTTTCTTTATATGAACTTTCACTCTTGCCTTTTACCACTCGGATTTCTCCTTTCAGCTCTATAAAGAACTAAAGAAGGTAAATCAAGAGTATTGATTTTGAACAGAATAAGATAAATGGTGTAGAATTGAACAAATCGGAGAACAAGGAATCAAAAAACGAAAAAGGATATCAAGGCAAACGATTTTAATGAACTAAACTCACAAAAAGAATCAGGATAAGGGAAGTTAAATTTAGAGGACAAACTTGGATAACAAGATAGGAAAATGGATGGCAGAATTGGAGTTGAGTAAAAAACTTTGTTATTATTGTGGCCAATATGACCAAACTGTCAACTTTATCAATAACTTGAATTTCATGTTTCCGTTCTTTTCTTCTTTTTCTTGTACTTTTTCTTTCTTTTTCTTTTTTTTTTTTCGTTGATCCTTTTTTTTTTCTTTTTCTTTTCTTTTGCTCAACACAAAACAACAGTAGAACACTTAGATACAATAATTGGAATTGAAATTAGCACATTGAGAAGGATTGCAAGCAAACAGATTTGTGCATTTGAATTGTAACGCACATAATAGACAAATTGAAACAAAATAAATAAATCATAAGGTAGAAAATTGAAGAGTGAGTGGATTCAACCTGATTTAGAGCTAAGCTCTGATACCAACTGATGTGGAAAACCCCCAAAAGACGTGGCTTAGGGACCCAACGCACACAATGAATCAAAGAGCAACCAGGAAAGCTAAATCAGAGTTTAATAACACAAACCCTAGACCCAATATTCGAAGGAACATGAACCTAGGGTATTCAAGATGGATATGGACGCCACACTCCAGAAAAGGAAGGAATTGGGAGTGATAAGTCGATTTGAACGCCACAAGAAGAAGTACCTCTTGATAAGTTCTTTAGTTCTTAGAAGAACCGAGGGAGAAAAACCCTTGCTTTCTATTTCACTCAAAGTTGTATATTTTCCAAAGCTTACAAGGGGTCCTATTTATAGGCTTAGATAGCAATCCTAAAGGGGTAAAATTCCTATTTAGGAGAAATCCCTATTTTGGAGGAATTTCGGAGTAATTCCAGCACATACAATGAACTCCTATTTAGGAGTTAATGCTATCATTTAGTTTGACCTATTAAGTAGTCCAATTATATTAATTAGGCCTGGGCTCTCTTTAAAACTTGAATTCGCACCATTTGAAGCCTGGTTGGCCTGAATGTCCAAAATCAGCCCATTTAGTGCTTCTTTAATCTTTCTGGCCCTAGCTCGTGTTATTGGGCCTTCTGGAATGTGGAATGGACCTCTAGCATCCATTGAATCTCTAGCTCGTGTTATTGGGCCGTCTGGAATGTGCAATGGACCTCTAGTATCAATTAAAGCTCTAGCTTGTGTTATTGGGCCTTCTTGAATATGTGATGGACTTTTTGCATCATTTGAAGCCTTCCACCCATCATCTCCACGATTCTCATCACATTTCATTGTAATGCCTCATTCACACTTAAAGATGTTGAAAACAGCTTGTATGAGCACATGATTCACTATATTCACTACAACAACCACATCTACACTTCCTTGGGAATAGGAATATGTGAAATTGCATCAAACAAGGAGTCCTGGATGATTTCTAGCATTTCTCACAAGTATTTGATGCTTAATTAGTCAAAAATGAGCCTGTCTCTTCATCTCTTGCTAACGAGGCTGTACTTTTCGTTGTAATGCCTCATTCAAACTCAAGGATCTTGAAAACAGCTTGTATGAACAAATGATTCACTATATTCACTGCAACAACCACATCTACACTTCCTTGGGACTAGGATTATGTGAAATTGCATCAAACAAGGAGTCCTTGATGATTTCTAGCATTTCTCACAAGTATTTGATGCTTAATTAGTCAAAAATGAGCCCGTCTCTTGATTTCTTCCTAACGAGGCTCTACTTTTCGTTGTAATGCCTTTTTCACACTCAAGGATCTTGAAATCAAATCGTATGAACACATGATTCACTATATTCACAGCAACAACCCCATCGACCATTTCTTGGGTCTAGGAACCTATTGAATTGCATCAAACAAAGAGTTTTTGATGATTTCTAGCATTTCTCACTAGTATTTGATGCTTAATTAGTCAAAAATGAGCCCGTCTCTTCATTTCTTCCTAACCATGCTCTACTTTTCGTTGTAATGCCTCATTCACACTCAAGGATCTTGGAAAGAACTTGAATGAACACATGATTCACTATATTCACTGCAACAACCACATCTACACTTTCTTGGGACTAGGAATATGTCGAATTGCATCAAACAAAGTGTCCTTGATGATTTCAAGCATTTCTCACAAGTATTTGATGCTTAATTAGTCAAAAATGAGCCCGTCTCTTCATTTCTTCCTAACGAGGCTCCACTTTTCGTTGTAATGCCTCATTCACACTTAAAGATCTTGAAAACAGCTTGAATGAACACATGATTCACTATATTCACGGGAACAACCACATCTACACTTTCTTGGGTCTAGGAATCTATTGATGATTTCTAGCATTTCTCACAAGTATTTGATGCTTAATTAGTTAAAAATGAGCCGGTCTCTTCATTTCTTCCAAACGAGGCTCCACTTTCCGTTGTAATGACACATTCACTCTCAAGGATCCTGAAAAGAGCTTGTATAAACACCTGATTCACTATATTCACTGCAACAACCACATCTACACTTTCTTCGGCCTTGGAATTTATTGAATTGCATCAAACAAATTGTTTTTGATGATTTCAAGCATTTCTCACAAGTATTTGATGCTTAATTAGTCAAAAATGAGCCCGTCTCTTCATTTCTTCCTAACGAGGCTCTACTTTTCATTGTAATGCCTCATTCAAACTCAAGGATCTTGAAAACAGCTTGTATGAACACATGATTCACTATATTCACTGCAACAACCACATCTACACTTTCTTGGGACTAGGAATATTTGGAATTGCGTCAAACAAAGTGTCCTTGATGATTTCTAGCATTTCTCCCAAGTATTTTATGCTTAATTAGTCAAAAATGAGCCCGTCTCTTCATTTCTTCCTAACGAGGCTCTCCTTTTCGTTGTAATGCCTCCTTCACAATCAAGGATCTTGAAAACAACTTGAATGACCACATGATTCACTATATTCACTGCAACAACCACATCTACTCTTTCTTGGGACTAGGAATATGTGGAATTGCATCAAACAAAGAGTCCTTCATGATTTCTAGCATTTCTCACAAGTATTTGATGCTTAATTAGTCAAAAATGAGCCCGTCTCTTCATTTCTTCCTAATGAGGCTCTTCTTTTCGTTGTAATGCCTCATTCACACTCAAGGATCTTGAAAACAACTTGTATGAACGCATGATTCACTATATTCCCTGCAACAACCCCATCTACCCTTTCTTCGGGCAAGGAATCTATTGAATTGCATCAAACAAAGAGTTTTCGATGATTTCTATCATTTCTCACAAGTATTTGATGCTTAATTAGTCAAAAATGAGTCCGTCTCTTCATTTCTTCCTAACGAGGCTCCACTTTTCGTTGTAATGCCTCATTCACTCTCAAGGATATTGAAAACAACTTGAATGAACACATGATTCACTATATTCAATGCAACAACCCCATCTACCCTTTCTTGGGTCTAGGAATCTATTGAATTGCATCAAACAAAGAGTTTTTCACGATTTCTAGCATTTCTCACAAGTATTTGATCCTTAATTAGTCAAAAATGAGCCTGTCTCCTCATTTCTTCCTAACGAGGCTCTACTTTTCGTTGTAATGCCTCATTCAAACTCAAGGATCTTGAAAACAGCTTGTATGAAAACTTGATTCACTATATTCACTGCAACAACCACATCTATACTTTCTTGGGACTAAGAATATTTGGAATTGCGTCAAACAAAGTGTCCTTGATGATTTCTAGCATTTCTCCCAAGTATTTGATGCTTAATTAGTCAAAAATGAGCCCGCCTCTTCATTTCTTCCTAACGAGGGTCTCCTTTTCGTTGTAATGCCTGATTCACAATCAAGGATCTTGAAAACAACTTGAATGAACACATGATTCACTATATTCACTGCAACAACCACATCTACCCTTTCTTGGGACTACGAATATGTGGAATTGCATCAAACAAAGAGTCCTTCATGATTTCTAGCATTTCTCACAAGTATTTGATGCTTAATTAGTCAAAAATGAGCCCGTCTCTTCATTTCTTCCTCACGAGGCTCTTCTTTTCGTTGTAATGCCTCATTCACACTCAAGGATCTTGAAAACAACTTGTATGAACATATGATTCACTATATTCCCTGCAACAACCCCATCTACCCTTTCTTGGGGCAAGGAATCTATTGAATTGCATCAAACAAAGAGTTTTTGATGATTTCTATCATTTCTCACAAGTATTTGATGCTTAATTAGTCAAAAATGAGCCCGTCTCTTAATTTCTTCCTAATGTGGCTCCACTTTTCGTTGTAATGCCTCATTCACACTTAAGGATCTTGAAAACAACTTGAATGAACACATGATTCACTATATTTAATGCAACAACCCCATCTACCATTTCTTGGGTCTAGGAATCTATTGAATTGCATCAAACAAAGAGTTTTTCATGATTTCTAGCATTTCTCACAAGTATTTGATCCTTAATTAGTCAAGAATGAGCCCGTCTCTTCATTTCTTCCTAACCTGGCTCCACTTTTTGTTGTAATGCCTCATTCACACTCAAGGATCCTGAAAACAGCTCGTATGAACACATGGTTCACTATATTCACTGCAACAACCACATCAACACTTTCTTGGGACTAGGAATATGTGGAATTGCATCAAACAAAGTGTCCTTGATGATTTCAAGCATTTCTCACATGTATTTGATGCTTAATTAGTCAAAAATGAGCCCGTCTCTTCATTTCTTCCTAACCAGGTTGCACGTTTCGTTGTAATGTCTCATTCACACTCAAAGATCTTGAAAACAGCTTCAATGGACAGATGATTCACTATATTCACTGCAACAACCACATTTACACTTTCTTGGGAATAGGAATATGCGGAATTGCATCAAACAAAGAGTCCTTGACATTTTTCTAGCATTTCTCACAAGTATTTGATGCTTAATTAGTCAAAAATGAGCCTGTCTCTTCATTTCTTCCTAACGAGGCTCCACTTTTCATTGTAATATCTCATTCACACTTAAAGATCTTGAAAACAGCTTGTATGAACACATGATTCACTATATTCACTTCAACAACCACATCTATACACTTTCTTGGGTCTAGGAATCTATTGAATAGCATCAAACAAATAGTTTTTGATGATTTCTAGCATTTCTCACAAGTATTTGATGCCTAATTAGTCTAAAATGGGCCCGTCTCTTCATTTCTTCCTAACGAGGCTCTCCTTTTCGTTGTAATGCCTCATTCACAATCAAGGATCTTGAAAACAACTTGAATGAACACATGATTCACTGTATTCACTGCAACAACCACATCTACCCTTTCTTGGGACTAGGAATATGTGGAATTGCATCAAACAAAGAGTCCTTGATGATTTCTAGCATTTCTTACAAGTATTTGATGCTTAATTAGTCAAAAATGTGCCCGTCTCTTCATTTCTTCCTAACGAGGCTCTTCTTTTCGGCTCTTCTTTTCGTTGTAATGCCTCATTCACACTCAAGGATCTTGAAAACAACTTGTATGAACACATGATTCACTATATTCACTGCAACAACCACATCTACACATTCTTGGGACAAGGAATATGTGGAAATGCCTCAATCAAAGTGTCCTTGATGATTTCTACCATTTCTCACAAGTATTTGATGCTTAATTAGTCAAAAATGAGCCCGTCTCTTCATTTCTTCCTAACGAGGCTCCACTTTTCGTTGTAATGCCTCATTCACACTTAAAGATCTTGAAAACAGCTTGTATGAACACATGATCCACTATATTCACTTCAACAACCACATCTATACACTTTCGTGGGTCTAGGAATCTATTGAATTGCATCAAACAAATAGTTTTTGATGATTTCTAGCATTTCTCACAAGTATTTGATGCCTAATTAGTCTAAAATGGGCCCGTCTCTTCATTTCTTCCTAACGAGGCTCTCCTTTTCGTTGTAATGCCTCATTCACAATCAAGGATCTTGAAAACAACTTGAATGAACACATGATTCACTGTATTCACTGCAACAACCACATCTACCCTTTCTTGGGACTAGGAATATGTGGAATTGCATCAAACAAAGAGTCCTTGATGATTTCTAGCATTTCTTACAAGTATTTGATGCTTAATTAGTCAAAAATGTGCCCGTCTCTTCATTTCTTCCTAACGAGGCTCTTCTTTTCGTTGTAATGCCTCATTCACACTCAAGGATCTTGAAAACAGTTGTATGAACACATGATTCACTATATTCACTGCAACAACCACATCTACACATTCTTGGGACAAGGAATATGTGGAAATGCATCAATCAAAGTGTCCTTGATGATTTCTACCATTTCTCACAAGTATTTGATGCTTAATTAGTCAAAAATGAGCCCGTCCCTTCATTTCTTCCTAACGAGGCTCCACTTTTCGTTCTAATGCCTCATTCACACTTAAAGATCTTGAAAACAGCTTGTATGAACACATGATTCACTATATTCACTTCAACAACCACATCTATACACTTTCGTGGGTCTAGGAATCTATTGAATTGCATCAAACAAATAGTTTTTGATGATTTCTAGCATTTCTCACAAGTATTTGATGCTTAATTAGTCAAAAATGAGCCTGCCTCTTCATTTCTTCCTAACCAGGCTCCACGTTTCGTTGTAATGCCTCATTCACACAGAAAGATGTTGAAAACAGCTTGTATGAACACATGATTCACTATATTCACTGCAACAACCACCTCTACACTTTCTTGGGACTGGGAATAGGTTGAATTGCATCAAACAAAGAGTCCTTGATGATTTCTAGCATTTCTCAAAAGTATTTGGTGCTTAATTAGTCAAAAATGAGCCCACTGAAGGGTCTTAAAAACAACTTGTATGAACACATGATTCACTATATTCACCGCAACAACCCCATCTACCCTTTCTTGGGTCTAGGAATCTATTGAATTGCATCAAACAAAGAGTTTTTGATGATTTCTAGTATTTCTCACAAGTATTTGATGCTTAATTACTCAAAAATGAGCCCGTCTCTTCGTTTCTTCCTAACGAGGCTCTACTTTTTGTTGTAATGCCTCATTCAAACTCAAGGATCTTGAAAACAACTTGAATGAACACATGAGGCACTATATTTACAGCAACAACCCCATCTACCCTTTCTTGGGTCTAGGAATCTAGTGAATTGCTTCAAACAAAGAGTTTTTGATGATTTCTAGCATTTCTCACAAGTATTTCACGCTTAATTAGTCAAAAATGAGCCCGTCTCTTCATTTCTTCCTAATGAGGCTCCACTTTTCGTTGTAATGCCTCATTCACACTCAAGGATCTTGAAAACAACTTGTATGAAAACACGATTCACTATCTTCACCGCAACAAACCCATCTACCATTTCTTGTGTCTAGGAATCTGTTGAATTGAATCAAACAAAGAGTTTTTGATGATTTCTAGCATTTCTCACAAGTATTTGATGCTTAATTAGTCAAAAATGAGCCCGTCTCTTCATTTCTTCCTAACGAGGCTCTACTTTTCGTTGTAATGCCTCATTCACAATTAAAGATCTTGAAAACAGCTTTTAGGAACACATGATTCAATATATTCACAGCAACAACCACATCTACACTTTCTTGGGACTGGGAATATGTCGAATTGGATCAAACAAAGAGTCCTTGATGATTTCTAGCATTTCTCACAAGTATTTGATGCTTAATTAGTCAAAAATGAGCCCGTCTCTTCATTTCTTGCTAACGAGGCCCTACTTTTCGTTGTAAGGCCTCATTCACACTCAAGGATCTTGAAAACAAATTGTATGAACACATGATTCACTATGTTCACTGCAACAACCCCATCTACCCTTTCTTGGGTCTAGGAATCTATTGAATTGCATCAAAAAAAGAGTTTTTGATGATTTCTAGCATTTCTCACAAGTAATTGATGCTTAATTAGTCAAAAATGAGCCCATCTCTTCATTTCTACCTAACCAGGCTCCACTTTTCATTGTAATGCCGCATTCACACTTAAAGATCTCGAAAACAGCATGTACGAACACATGATTCGCTATATACACTGCAACAACCACATCTATACTTTCTTGGGACTAGGAATATGTGGAATTGCTTCAAACAAAGTGTCCTTGATTATTTCTAGCATTTCTCACAAGTATTTGATGCTTAATTAGTCAAAAATGAGCTCTTCTCCTCATTTCTTCCTAACGAGGCTCCACGTTTCGTTGTAATGCCTCATTCACACTTCAAGCTCTTGAAAACAGCTTGTATGAACACAGAATTCACTATATTCACTGCAACAACCACATCTACTCTTTCTTGTGTTTAGGAATCTATTGAATTGCATGAAACAAATAGTTTTTCATGATTTCTAGCATTTCTCACAAGTATTTGATGCTTAATTAGTCAAAAATGAGCCCGTCTCTTGATTTCTTCCTAACGAGGCTCTACTTTTCGTTGTAATGCCTTTTTCACACTCAAGGATCTTGAAATCAAATCGTATGAACACATGATTCACTATATTCACAGCAACAACCCCATCTACCATTTCTTGGGTCTAGGAACCTATTGAATTGCATCAAACAAAGTGTCCTTGATGATTTCAAGCATTTCTCACAAGTATTTGATGCTTAATTAGTCAAAAATGAGCCCGTCTCTTCATTTCTTCCTAACGAGGCTCCACTTTTCGTTGTAATGCCTCATTCACACGTAAAGACCTCCAAAACAGCTTGTATGAACACATGATTCACTATATTCACTGCAACAGCCACATCTACACTTTCTTGGGACTGGGAATATGAGGAATTGCACCAAACAAAGTGTCCTTGATGATTTCTAGCATTTCTCACAAGTATTTGACGCTTAATTAGTCAAAAATGAGCCCGTCTCTTTATTTCTTCCTAACCAGGCTCCACTTTTTGTTGCAATGACTCATTCACACTTAAAGATCTTGAAAACAGCTTGTATGAACACATCATTCAGTATATGCACTGCAACAACCACATCTACACTTTCTTGGGACTAGGAATAAGTGGAATTGCATCAAACAAAGTGTCCATGATGATTTCTAGGATTTCTCACAAGTATTTGATGCTTAATTAGTCAAAAATGAGCCCGTCTCTTCATTTCTTCCTAACGAGGCTCCTCTTTTCGTTGTAATGCCTCATTCACATTGAAGGATCTTGAAAACAACTTGTATGAACACATGATTCACTATATTCACTGCAACAACCACATCTACACTTTCTTGGGTCTAGGAATCTCTTGAGTTGCATCAAACGAAGTGTTTTTGATGATTTCTAGTATTGCTCAAATGTATTTGATGCTTAATTAGTCAAAAATGAGCCCGTCTCTCCATTTCTTCCTAACGAGGCTCCACGATTCGCGGTAATGACTCATTCACACTCAAGGATATTGAAAACAGCTTGTATGGACAGATGATTCACTATATTCACTGCAACAACCACATCTACACTTTCTTGGGAGTAGGAATATGTGGAATTGCATCAAACAAAGAGTCCTTCATGATTTCTCGCATATTCTCACAAGTATTTGATGCTTAATTAGTTAAAAATCAGCCCGTCTCTTCATTTCTTCCTAATGGGGCTCAACGTTTCGTTGTAATGACTCATTCACACTCAAGGATATTGAAAACAGCTTGTATGGACAGATGATTCACTATATTCACTGCAACAACCACATTTACTCTTTCTTGGGACTAGGAATATGCTGAATTGCTTCAAACAAGGAGTCCTTGATGATTTCTAGCATTTCTCACAAGTATTTCATGCATAATTAGTCAAAAATGAGTCTGTCTCTTCATTTCTTCCTAACAGGGCTCCTCTTTTCGTTGTAATGCCTCACTCACACTGAGGGATCTTGAAAACAACTTGTAGGAACACATGATTCACTATATTCACTGCAACAACCACATCTACACTTTCTTGGATCTAGGAATCTATTGAGTTGCATCAAACGAAGTGTTTTTGATGATTTCTAGCACTGCTCAAAAGTATTTGATGCTTAATTAGTCAAAAATGAGCCCGTCTCTTCATTTCTTCCTAACGAGGCTCCACATTTCGTGGTAATGACTCATTCACACTCAAGGATATTGAAAACAGCTTGTATGGACAGATGATTCACTATATTCACTGCAACAACCACATTTACACTTTCTTGGGACTAGGAATATGCGGAATTGCATCAAACAAGGAGTCCTTGATGATTTCTAGCATTTCTCACAAGTATTTCATGCATAATTAGTCAAAAATGAGCCCGTTTCTTCATTTCTTCCTAACAGGCCTCCTCTTTTCATTGTAATGCCTCATTCACACTGAAGGATCTTGAAAACAACTTGTATGAACACATGATTCACTATATTCACTGCAACAACCACATCTACACGTTCTTGGGACTAGGAATTTGTGGAATTGCATCAAACAATGTGTCCTTGATGATTTCTAGCATATTTTCTCAAGTAGTTGATGCTTAATTAGTCAAAAATGAGCCCGTCTATTCATTTCTTCCTAATGAGGCTCCACGTTTCGTTGTAATGACTCATTCACACTCAAGGATATTGAAAACAGCTTGTATGGACAGAAGATTCACTATATTCACTGCAACAACCACATTTACACTTTCTTGGGACTAGGAATATGCGGAATTGCATCAAACAAGGTGTCCTTGATGATTTCTAGCATTTCTCACAAGTATTTGATGCTTAATTAGTCAAAAATGAGCCCGTCTCTACATTTCTTCCTAACGAGGCTCCTCTTTTCGTTGTAATGCCTCATTCACACTAAAGGATCTTGAAAACAACTTGTATGAACACGTGATTCACTATATTCACTGCAACAACCACATCTACACTTTCTTGGGTCTAGGAATCTATTGAGTTGCATCAAACGAAGTGTTTTTGATGATTTCTAGCATTGCTCAAAAGTATTTGATGCTTAATTAGTCAAAAATGAGCCCGTCTCTTCATTTCTTCCTAACTAGGCTCCAAGTTTCGTGGTAATGACTCATTCACACTCAAGGATATCGAAAATAGCTTGTATGGACAGATGATTCACTATATTCACTGCAACAACCACATCTACACTTTCTTGGGAGTAGGAATATGTAGAATTGCATCAAACAAAGAGTCCTTCATGATTTCTAGCATATTCTCACAAGTATTTGATGCTTAATTAGTCAAAAATGAGCCCGTCTCTTCATTTCTTCCTAACTAGGCTCCACTTTTTGTTGTAATGAGTCATTCACACTTAAAGATCTTGAAAACAGCTTGTTTGAACAAATGATTCACTATATGCACTGCAACAACCACATCTACACTTTCTTGGGGCTAGGAATGTGTGGAATTGCATCAAACAAAGAGTCCTTGATGATTTCTAATGCGGAAAACCCCAAAAAGACGTGGCTTAGGGACCCAACGCACACAATGAATCAAAGAGCAACTAGGAAAGCTAAATCAGAGTTTAATAACACAAACCCTAGACCCAATATTCGAAGGAACACGAACCTAGGGTATTCAAGATGGATATGGACGCCACACTCCGAAAAAGGAAGGAATTGGGAGTGATAAGTCGATTTGAACGCCACAAGAAGAAGTACCTCTTGATAAGTTATTTAGTTCTTAAAAGAACCGAGGGAGAAAAACCCTTAATTTCTATTTCAATCAAAGTTGTATGAATTCTTGATTGTCTCATTTCCAAAGCTTACAAGGGGTGCCTATTTATAGGCTTAGATAGCAATCCTAAAGAGGCAAAATTCGTATTTAACACAATTCCTTATTTAGGAGGAATTCCTATCTAGGTACAAATTCTTATATGGAAAATAAACTCCTAATTTGGAGTGACTACTATTATTAGTCCTAATAATTTAATTACTCTAACGATATTAATAAGGCCTGGACTCTCTTCTAAGTTTAAATTCGCACCATTTGAAGTTGGGTTGGCCTGAGCGTCCTGAATCAGCCCATTTAGTGCTTCTTTAATCTTTCTGGCCCTAGCTCGTGTTATTGGGCCTTCTGGAATGTGCAATGGACCTCTTGCATCTATTGAAGCCCTAGCTCGTGTTATTGGGCCTTCTAGAATGTGCAATGGACCTCTTGCATCAATTGAAGCTCTAACTCGTGTTATTGGGCCTTCTGAAATGTGCAATGGACCTCTTGCATCAATTGAAGCCCTAGCTCATGTTATTGGGCCTTCCAGAATGTGCAATGGACCTCTTGTATCAATTGAAGCTCTAACTCGTGTTATTGGGCCTTCTAAAATGTGCAATGGAATTTTTGCATCCTTTGAAGCCTTCCACCCTTCATGTCTACGGTTCTCATCATTCCCCCTTTCCTCAAAAAGATTCGTCCTCGAATCATCACCTTGTTTATACTTGATGACGTAGGGAAAGGTCTGAATGAATTTGATCCACTTGGCATGCCTTCTGTTCAACCTTCCTCGTACAAGTAGGATAGGAACTATAAAATGACTCATGCTTTCCCTCACATATCCTTTGAAAATAAGTTCTTCAACCTGTCTTTTATGCTCCTTTGTCTCCTCAGGATTACTCTTATAAGGGGTGCCTATTTATAGGCTTAGATAGCAATCCTAAAGAGGCAAAATTCGTATTTAGGACAATTCCCTATTTAGGAGGAATTCCTATCTAGGTACAAATTCTTATATGGAAAATAAACTCCTAATTTGGAGTAACTACTATTATTAGTCCTAATATTTTAATTACTCTAATGATATTAATAAGGCCTGCACTCTCTTTTAAGTTTAAATTTGCATCATTTGAAGCTGGGTTGGCCTGAGCGTCCTGAATCAGCCCATTTAGTGCTTCTTGAATCTTTCTGGCCCTAGCTCGTGAATTGCATCAAACTAAGAGTTTTTGATGATTTCTAGCATTTCTCACAAGTATTTGATACTTAATGAGTCAAAAATGAGCCCATCTCTTCATTTCTTCCTAACGAGGCTCCACTTTTCGCTGTAATGCCTCATTCACAGTTAAAGATCTTGAAAACAGCTGGTATGAACACATGATTCACTACATTCATTACATTCTACACTTTCTTGCGACAAGGAATATGTGGAATTGCATCAAACAAAGTGTCCTTGATGATTTCTAGCATTTCTCACAAGTATTTGCTGCTTAAGTAGTCAAAAATGAGCCCGTCTCTTCATTTCTTCCTAACGAGGCTCCACTTTTCGTTGTAATGCCTCATTCACACTTAAAGATCTTGAAACCACCTTGTATGAACACATGATTCACTATATTCACTGCAACAACCACATCTACACTTTCTTGGGTCTAGGAATCTTTTAACTTCCATCAAACAAATAGTTTTTGATGATTTCTAGCATTTCTCACAAGTATTTGATACTTAATTAGTCAAAAATGAGCCCGTCTCTTCATTTCTTCCTAATGATGCTCCACTTTTCGTTGTAATGCCTCATTCACACTTAAAGATCTTGAAAACAACTTGTATGAACACATGATTCACTATGTTCACTGCAACAACCCCATCTACCCTTTCTTGGGACTAGGAATATGTCGAATGGCATCAAACAATGAGTTTTTGATGATTTCTACCATTTCTCACAAGTATGTGATGCTTAATTAGTCAAAAATGAGCCCGTCTCTTTATTTCTTCCTAACGAGGCTCCATGTTTTGTTGTAATGACTAATTCACACATAAAGATCTTGAAAACAGCTCGTATAAACAAATGATTCACAATATTCACTGCAACAACCACATCTACACTTTCTTGGGACTAGGAATATGTGGAATTGCATCAAACAAAGTGTCCTTGATGATTTCTAGCATTTCTCACAAGTATTTTATGCTTAATTAGTCAAAAATGAGCCCGTCTCTTCATTTCTTCCAAACGAGGCTCCACTTTTCGTTATAATGACTCATTCGCACTCAAGGATCTTGAAAAGAGCTTGTATGAACACTTGATTCACTATATTCACTGCAACAATCACATCTACACTTTCTTGGGTCTAGGAATCTATTGAATTGGTTCAAACAAATAGTTTTGGATGATTTCTAGCATTTCTCACAAGTATTTGATGCTTAATTAGTCAAAAATGAGCCCCTCTCTTCATTTCTTCCTAACGAGGCTGCACTTTTTGTTGTAATGAATCATTCACACTTAAAGACCTTGAAAACAGCTCGTATGAACACATGATTCACTATATTCACTGCAACAACCGCATCTACACTTTCTTGGGACTAGGAATACGTGGAATTGCATCAAACAGAGTGTCCTTGATGATTTCTAGCATTTCTCACAAATATTTGATGCTTAATTGGTCAAAAATGAGCCCGTCTCTTCATCTCTTCCTAACGAGGCTCGACTTCTCGTTTTAATGACTCACTCGCACTGAAGGATCTTGGAAAGAGCTTGAATGAACACTTGATTCACTATATTCCCTGCAACAACCACATCTACAATATCTTGGGTCTAGGAATCTTTTAACTTGCATCAAACAAATACTTTTTGATGATTTCTAGCATTTCTCACAAGTATTTGATGCTTAATTAGTCAAAAATGACCCCGACTTTTCATTTCTTCCTAACGAGGCTCCACTTTTCGTTTTAATGCCTCATTCAGACTTAAAGATCTTCAAAACAGCTTTGTATGATCACATGATTCACTATATTCACTGCAACAACCACATCTACATTTTCTTGTGACAAGGAATATGTCGAATTGCATCAAACAAAGTGTCCTTGACGATTTCTAGCATTTCTCACAAGTATTTGATGCTTAATTAATAAAAAATGAGCCCGTCTCTTCATTTCTTCCTAAGGAGGCTCCACTTTTCGTTGTAATGCCTCATTCACACTTAAAGATCTTGAAAGCAGCTTGTATGAACTAATGATTCACTATATTCACTGCAACACCCACATCTACCCTTTCTTGGGACTAGGAATATGTCGAATTCCATCAAACAACGAGTTTTTGATGATTTCTACCATTTCTCGCAAGTATGTGATGCTTAATTAGAGAAAAATGAGCCCGTCTCTTTATTTCTTCCTAACGAGGCTCCATTTGTTGTTGTAATGACTAATTCACACTTAAAGATCTTGAAAACAGCTCGTATAAACACATGATTCACTATATTCACTGCAACAACCACATCTACACTTTCTTGGGACTAGGAATATGTGGAATTGCATCAAACAAAGTGTCCTTGATGATTTCTAGCATTTCTCACAAGTATTTTATGCTTAATTAGTCAAAAATGAGCCCGTCTCTTCATTTCTTCCAAACGAGGCTCCACTTTTCGTTATAATGACTCATTCACTCTGAAGGATCTTGATAACAACTTGTATGAACACATGATTGACTATATTCACCGCAACAACCACATCTACACTTTCTTGGGTCTAGGAATCTATTGAGTTGCATCAAACGAAGAGTTTTTGATGATTTCTAGCATTTCTCACCAGTATTTGATGCTTAATTAGTCAAAAATGAGCCCGTCTCTTCATTTCTTCCTAACGAGGCTCCACTTTTCGTTGTAATGACTCATTCGCACTCAAGGATCTTGAAAAGAGCTTGTATGAACACTTGATTCACTATATTCACTACAACAACCACATCTACACTTTCTTCGGTCTAGGAATCTATTGAATTGCATCAAACAAATAGTTTTTGATGATTTCTAGCATTTCTCACAAGTATTTGATGCTTAATTAGTCAAAAATGAGTTCGTCTCCTCATTTCTTCCTAACGAGGCTCCACTTTTTGTTGTAATGACTCATTCACACTTAAAGATCTTGAAAACAGCTCGTATGAACACATGATTCACTATATTCACTGCAACAACCACATCTACACTTTCTTGGGACTAGGAATATGTGGAATTGCATCAAACAAAGTGTCCTTGATGATTTCTAGCATTTCTCACAAGTATTTGATGCTTAATGAGTCAAAAATGAGCCTGTCTCTTCATTTGTTCCTAACGAGGCTCCACTTTTCGCAGTAATGCCTCATTCATGCTTAAAGATCTTGAAAACAGCTTGTATGAACACATGATTTACTATATTCTCTGCAACAACCACATCTACACTTTCTTGGGACTAGGAATAGGTGGAATTGCATCAAACAAAGTGTCCTTGACGATTTCTAGCATTTCTCACAAGTATTTGATACTTAATTAGTCAAAAATGAGCCCATCTCTTCATTTCTTCCTAACGAGGCTCCACTCTTCGTTGTAATGCCTCATTTAGACTTAAAGATCTTGAAACCAGCTTGTATGAACAAATGATTCACTATATTCACTGTAACAACCACATCTAGACTTTCTTGGGACTAGGAATGTGTGGAATTGCATCTAACAAAGTGTCCTTGATGATTTATAGCATTTCTCACAAGTATTTGATGCTTAATTAGTCAAAAATGAGCCGGTGTCTTCATTTCTTCCTAACGAGGATCCTCCTTTCGTTATAATACCTCATTCACACTTAAAGATCTTGAAAACTGATGCGGAAAACCCCAAAAAGACGTGGCTTAGGGACCCAACGCACACAATGAATCAAAGAGCATCCAGGAAGGCTAAATCAAAGTTTAATAGCACAAACCCTAGACCCAATATCCGAAGGAACACGAACCTAAGGTATTCGAGATGGATATGGATGCCACACTCCAGAAAAGGAAGGAATTGGAAGTGATAAGTCGATTTGCACGCCACAAGAAGAAGTACCTCTTGATAAGTTCTTTAGTTCTTAAAAGAACCGAGGGAGAAAAACCCTTACTTTCTATTTCACTCCAAGTTGTCTGATTTCTTAATTGTCTGATTTGCAAAACTTAAAAGGGGTGCCTATTTATAGGCTTAGATAGCAATCCTAAAGAGGCAAAATTCGTATTCAGGATAATTCCTTATTTAGGAGGAATTCCTATCTAGGTACAAATTCTTATATGGAAAATAAACTCCTAATTTGGAGTGACTACTATTATTAGTCATAATATTTTAATTACTCTAATGATATTAATAAGGCCTGGACTCTCTTCTAAGTTTAAATTCGCACCATTTGAAGTTGAGTTGGCCTGAGCATCCTGAATCAGCCCATTTAGTGCTTCTTTAATCAGCCCATGTGGAATTGCATCAAACAAAGTGTCTTTGATGATTTCTAGCATTTCTCACAAGTATTTGATGCTTAATTAGTCAAAAATGAGCCCGCCTCTTCATTTCTTCCTAATGAGACTGCAATTTTTGTTGTAATGACTAATTCACACCTAAAGATCTTGAAAACATCTCGTATGAACACACGATTCACTATATTCACTGCAACAACCGCATCTACACTTTCTTGGGACTAGGAATATGTGGAATTGCATCAAACAAAGTGTCCTTGATGATTTCTAGCATTTCTCACAAGTATTTGACGCTTAATTTGTCAAAAATGAGCCCGTCTCTTCATTTCTTCCTAACGAGGCTCCCCTTTTCGTTGTAATGACTCATTCGCACTCAACGATCTTGAAAAGAGCTTGTATGAACACTTGATTCACTATATTCACTGCAACAACCACATCTACACTATCTTGGGTCTAGGAATCTGTTGACTTGCATCAAACAAATTGCTTTTGATGATTTCTAGCATTTCTCACAAGTATTTGATGCTTAATTATTCAAAAATGATCCCGTCTCTTCATTTCTTCCCAACGAGGCTCCACTTTTCGTTTTAGTGCCTCATTCACACTTAAAGATCTTGAAAACAGCTTGTATGAACACATGATTCAGTATATTCACTGCAACAACCATATCTACACTTTCTTGGGACTAGGAATAGGTGGAATTGCATCAAACAAAGTGTCCTTGATGATTTTTAGCATTTCTCACAAGTATTTGATACTTAATTAGTCAAAAATGAGCTCGTCTCTTCATTTCTTGCTAACGAGGCTCCACTCTTCGTTGTAATGCCTCATTCAGACTTAAAGATCTTGAAACCAGCTTGTATGAACAAATGATTCACTATATTCACTGTAACAACCACATCTAGACTTTCTTGGGACTAGGAATATGTGGAATTGCATCAAACAAAGTGTTCTTGATGATTTCTAGCATTTCTCACAAGTATTTGATGCTTAATTAGTCAGCAATGAGCCCGTCTCTTCATTTCTTGCTAACGAGGGTCCATTTTTTGTTTTAATGAGTAATTCACACTTAAAAATCTTGAAAACAGCTCATATGAACACATGATTCACTATATTCACTACAACAACCACATCTACACGATCTTGGGTCTAGGAATCTGTTGACTTGCATCAAACAAATAGTTTTTGATGATTTCTAGCATTTCTCACAAGTATTTGATGCTTAATTATTCAAAAATGAGCCTGTCTCTTCATTTCTTCCTAACGAGGCTCCACTTTTCGTTTTAATCCCTCATTCACACTTAAAGATCTTGAAAACAGCTTGTATGAACACATGATTCAGTATATTCACTGCAACAACCAGATCTACACTTTCTTGGGACTAGGAATCGGTGGAATTGCATCAAACAAAGTGTCCTTGACGATTTCTAGCATTTCTCACAAGTATTTGATGCTTAATTAGTCAAAAATGAGCCCGTCTCTTCATTTCTTGCTAACGAGGCTCCACTTTTCGTTGTAATGCCTCATTCAGACTTAAAGATCTTGAAACCAGCTTGTATGAACACATGATTCACTATATTCTCTGTAATGAGACTGCAATTTTTGTTGTAATGACTAATTCACACCTAAAGATCTTGAAAACATCTCGTATGAACACATGATTCACTATATTCACTGCAACAACCACATCTACACTTTCTTGGCACTAGGAATATGTGGAATTGCATCAAACAAAGTGTCCTTGATGATTTCTAGCATTTCTCACAAGTATTTGATGCTTAAGTAGTCAACAATGAGCCCGTCTCTTCATTTCTTCCTAACGAGGGTCCATTTTTTGTTGTAATGACTAATTCACACCTAAAGATCTTGAAAACAGCTCATATGAACACACGATTCACTATATTCACTGCAACAACCACATCTACACTTTCTTGGGACTAGGAATATGTGGAATTGCATCAAACAAAGTGTCCTTGACGATTTCTAGCATTTCTCACAAGTATTTGATGCTTAATTAGTCAAAAATGAGCTCGTCTCTTCATTTCTTCATAATGAGGCTCCACTTTTCGTTGTAATGTCTCATTCGCACTCAAGGATCTTGAAAAGAGCTTGTATGAACACTTGATTTACTATATTCAATACAACAACCACATCTACACTTTCTTGGGTCTAGGAATCTACTGAATTGTATCGAACAAATTGTTTTTGATGATTTCTAGCATTTCTCACAAGTATTTGATGCTTAATTAGTCAAAAATGAGCCCGTCTCTTCATTTCTTCCTAACGAGGCTCCACTTTTCGTTGTAATGCCTCATTCATACATAAAGATCTTGAAACCAGCTTTTATGAAGAAATGATTCACTATATTCACTGCAACAACCACATCTACACTTTCTTGGGACTAGGAATATGTGGAATTGCATCAAACTAAGTGTCCTTGATGATTTCTAGCATTTCTCGCAAGTATTTGATGCTTAATTAGTCAAAAATGAGCTCGTCTCTTCATTTCTTCCTAACGAGGGTCCATTTTTTGTTGTAATGACTAATTCACACTTAAAGATCTTGAAAACAGCTCGTATGATGATGCGGAAAACCCCAAAAAGACGTGGCTTAGGACCCAACGCACACAATGAATCAAAGAGCAACCAGGGAAGCTAAATCAGAGTCTAATAACACAAACCCTTGACCCAATATTCGAAGGAACACGAACTTAGGGTATTCAAGATGGATATGGACGCCACACTCCAGAAAAGGAAGGTATTGGGTGTGATAAGTCGATTTGAACGCCACAAGAAGAGGTACCTCTTGATATATTCTTTTGTTCTTAAAAGAACCAAGGGAGAAAAACCCTTGCTTTCTATTTCACTCAAAGTTGTATGATTTTTAGAGCTTATAAGAGGTGCCTATTTATAGGCTAAGATAGCAATCCTTAAGAGGCATAAATTCCTAGTTAGGAGAAATCTTTATTTTGGTGGAATTTTCGGACAAATTCCAGCAAATACAATTAACTCCTATTTAGGAGTGATGCTATTACTTAGTTTTACCTATTAAGTAGTCCAATTATATTAATTAGGCCTGAACTCTCTTTAAAACTTGAATTTGCACCATTTGAAGCTTGCTTGGCCTGAATGTCCTGAATCAGCCCATTTAGTGTCTCTTTAATCTTGTTGGCCCTAGCTTGTGTTATTGGGCCTTCTGGAATGTTCAATGGACCTCTTGCATCCATTGAAGCTCTAGCTCGTGTTATTGAACCTTCTGGAATGTGCAATGGACCTCTTGCGTCCATTGAAGCTCTAGCTCGTGTTATTGGACCTTCTGGAATGTGCAATGGACCTCTTGCATCAATTGATGCTCTAGCTCTTGTTATTGGGTCTTCTAGAATGTGCAATGGACTTTTTGCATCCTTTAAAGCCTTCCAGCCTTCATGTCTATGGTTCTCATCATTCCCCCCTTTTCTCAAAATGATTCGTCCTCGAATCATCACCTTGTTTATACTTGATGACGTAGGGAAGGGTTTGAATGAATTTGATCCACTTGGCATGCCTTCTGTTCAACTTTCCTCGTACAAGTAGGATAGGAACTGCACAATGACTCATGCTTTCCCTCACATATCCTTTGAAAATAAGTTCTTCAACCTGTCTCTTATGCTCCTTTGTCTCCTCAAGATTACTCTTATATGCTGGCCGGTTTGGGATGGATGCACCAGGGATGAAAACAATTTGATTCTTAATTCCTCTCTTAGGTAGTAATCCACTTAGGACATCATCATGGAATTCATCTACAAATTCCTGCAATAGAACAACAATAGTACTAGGCAAAGATGGTTCAAGCTTGTTAGTGTTAAAAGAAGCCTTTTTGTACAAAAGTACGATCATAGGTTGTATGGCAAAAATTGCTCTTTTGGCATCACTTTCTTTTGCATAGAAACCTTCTGTTTTCTTCTCTTTCTCTTGTGTTCTCACGTTTTCTGCTCTCTTTCCTCTTTTTTCAATCTCTCCTTTCTGTTCACTCTCATTTTTAATCCTCAATTGATCCTCATAAGCTTGTTGAGGTGATAATGGTACAAGAGTGACGGGTTTTTCATTCATTACAAAGGAATATCGATTCTTGAATCCATCATGCATAACTCGCCTATCAAACTGCCATGGCCTTCCTAATAGAATATGGCTTGCTTGCATAGGTACAACATCACATAAAACTTCATCGTGATACCTTCCAATAGAAAATGACACGTGCACTTGCTTATCTACTTTAACTTCACCACTCTCATTCATCCATTGAAGCTTATATGGTTTAGGATGCTTCATAGTAGGTAAATTTAGCTTCTCAACCATAGTTGTGCTAGCAAGATTAGTGCAACTTCCACCATCAATAATCATACTACATACCTTATCTTTGATGAGACATCTCGTCTGAAAGATGTTACCTCGTTGCCCCTCATTTTCTTCTTTCACTTGCACATTCAATGCTTGCCTTGTGATGAGAGCTACTCCATTAGCCGGATACTTCTCTCCATCACTTTCACCCTCTGATGATGGCACAGAATCATCGTCTTCGTGGTCATAGGCACGTCTCAATTGCCTTCTTGCTTTAGAAGCCTCATATTCTTCGTGCCTCCTTTGCAACTCTGTCATTGTATTAACTTGCTCCTCCATCCTCTCTCTCATATCATCAAATCTGGAATTCATGTGCTCAAATTGTTGTTGCATAGCTTTGATCATGAAGGACATGTCAACAGCTCCCTCCTGAGCAGCACCTTTGTCTTTCGAAGACATATTATTTTTTTCTTTTTTTCAGATTTAGAGCCAACTGATTTAGAGACAGGCTCTGATACCAACTGATGTGGAAAACCCCAAAAAGACGTGGCTTAGGGACCCAACTCACACAATGAATCAAAGAGCAACCAGGAAAGCTAAATCAGAGTCTAATAACACAAACCCTATACCCAATATTTGAAGGAACACGAACCTAGGGTATTCAAGATGGATATGGACGCCACACTCCAGAAAAGGATGGAATTGGGAGTGATAAGTCGATTTGAATGCCACAATAAAAAGTACCTCTTGATAAGTTCTTTAGTTCTTAAAAGAACCGAGGGAGAAAAACCCTTGCTTTCTATTTCACTTAAAGTTGTATGATTTCTAGAGCTTACAAGAGGAGCCTATTAATAGGCTAAGATAGCAATCCTAAAGAGGCATAAATTCCTAGTTAGGAGAAATCTTTATTTTGGAGGAATTTTCGGACAAATTCCAGCAAATACAATTAACTCTTATTTAGGAGTGATGCTATTACTTAGTTTGACCTATTAAGTAGTCCAATTATATTAATTAGGCCTGGACTCTCTTTAAAACTTGAATTTGCACCATTTGAAGCTTGGTTGGCCTGAATGTCCTGAATCAGCCCATTTAGTGCCTCTTTAATCTTTTTGGCCCTAGCTTGTGTTATTAGGCCTTCTAGAATTTGCAATGGACCACTTGCATCCATTAAAACTCTAGCTCGGGTTATTGGGCCTTCTGAAATGTGCAATGGACCTCTTGCATCCATTGAAGCTCTAGCTCGTGTTATTGGACTTTTTGGAATATGCAATGGACCTCTTGCATCAATTGAAGCTCTAGCTCTTGTTATTGGGCCTTCTAGAATGTGCAATGGACTTTTTGCATCCTTTAAAGCCTCCCACCTTTCATGTCTATGGTTCTCATCATATGAACACAAGATTCACTATATTCACTGCAACAACCACGTCCACACTTTCTTGGGACTAGGAATATGTGGAATTGCATCAAACAAATAGTTTTTGATGATTTCTAGCATTTCTCACAAGTATTTGATGCTTAATTAGTCAAAAATGAGCCCGTCTCTTCATTTCCTCCTAACGAGGCTCCACTTTTCGTTTTAATGCCTCATTCACACTTAAAGATCATGAAAACAGCTTGTATGAACACATGATTCACTATATTCACTGCAACAACCACATCTACACATTCTTGGGACTAGGAATATGTGGAAATGCATCAATCAAAGTGTCCTTGATGATTTCTACCATTTCTCACAAGTCTTTGATGCTTAATTAGTCAAAAATGAGCCCGTATCTTCATTTCTTCCTAACGAGGCTCCATTTTTTGTTGTAATGACTAATTCACACTTAAAGAACTTGAAAACAGCTCGTATGAACACATGATTCACTATATTCACTGCAACAACCACATCTACACTTTCTTGTGACTAGGAATATGTGGAATTGCATCAAACAAAGTGTGCTTGAAGATTTCTACCATTTCTAACAAGTATTTGATGCTTCATTAGTCAACAATGAGCCCGTCTCTTCATTTCTTCCAAACGAGGCTCCACCTTTCGTTGTAATGACTCATTCGCTCTCAAGGATCATGAAAAGAGCTTGTATGAACACTTGATTCACTATATTCACTGCAACAACCACATCTACACTTTCTTGGGTCTACGAATCTATTGAATTGCATCAAACAAATAGTTTTTGATAATTTCTAGCATTTCTCACAAGTATTTGATGCTTAATTAGTCAAAAATGACCTCGTCTCTTCATTTCTTCCTAACGAGGCTCCACTTTTTGTTGTAATGACTCATTCACACTTAAAGATCTTGAAAACAGCTCGTATGAACACATGATTCACTATATTCACTGCAACAACCACATCTACACTTTCTTGGGACTAGGAATATGTGGAATTGCATCAAACAAAGTGTCCTTGATGATTTCTAGCATTTCTCACAAGTATTTGATGCTTAATTTGTCAAAAATGAGCCCGTCTCTTCATTTCTTCCTAACGAGGCTCCATTTTTTGTTGTAAAGACTAATTCACACGTAAAGATCTTGAAAACAGCTCGTATGAAGACATGATTGAGTATATTCACTGATACAACCACATCTACACTTTCTTGGGACTAGGAATATGTGGAATTGCATCAAACAAAGTGTCCTTGATGACTTCTAGCATTTCTCACAAGTATTTGATGCTTAATTAGTCAAAAATGAGCCCGTCTCTTCATTTCTTCCTAACGAGGCTCCACGTTTCGTTCTGATGACTCATTCACGCTCAAGGATATTGAAAACAGCTTGTATGGACAGATGATTCACTATATTCACTGCAACAACCACATTTACACTTTCTTGGGACTAGGAATATGCGGAATTGCATCAAACGAAGTGTTTTTGATGATTTCTAGCATTGCTCAAAAGTTTTTGATGCTTAATTAGTCAAAAATGAGCCCGTCTCTTCATTTCCTCCTAACGAGGCTCCACTTTTCGTTGTAATGACTCATTCGCACTCAAGGATCTTGAAAAGAGCTTGTATGAACACTTGATTCACAATATTCACTGCAGCAATCACATCTACACTTTGTTGGGTCTAGGAATCTATTGAATTGCATCAAGAGAATAGTTTTTGATGATTTCTAGCATTTCTCACAAGTATTTGATGCTTAATTAGGCAAAAATGAGCCCATCTCTTCATTTCTATCTAACGAGGCTCCACTTTTTGTTGTAATGACTCATTCACGCTTAAAGATCTTGAAAATAGCTCGTATGAACACATGATTCACTATATTCACTGCAACAACCCCATCTACCCTTTCTTGGGTCTAGGAATCTATTGAATTGTATCAAAGAAAGTATTTTTAATGATTTCTAGCATTTCTCACAAGTATTTGATGCTTAATTAGTCAAAAATGGGCCCGTCTCTTCATTTCTTCCTAACGAGGCTCCACTTTTCGTTGTAATGCCTCATTCACACTTGAAGATCTTGAAACCAGCTTGTATGAACAAATGTTACACTATATTCACTAGAGCAACCACATCTACACTTTCTTGGGACTAGAAATATGTGGAATTGCATCAAACAAAGTGTCCTTGATGATTTCTAGCTTTTGTCACAAGTATTTGATGCTTAATTTGTCCAAAATCAGCCTGTCTCTCCATTTGTTCCTAACGAGGCTCCACTTTTCATTGTAATGACTCATTCGCACTCAAGGATCTTGAAAAGAGCTTGAATGAACACTTGATTCACTATATTCACTGCAACAACCACATCTACACTATCTTGGGTCTAGGAATCTATTGAATTGCATCAAACAAATAGTTTTTGATGATTTCTAGCATTTCTCAGAAGTATTTGATGCTCAATTAATCAAAAAGGAGCACGTCTCTTCATTTTTTCCTAGCGGGGCTCCACATTTTGTTGTAATGCCTCATTCACACTTAAAGATCTTGAAAATAGCTTGTATGAACACATGATTCACTATATTCACTGCAACAACCACATCTACACTTTCTTGGGACTAGGAATACGTGGAATTGCATCAAACAAAGTGTCCTTGATGATTTCTAGCATTTCTGACAAGCATTTGATGTTTAATTAGTAAAAAATGAGCCCGTCTCTTCATTTCTTCCTAACGAGTCTCCACTTTTCGTTGTAATGCCTCATTCACACTTAAAGTTCTTGAAAACAGCTTGTATGAACACATGATTCACTATATCCACGGCAACAACCCCATCTACCCATTCTTGGGTCTAGGAATCTATTGAATTGCATCAATCAAAGAGTTTTTGATGATTTCTAGCATTTCTCACAAGTATTTGATGTGTAATTAGTCAAAAATGAGCCCGTCTCTTCATTTCTTGCTAACGAGGCTCCACTTTTCGTTGTAATGCCTCATTCACACTTAAAGATCCTGAAAACAGCTTGTATGAACCCATGATTCACCATATTCACTGCAACAACCAAATCTACACTTTTTTGGGACTAGGAATACGTGGAATTGCATCAAACAAATTGTCCTTGATGATTTCTAGCATTTCTCACAAGTATTTGATGCTTAATAAGTCAAAAATGAACCTGTCTCTGCATTTCTTCCTAATGGGGCTCCACTTTTCGTTATAATGCCTCATTCACACATAAAGATCTTGAAAACAGCTTGTATGAACACATGATTCACTATATTCACTGCAACAACCACGTCCACACTTTCTTAGGACTAGGAATATGTGGTATTGCAACAAACAAAGTGTCCTTGATGATTTCTAGCATTTCTCACAAGTATTTGCTGCTTAATTTGTCAAACCTGAGCCTGTCTCTTCATTTCTTCCTAACGAGGCTCCACTTTTCGTTGTAATGCCTCATTCACACCTAAAGATCTTGAACAGAACTTGTATGAACACATGATTCACTATGTTTACTGCAACAACCCCATCTACCCTTTCTTGGGATTAGGAATATGTCGAATTGCATCAAACAAAGAGTTTTTGATGATTTCTACCATTTCTCACAAGTTTGTGATGCTTCATTAGTCAAAAATGAGCCCGTCTCTTCATTTCTGCGTAACAAGGCTCCACGTTTTGTTGTAACGACTCATTCACTTTTAAAAACCATGGAAAGAGCTTGTATGAAGCCATGATTCACCATATTCACTGCAACAACCAAATCTACACTTTTTTGGGACTAGGAATACGTGGAATTGCATCAAACAAATTGTCCTTGATGATTTCTAGCATTTCTCACAAGTATTTGATGCTTAATAAGTCAAAAATGAACCTGTCTCTTCATTTCTTCCTAATGGGGCTCCACTTTTCGTTATAATGCCTCATTCACACATAAAGATCTTGAAAACAGCTTGTATGAACACATGATTCACTATATTCACTGCAACAACCACGTCCACACTTTCTTAGGACTAGGAATATGTGGTATTGCAACAAACAAAGTGTCCTTGATGATTTCTAGCATTTCTCACAAGTATTTGCTGCTTAATTTGTCAAACCTGAGCCCGTCTCTTCATTTCTTCCTAACAAGGCTCCACTTTTCATTGTAATGCCTCATTCACACTTAAAGATCTTGAAACCAGCTTGTATGAACAAATGATTCACTATATTCACTGCAACAACCACATCTACACTTTCTTGGGACTAGGAATATGTGGAATTGCATCCAAGAAAGAGTCCTTGATGATTTCTAGCATTTCTCACAAGTATTTGATGCTTAATTAGTAAAAAATGAGCCCGTCTCTTCATTTCTTCCTAACAAGGCTCCACTTTTCGTTGTAATGCCTCATTCACACCTAAAGATCTTGAACAGAACTTGTATGAACACATGATTTCACTATGTTTACTGCAACAACCCCATCTACCCTTTCTTGGGATTAGGAATATGTCGAATTGCATCAAACAAAGAGTTTTTGATGATTTCTACCATTTCTCACAAGTTTGTGATGCTTCATTAGTCAACAATGAGCCCGTCTCTTCATTTCTTCCAAACGAGGCTCTACCTTTCGTTCTAATGACTCATTCACTCTCAAGGAACTTGAAAAGAGCTTGTATGAATACTTGATTCATTATATTCACTGCAAGAACCACATCTACGGTTTCTTGGGACTAGGAATATGTGAAATTGCATCAAACAGAGAGTCCTTGATGATTTCTAGCACTTCTCACAAGTATTTGATGCTTAATTAGTCAAAAATGAGCCCGTCTCTTCATTCCCTCCTAACGAGGCTCCACTTTTCGTAGTAATGACTCATTCGCACTCAAGGATGTTGAAAAGAGCTTGCATGAACGCTTGATTCACAATATTCACTGCAACAACCACATCTACACTATCTTGGGTCTAGGAATCTATTGAATTGCATCAAACAAATAGTTTTTGATGATTTCTAGTATTTCACACAAGTATTTGATGCTTAATTAGTCAAAAATGAGCCCGTCTCTTCATTTCTTCCTAACGAGGCTTCATTTTTCGTTTTAATGCCTCATTCACACTTAAAGATCTTGAAACCTGCTTGTATGAACAAATGATTGACTATATTCAATGCAACAACCACATCTACACTTTCTTGGGACTAGGAATATGTGGAATTGCATCAAACAACGTGTCCTTGATGATTTCTAGCATTTCTCACAAGTATTTGATGCTTAATTTGTCAAAAATGAGCCCGTCTCTTCATTTCTTCCTAACAAGGCTCCATTTTTCGTGCTAATGACTAATTCACACTTAAAGATCTTGGAAACAGCTCGTATGAACACATGATTCACTATATTCACTGCAACAACCACATCTACACTTTTTTGGGACTTGGAATATGTGGAATTGCATCAAACAAAGTGTCATTAATGATTTCTAGCTTTTCGCACAAGTATTTGAAGCTTAATTAGTCAAAAATGACCCCGTCTCTTCATTTCTTTCTAACAAGGCTCCCCTTTTCGTTTTAATGCCTTATTCACACTTAAAGATCTTGAAAACAGCTCGTATGAACACATGATTTACTATATTCACTGCAACAACGAGATGTACACTTTCTCGGGAATAAGAATATGTGGAATTGAATCAAAAAAAGTGTCCTTGACGATTTCTAGCATTTCTCACAAGTATTTGATGCTTAATTAGTCAAAAATGAGCCCGTCTCTTCATTTCTTCCTAATGAGGCTACACTTGTCGTTGTAATGCCTCATTCACACTTAAAGATCTAGAAAACAGCTTGTATGAACACTTGATTCACTATATTCACTGCAACAACCACATCTACACTATCTTGGGTCTAGGAATCTATTGACTTGCATCAAACAAATAGTTTTTGATGATTTCTAGCATTTCTCACAAGTATTCGATGCTTAATTAGTCAAAAATGAGCCCGACTCTTCATTTCTTCCTAACGAGGCTCCAGTTTTCGTTTTAATGCCTCATTCAAACTTAAAGATCTTGAAAACAGCTGGTATGAACACATAATTCCCCATACTCACTGCAACAACCACCTCTACACTTTCTTGGGACTAGGAATATGTGGAATTGCATCAAACAAAGTGTCCTTGGTAATTTCTAGCATTTCTCACAAGTATTTGATGCTTAATTAGTCAAATATGAGCCCATCCCTTCATTTCTTCTAACGAGGCTCCACTTTTCGTTGTAATGACTCATTCGCACTCAAGGATCTTGAAAAGACCTTGTATGAACACTTCATTCACTATATTCACTGCAACAACCACATCTACAGTTTTTTGGGACTAGGAATATGTGGAATTGCATCAAACAAAGTGTCATTAATGATTTCTAGCATTTCGCACACGTATTTGAAGCTTAATTAGTCAAAAATGAGCCCGTCTCTTCATTTCTTTCTAACGAGGCTCCCCTTTTCATTTTAATGCCTTATTCACACATAAAGATCTTGAAAACAGCTGGTATGAACAGAAGATTCACTATATTCACTGCAACAACCACATCTACACTTTCTTGGGACTAGGAATATGTGGAATTGCATCAACGAAAGAGTCCTTGATGATTTCTAGCATTTCTCACAAGTATTTGATGCTTAATTGGTCAAAAATGAGCCCGTCTCTTCATTTCTTCCTAATGAGGTTACACTTGTCGTTGTAATGCCTCATTCACACTTAAAGATCTAGAAAACAGCTTGTATGAACACTTGATTCACTATATTCACTGCAACAACCACATCTACACTATCTTGGGTCTAGGAATCTATTGACTTGCATCAAACAAATAGTTTTTGATGATTTCTAGCATTTCTCACAAGTATTCGATGCTTAATTAGTCAAAAATGAGTCCGACTCTTCATTTCTTCCTAACGAGGCTCCAGTTTTCATTTTAATGCCTCATTCACACTTAAAGATCTTAAAAACATCTGGTATGAACACATAATTCACTATACTCACTGCAACAACCACCTCTACACTTTCTTGGGACTAGGAATATGTGGAATTGCATCAAACAAAGAGTCCTTGGTAATTTCTAGCATTTCTCACAAGTATTTGATGCTTAATTAGTCAAATATGAGCCCATCTCTTCATTTCTTCCTAACGAGGCTCCACTTTTCGTTGTAATGACTCATTCGCACTCAAGGATCTTGAAAAGACCTTGTATGAACACTTCATTCACTATATTCACTGCAACAACCACATCTACACTATCTTGGGTCTAGGAATCCATTGACTTGCATCAAACAAATAGTTTTTGATGATTTCTATCATTTCTCACAAGTATTTGATGCTTAATTAGTCAAAACTGACCCTGTCTCTTCATTGCTTCCTAACGAGGCTCCCCTTTTCGTTTTAATGCCGCATTCACACTTAAGGATCTTGAAAACAGCTTTTATGAACACATGATTCAGTATATTCACTGCAACAACCACATCTACACTTTCTTGGGACTAGAAATATGTGGAATTGCATCAAACAAAGTGTCCTTGATGATTGCTAGCCTTTCTCACAAGTATTTGATGCTTAATTAGTCAAAAATGAGCCCGTCTCTTCATTTCTTCCTAACGAGGCTCCACTTTTCGTTGTAATGTCTGATTCGCACTCAAGGATCTTGAAAAGAGCTTGTATGAACACTTGATTTACTATATTCAATACAACAACCACATCTACACTTTCTTGGGTCTAGGAATCTACTGAATTGTATCGAACAAATTGTTTTGAGGATTTCTAGCATTTCTCACAAGTATTTGATGCTTCATTAGTCAAAAATGAGCCCGTCTCTTCATTTCTTCCTAAGAAGGCTCCACTTTTCGTTGTAATGACTCATTCGCACTCAAGGATCTTGAAAAGACCTTGTATGAACACTTCATTCACTATATTCACTGCAACAACCACATCTACACTATCTTAGGTCTAGGAATCTATTGACTTGCATCAAACAAATAGTTTTTGATGATTTCTAACATTTCTCACAGGTATTTGATGCTTAATTAGTCAAAACTGACCCCGTCTCTTCATTTCTTCCTAACGAGGCTCCCCTTTTCGTTTTAATGCCTCATTCACACTTAAGGATCTTGAAAACAGCTTGTATGAACACATGATTCAGTATATTCACTGCAACAACCACATGTACACTTTCTTGGGACTAGAAATATGTGGAATTGCATCAAACAAAGTGTCCTTGACGATTGCTAGCCTTTCTCACAAGTATTTGATGCTTAATTAGTCAAAAATGAGCCCGTCTCTTCATTTCCTCCTAACGAGGCTCCACCTTTCGTTGTAATGCCTCATTCACACTTAAAGATCTTGAAAACAGCTCGTATGAACACATGATTTACTATATTCACTGCAACAACGAGATGTACACTTTCTCGGGAATAAGAATATGTGGAATTGAATCAAAAAAAGTGTCCTTGACGATTTCTAGCATTTCTCACAAGTATTTGACGCTTAATTAGTCAAAAATGAGCCCGTCTCTTCATTTCTTCCTAACGAGGCTCCACTTTTCGTTGTAATGACTCATTCGCACTCAAGGATCTTGAAAAGACCTTGTATGAACACTTCATTCACTATATTCACTGCAACAACCACATCTACACTATCTTGGGTCTAGGAATCTATTGACTTGCATCAAACAAATAGTTTTTGATGATTTCTAGCATTTCTCACAAGTATTTGATGCTTAATTAGTCAAAACTGACCCCGTCTCTTCATTTCTTCCTAACGAGGCACCCCTTTTCGTTTTAATGCCTCATTCACACTTAAGGATCTTGAAAACAGCTTGTATGAACACATGATTCAGCATATTCACAGCAACAACCACATCTACACTTTCTTGGGACTAGAAATATGTGGAATTGCATCAAACAAAGTGTCCTAAACGATTGCTAGCCTTTCTCACAAGTATTTGATGCTTAATTAGTCAAAAATGAGCCCGTCTCTTCATTTCTTCCTAACGAGGCTCCACCTTTCATTGTAATGCCTCATTCACACTTAAAGATCTTGAAAACAGCTCGTATGAACACATGATTTACTATATTCACTGCAACAACCACATGTACACTTTCTCGGGAATAAGAATATGTGGAATTGCATCAAAAAAAGTGTCCTTGACGATTTCTAGCAATTCTCACAAGTATTTGATGCTTAATTAGTCAAAAATGAGCCCGTCTCTTCATTTCTTCCTAACGAGGCTCCACTTTTCGTTGTAATGACTCATTCGCACTCAAGGATCTTGAAAAGGCCTTGTATGAACACTTCATTCACTATATTCACTGCAACAACCACATCTACACTATCTTGGGTCTAGGAATCTATTGACTTGCATCAAACAAATAGTTTTTGATGATTTCTAGCATTTCTCACAAGTATTTGATGCTTAATTAGTCAAAACTGACCCCGTCTCTTCATTTCTTCCTAACGAGGCTCCCCTTTTCGTTTTAATGCCTCATTCACACTTAAGGATCTTGAAAACAGCTTGTATGAACACATGATTCAGTATATTCACTGCAACAACCACATCTACACTTTCTTGGGACTAGAAATATGTGGAATTGCATCAAACAAAGTGTCCTTGACGATTGCTAGCCTTTCTCACAAGTATTTGATGCTTAATTAGTCAAAAATGAGCCCGTCTCTTCATTTCTTCCTAACGAGGCTCCACCTTTCGTTGTAATGCCTCATTCACACTTAAAGATCTTGAAAACAGCTGGTATGAACAGAAGATTCACTATATTCACTGCAACAACCACATCTACACTTTCTTGGGACTAGGAATATGTGGAATTGCATCAAAGAAAGAGTCCTTGATGATTTCTAGCATTTGTCACAAGTATTTGATGCTTAATTAGTCAAAAATGAGCCCGTCTCTTCATTTCTTCCTAACGGGGCTCCATTTTTTACTGTAACGACTAATTCACACTTAAAGATCTTGAAAATAGCTCTTATGAACACATGATTCACTATATTCACTGCAACAACCACATCTACACTTTCCTGGGACTAGGAATCTGTGAAATTCCATCAAACAAAGGGTCCTTGATGATTTATAGCATTTCTCACAAGTATTTGATGCTTAATTAGTCAAAATGAGCCCGTCTCTTCATTTCTTTCTACTGAGGCTTCATTTTTTGTTGTAATGACTAATTCACACATAAAGATCTTGAAAATAGCTCGTATGAACACATGATTTACTATATTCACTGCAACAACCACATTTACACTTTCGCGGGACTAAGAATATGTGGAATTGCATCAAACAAAGTGTCCTTGACGATTCCTAGCATTTCTCACAAGTATTTGATGCTTAATTAGTCAAAAAAGAGCCTGTCTCTTCAGTTGTTCCTAACGAGGCTCCACCTTTCATTGTAATGCCTCATTCACACTGAAAGATCTTGAAAACAGCTTGTATGAACACATGATTCACTATATTCACTGCAACAACCACATCTACACTTTCTTGGGACTAGGAATATGTGGAATTGCATCAAACAAAGTGTCCTTGATGATTTCTAGAATTTCTCACAAGTATTTGATGCTTAATTAGTCAAAAATGAGCCCGGCTCTTCATTTCTTCCTAACGAGGCTCCACATTTCGTTGTAATGCCTCATTCACACTTAAAGATCTTGAAAAGAGCTTGTATGAACAAATGATTCACTATATTCACAGCAACAACCACATGTACACTTTCTTGGGACTAGGAATATGTGGAATTGCATCAAACAAATAGTTTTTGATGATTTCTAGCATTTCTCACAAGTATTTGATGCTTAATTAGTCAAAAATGAGCCCGTCTCTTCATTTCCTCCTAACGAGGCTCCACTTTTCGTTTTAATGCCTCATTCACACTTAAAGATCATGAAAACAGCTTGTATGAACACATGATTCACTATATTCACTGGAACAACCACATCTACACTTTCATGGGACTAGGAATGTGTGGAATTGCATCAAACAAAGTGTCCATGATGACTTCTAACATTTCTCACAAGTATTTGATGCTTAATTAGTCAAAAATGAGCCCGGCTCTTCATTTCTTCCTAACGAGGCTCCACATTTCGTTGTAGTGCCTCATTCACACTTAAAGATCTTGAAAAGAGCTTGTATGAACAAATGATTCACTATATTCACAGCAACAACCACATCTACACTTTCTTGGGACTAGGAATATGTGGAATTGCATCAAACAATGTGTCCTTGGTGATTTCTAGCATTTCTCACAAGTATTTGATGCTTAATTAGACAAAAATGAGCCCGTCTCTTCATTTCTTCCAAACGAGGCTCCATTTTTTGTTGTCATGACTAATTTACACTTAAAGATCTTGAAAACAGCTCGTATGAACACATCATTCACTATATTCACTGCAACAACCACATCTACACTTTCCTGGGACTAGGAATCTGTGAAATTGCATCAAACAAAGAGTCCTTGATGATTTCTAGCATTTCTCACAAGTATTTGATGCTTAATTAGTCAAAAATGAGCCCGTCTCCTCATTTCCTTTGTAACGAGGCTCCACTTTTCGTTGTAATGACTCATTCGCACTCAAGGACCTTGAAAAGAGCTTGTATGAACACTTGATTCACTATATTCACTGCAACAACCACATCTACACTTTCTTGGGACTAGGAATATGTGGAATTGCATCAAACAAAGTGCACTTGATGATTTCTAGGATTTCTCACAAGTATTTGATGCTTAATTGGTCACAAAAGAGCCCGTCTCTTCATTTCTTTTGTAACAAGGGTCCACTTTTCGTTGTATTGACTCATTCACACTCAAGGACCTTGAAAAGAGCTTGTATGAACTCTTGATTCACGATATTCACTGCAGCAACCACATCTACACTTTCTTGGGACTAGGAATATGTGGAATTGCATCAAACAAATAGTTTTTGATGATTTCTAGCATTTCTCACAAGTATTTGATGCTTAATTAGTCAAAAATGAGCCCGTCTCTTCATTTCCTCCTAACGAGGCTCCACTTTTCGTTTTAATGCCTCATTCACACTTAAAGATCATGAAAACAGCTTGTATGAACACATGATTCACTATATTCACTGCAACAACCACATCTACACTTTCTTGGGACTAGGAATGTGTGGAATTGCATCAAACAAAGTGTCCATGATGATTTCTAACATTTCTCACAAGTATTTGATGCTTAATTAGCCAAAAAAGAGCCCGTCTGTTCATTTCTTCCTAACGAGGCTCCACTTTTCGTTCTAATGCCTCATTCACACTTAAAGATCTTGGAACGAGCTTCTATGAACAAATGATTCACATTCACTGCAACAACCACATCTACACTTTCTTGGGACTAGGAATATGTGGAATTGCATCAAACAAAGTGTCCTTGATGATTTCTAGAATTTCTCACAAGTATTTGATGTTTAATTAGTCAAAAATGAGCCCGGCTCTTCATTTCTTCCTAACGGGGCTCTACGTTTCGTGGTAATGACTCATTCTCACTCAATGATATTGAAAACAGCTTGTATGGACAGATGATTCACTATATTCACTGCAACAACCACATTTACACTTTCTTGGGACTAGGAATATGCGGAATTGCATCAAACAAGGAGTCCTTGAAGATTTCTAGCATTTCTCACAGGTGTTTCATGCATAATTAGTCGAAAATGAGCCCATCTCTTCATTTCTTCCTAACGAGGCTCCACTTTTCGTTGTAATGCCTCATTCACACTGAAGGATCTTGAAAACAACTTGTATGAACCAATGATTCACTATATTCACTGCAACAAAAACATCTACACTTTCTTGGGTCTAGGAATCTATTGAGTTCCATCAAACGAAGAGTTTTTGATGATTTCTAGCATTTCTCACAAGTATTTGATGCCTAACTAGTCAAAAATGAGCCCGTCTCTTCATTTCTTCCTAACCAGGCTCCACTCTTTGTTGTAACGACTCATTCACAATGAAAGATCTTGAAAGCAGCTTGTATGAACACATGATTCACTATATTCACTGCAACAACCACATCTACACATTCTTGGGACTAGGAATATGTGGAATTGCATCAAACAAAGTGTCCTTGATGATTTCTAGCTTTTCTCACAAGTATTTCACGCTTAAATAGTCAAAAATGAGCCGGTCTCTTCATTTCTTCCTAACGAGGCTCCTCTTTTCGTTGCAATGCCTCATTCACACAGAAGGATCTTGAAAACAACTTGTATGAACACATGATTCACTATATTCACTGCAACAACCGCATCTACACTTTCTTGGGTCTAGGAATCTATTGAGTTGCATCAAACGAAGAGTTCTCGATGATTTCTAGAATTTCTCACAAGTATTTGATGCTTAATTAGTCAAAAATGAGCCCGTCTTTTCATTTCTTCCTAACCAGGCTCCACTTTTGGTTGTAATGACTCATTCACACTTGAAGATCTTGAAAACAGCTTGTATGAACACTTGATTCACTATATTCACTGCAACAACCTCATCTACACGTTCTTGGGACTAGGAATTTTTGGAATTGCATCAAACAAATTGTCCTTGATGATTTCTATCATTTCTCACAAGTATTTGATGCTTAATTAGTCAAAAATGAGCCCGTCTCTTCATTTCTTCCTAACGAGGCTCCACGTTTCGTTGTAATGACTCATTCACACTCAAGGATATAGAAAACAGCTTGTATGGTCAGATGATTCACTATATTCACTGCAACAATCACATTTACACTTTCTTGGGACTAGGAATATGTGGAATTGCATCAAACAAGGGGTCCTTGACGATTTCTAGCATTTCTCACAAGTATTTTATGCATAATTAGTCAAAAATGAGCCCGTCTCTTCATTGTTTCCTAACGAGGCACCTCGTTTCGTTGTAATGCCTCATTCACACAGAAGAATCTTGAAAACAACTTGTATGAACACATGATTCACTATATTGACTGCAACAACCACATCTACGCTTTCTTGGGTCTAGGAATCTATTGAGTTGCATCAAACGAAGAGTGTTTGATGATTTCTAGCATTTCACACAAGTATTTGATGCTTAATTAGTCAACAATGAGCCCGACTCCTCATTTCTTCCTAACGAGGCCCCACTTTTTGTTGTAATGACTCAATCACACCTAAAAACCTTGGAAACAGCTTGTATGAACACATGATTCACTATATTCACTGCAACAACCTCATCTACACGTTCTTGGCACTAGGAATTTGTGGAATTGCATCAAACAAAGTGTCCTCGATGATTTCTAGCATTTCTCACAAGAATTTGATGCTTAATTAGTCAAAAATGAGCCCGTCTCTTCATTTCCTTCAAACGAGGCTCCTCTTTTCGTTCTAATGCCTCATTCACACTGAAGGATCTTGAAAACACCTTGTATGAACACATGATTCACTATATTCACTGCAACAACCACATCTACACTTTCTTGGGTCTAGGAATCCATTAAGTTGCATCAAACGAAGAGTGTTTGACAATTTCTAGCATTTCTCACCAATATTTGATGCTTAAGTAGTCAAAAATGAGCCTGTCTCTTCATTTCTTCCTAACGAGGCTCCTCTTTTCGTTGTAATGCCTCATTCACACTAAAGGATCTTGAAAACAACTTGTATGAACACATGATTCACTATATTGACTGCAACAACCACATCAACACTTTCTTAGGTCTAGGAATCTATTGAGTTGCATCAAACGAAGAGTTTTTGATGATTTCTAGCATTTCTCACCAGTATTTGATGCTTAATTAGTCAAAAATGAGCCCGTCTCTTCATTTCTTCCTAAGCATGCTCCACTTTTTGTTGTAATGACTCCTTCACACTTAAAGATCTTGAAAACAACTTGTATGAACACTTGATTCACTATATTCACTGCAACAACCTCATCTACAGGTTCTTGGGACTAGGAATTTGTGGAATTGCGTTAAACAAAGTGTCCTTGATGATTTGTAGCATTTCTCACGAGTATTTGATGCTTAATTAGTCAAAAATGAGCCCGTCTCTTCCTTTCTTCCAAACGAGGCTCCCCTTTTCGTTTTAATGCCTCATTCACGCTGAAGGATCTTGAAAACACCTTGTATGAACACATGATTCACTATATTCACTGCAACAACCACATATTCACTATATTCACTGCAACAACCACATATTCACTATATTCACTGCAACAACCACATATTCACTATATTCACTGCAACAACCACATCTACACTTTCTTGGGTCTAGGAATCTATTAAGTTGCATCAAACGAAGAGTGTTTGACAATTTCTAACATTTCTCACCAGTATTTGATGCTTAATTAGTGAAAAATGAGCCCGTCTCTTCATTTCTTCCTAACGAGGTTCCTCTTTTCGTTGTAATGCCTCATTCACACTAAAGGATCTTGAAAACAACTTGTATGAACACATGATTCACTATATTGACTGCAACAACCACATCAACACTTTCTTAGGTCTAGGAATCTATTGAGTTGCATCAAACGAAGAGTTTTTGATGATTTCTAGCATTTCTCACCAGTATTTGATGCTTAATTAGTCAAAAATGAGCTCGTCCCTTCATTTCTTCCTAACAAGGCTCCACGTTTTGTTGTAACGACTCATTCACACTGAAAAACCTTGGAAACAGCTTGTATGAACACATGATTCACTATATTCACTGCAACAACCTTATCTACACGCTCCTGGGACTAGGAATTTGTGGAATTGCATCAAACAAAGTGTCCTTGATGATTTCTAGTATTTCTCACAAGTATTTCATGCTTAATTCGTCAAAAATGAGCCCGTCTCTTCATTTCTTCCTAACGAGGCTCCTCTTTTCGTTGTAATGCCTCATTCACACTGAAGGATCTTGAAAACAACATGTATGAACACATGATTGACTATATTCACTGCAACAACCACATCTACACTTTCTTGAGTCTAGGAATCTATCGAGTTGCATCAAACGTAGAATTTTTGATGATTTCTAGCATTTCTCACCAGTATTTGATGCTTACTTAGTCAAAAATGAGCCCGTCTCTTCATTTCTTCCTAACGAGGCTCCACGTTTTGTTGTCACGACTCATTCACACTTAAAAACCTTGGAAACAGCTTGTATGAACACATGATTCACCATATTCACTGCAACAACCTCATCTACACGTTCTTAGGACTAGGAATTTGTGGAATTGCATCAAACAAAGTGTCCTTGATGATTTGTAGCATTTCTCACAACTATTTGATGCTTCATTAGTCAAAAATGAGCCCGTCTCTTCCTTTCTTCCAAACGAGGCTCCTCCTTTCGTTGTAATGCCTCATTCACACTGAAGTATCTTGAAAACAACTTGTATGAACACATGATTGACTATATTCACTGCAACAACCACATCTACACTTTCTTGGGTCTAGGAATGTATTAAGTTGCATCAAACGAAGAGTTTTTGATGATTTCTAGCATTTCTCACAAGTATTTGATGCTTAATTTGTCAAAAATGAGCCCGGCTCTTCATTTCTTCCTAACCAGGCTCCACTTTTGGCAGTAATGACTCATTCACACTTAAAGATATTGAAAACAGCTTGTATGAACACTTGATTCACTATATTCACTGCAACAACAACATCTACACTTTCTTGGGACTAGGAATATATGGAATTGCATCAAACAAAGAGTCCTTCAAGACTTCTAGCGTTTCTCACAAGTATTTGACACTTAATTAGTCAAAAATGAGCCCGTCTCTTCATTTCTTCCTAACGAGACTCCACGTTTTGTTGTAACGACTCATTCACACTCAAGCATATTGAAAACAGTTTGTATGGACAGATGATTCACTATATTCACTGCAACAACCACATTTACACTTTCTTGGGACTAGGAATATTCGGAATTCCATCAAACAAGGGGTCCTTGATGATTTCTATCATTTCTCACAAGTATTTCATGCATAAGTAGTCAAAAATGAGCCCGTCTATTCATTTATTCCTAACGAGGGTCCTCTTTTCGTTGTAATGCCTCATTCACACTGAAGGATCTTTAAAACAACTTGTTTGAAAACATGATTCACTAGCTTCACTGCAACAACCACATCTACACTTTCTTGGGTCTAGGAATCTATTGAGTGGCATCAAACGTAGAGTTTTTGATGATTTCTAGCATTTCTCACCAGTATTTGATGCTTAAATAGTCAAAAATGTGCCCGGCTCTTCATTTCTTCCTAACGAGGCTCCACGTTTTGTTGTCACGACTCATTCTCACTTAAAAACCTTGGAAACAGCTTGTATGAACACATGATTCACTATATTCCCTGCAACAACCTCATCTACACGTTCTTGGGACTAGGAATATGTGGAATTGCGTCAAACAAATTGTCCTTGATAATTTCTAGCATTTCTCACAAGTATTTGATGCTTAATAAGTCAAAAATGAGCCCGTCTCTTCTCTTCTTCCTAACGAGGCTTCTCTTGTCGTTGTAATGCCTCATTCACACTAAAGGATCTTGAAAACTACTTGTATGAACACATCATTGAGTATATTCACTGCAACAACCACATCTACACTTTCTTGGGTCTAGGAATCTATTGAGTTGCATCAAACGAAGAGTTTTTGATGATTTCTCGCATTTCTCACCAGTATTTGATGCTTAATTAGTCAAAAATGAGCCCGTCTCTTCATTTCTTCCTAACGAGGCCCCACGTTTTGTTGTAACAACTCATTCAAACTTAAAAACCTTGGAAACAGCCTGTATGAACACATGATTCACTATATTCACTGCAACAACCTCATCTACACGTTCTTGGGACTAGGAATTTGTGGAATTGCATCAAACAAAGTGTCCTTGATGATTTCTAGCATTTCTCACAAGTATTTGATGCTTAATCTGTCAAAAATGAGCCCGTCTCTTCACTTCTTCCTAACGAGTCTTCTCTTTTCGTTGTAATGCCTCATTCACACTGAGGAATCTTGAAAACAACTTGTATGAACACATGATTGACTATATTCACTGCAACAACCACATCTACACTTTCTTAGGTCTAGGAATATATTGAGTTGCATCAAACGAAGAGTCCTAGGAATATTTTGATGATTTCTAGCATTTCTCACAAGTATTTGATGCTTAATTTGTCAAAAATGAGCCTGGCTCTTCATTTCTTCCAAACCAGGCTCCACTTTTGGCAGTAATGACTCATTCACACTCAAAGATATTGAAAACAGCTTGTATGAACACTTGATTCACTATATTCACTGCAACTACCACATCTACACTTTCTTGGGATTAGGAATAACAAAGAGTCCTTCATGATTTCTAGCATTTCTCACAAGTATTTGACGCTTAATTAGTCAAAAATGAGCCCGTCTATTCATTTCTTCCTAACGAGGCTCCACGTTTTGTTGTAACGACTCATTCACACTCAAGCATATTGAAAACAGCTTGTATGGACACATGATTCACTATATTCACTGCAACGACCACATTTACACTTTCTTGGGACTAGGAATATGCGAAATTGCATCGAACAAGGGGTCCTTGATGATTTCTGGCATTTCTCACAAGTATTTATGCATAATTAGTAAAAAATGAGCCCGTCTATTCATTTATTCCTAACGAGGCTCCTCTTTTCGTTGTAATGCCTCACTCACACTGAAGGATCTTGAAAACAGCTTGTATGAACACATGATTCATTATATTGACTCCAACAACCACATCTACACTTTCTTGGGTCTAGGAATCTATTGAGTTGTATCAAACGAAGAGTTTTTGATGATTTCTAGCATTTCTCACCAGTATTTGATGCTTAATTAGTCAAAAATGAGCCCGTCTCTTCTCTTTTTCCTAACAAGGCTTCTCTTTTCGTTGTAATGCCTCTTTCACACTGAGGAATCTTGAAAACAACTTGTATGAACACATGATTGACTATATTCACTGCAACAACCACATCTACACTTTCTCAGGTCTAGGAATCTATTGAGTTGCATGAAACGAAGAGTTTTTGATGATTTCTAGCATTTCTCACAAGTATTTAATGCTTAATTAGTAAAAAATGAGCCTAGCTCTTCATTTCTTCCAAACCAGGCTCCACTTTTGGCAGTAATGACTGATTCACACTTAAAGATATTGAAAACAGCTTGTATGAACACTTCATTCACTATATTCACTGCAACAACGACATCTACACTTTCTTGGGATTAGGAACCACCCTCATGAGCTTCTCTTACAACCAACTCCCTTAAAGAACTCATAGGCATGCATAAACGATTTTCCCTAAATAAGAAACCCTTATGCCTATAAAACTTCTCAAAGGCTGACTTCTCACATGCTCCATACACGTTAGCAAAGTCCGGATCATTCACATATAAATCTTTAATATGTTCAAATCCTAATAAGTTTGCAGTAAGTGTAGAGATAAGGGCATACCTGCGAGATAATGCATCAGCTACCACATTATCCTTACCTTGTTTATATTTGATGTTGTAGGGAAAGGTCTCAATAAATTCAATCCACTTAGCATGTCTTTTGTTCAACTTTCCTTGTCCCTTCAAGTGCTTCAATGATTCATGGTCAGTATGGATGACAAACTTCTTGGGCCAAAGGTAATGTTGCCATGTCTCCAAAGCCCGTACCAATGCATACATCTCTTTATCATAAGTAGGATAATTAAGGCTTGCTCCACTTAGCTTTTCACTGAAGTAAGCAATTGGGCGCCTTTCCTGCATCAAAACAGCTCCAATGCCAATACCTGAAGCATCACACTCAATCTCGAAAGCTTTTTCAAAGTTAGGAAAAGCAAGTAGGGGTGCAGAACTTAATTTTTCCTTTATGCAATTAAAAGCCTTGTCTTGGTCACTACCCCACCTAAAACTCGTGTTCTTTTTTATAAGCTCAGTGAGTGGTGCAGCAATGGTGCTAAAGTCCCTAACAAAGCGTCTATAGAAACTAGCTAGACCACGAAAGCTACGCACATCACTAATTGACTTAGGTGTAGGCCAATCACGAATTGCCTTAACTTTTTCCTCGTCAACCTCAACACCTTTAGAACTCACCACATAGCCAAGAAATGTGATCTGATTAGTACAAAAGGAACATTTCCTTAAGTTAGCATACAATTTTTCAGAACGTAAAACACTTACAATAGAACGTAAATGATCAAGATGCTCTTCTAGGGTTTTACTATAGACCAAAATATCATCAAAATACACAACCACAAATTTACCAATGAATGGACGCAAAACATGATTCATTAGTCGCATAAAAGTGCTTGGTGCATTAGTGAGACCAAATGGCATAACAAGCCATTCATACAGACCGTACTTAGTTTTGAAAGCTGTTTTCCACTCATCTCCCTCTCTCATCCTAATCTGATGATATCCGTTTTTCAAATCAATCTTAGAAAAGACACAAGAACCATGCAATTCATCCAACATGTCATCTAATCTAGGTATGGGGTGACGATACTTTACAGTGATTTTGTTGATTGCTCGACAATCAACACACATCCTCCAAGTCCCATCTTTCTTGGGTACAAGTAGGACAGGAACAGCACATGGACTCATGCTTTCCCTCACATATCCTTTGGAAATAAGCTCCTCAACCTGCCTTTGAAGCTCCTTTGTCTCCTCAGGATTACTCTTATATGCTGGCCGGTTAGGGATGGATGCACCTGGGATGAAATCAATTTGATGCTCAATTCCTCTACTAGGTGGCAATCCACTTGGAACATCATCAGGGAATACATCTTCAAATTCCTGCAATAGAGCAACAACAACACTAGGCAAAGATGGGTCAAACTTGTTAGTGTTAAAATAAGCCTCCTTGTACAGAAGTACGATCATAGGTTGTTTGGCATAGAATGCTCTTTTGACATCACTCCCTTTTGCATAGAAACTTTCTCTTTTCTTCTCTTTCTCTTGTGTCATCACGTTTTCTCCTCTCTTTTCTCTTTTATCAATCTTTCTTTTCTGTTCACTCTCATTTTTAATCCTTAATTGATCCTCATAAGCTTGTTGAGGTGATAATGGTACAAGAGTGACGGGTTTTTTATTCATTACAAAGGAATATCGGTTCTTGAAGCCATCATGCATAACTCGCCTATCAAATTGCCATGGTCTTCCTAATAGAATATGGCCCACATGCATAGGTACAACATCACATAAAATTTCATCACGGTACCTTCCGATAGAAAATGATATGAGCACTTGCTTATTTACCTTGACTTCACCACTGTCATTCAGCCATTGAAGCTTCTATGGCCTAGGATGGTTCATAGTAGGTAAATCCAACTTCTCAACCATAGTTGTGCTAGCAACATTAGTGCAACTCCCACCATCAATAATCATACTACATACCTTATCTTTGATGAGACACCTCGTCTGAAAGATGTTATCTCGTTGCACCTCATTTTCTTCCTTTACTTGCACATTCAATGCTCGCCTTGTAACAAGAGCTACTCCATTAACTGGATACTCCTCTCCATCACTTTCACCCTCTGATGATGGCATAGAATCATCATCTGATTCACTTTCAGTTTCAACTTCACCATTACTTCTCAAGATCATTGCACGCTTATTTGGACATCGAGATGCAATGTGACCCCTGCCCAAACACTTAAAACATTTAACATCTCTATTTCTACTTGGTTGGGGGTCAGAATTACCTGCCTCCTTGCTAGAACCCACATTCTTGTACTTGGATAGCTCGGCTTTGGACTTGTAGTTGGTCATCTCGTCCCTTTTATTCCAATTTGGCTTCCAAGATGAGGTAGATCCTGAGTTCTGCCCAAACCGTGTGGAACCCTTTCGTTTGAGTTGCCTTTCAACTTTCATGGCCATGTGTACCATGTCTTCTAATTCCACATAGTGTTGCAATTCAACCACGTTTGCTATGTCCCCATTTAGCCCTTGCAGAAATCGAGCCATTGTTGCTTCTCTATCTTCTTCTACATTCGCCCGAATCATGGTAATCTCCATCCCCTTGTGGTAATCCTCCACACTTTTGGTGCCCTGAGTGAGCCCTTGCAGCCTTTGGTACAGCTCCCTGTAATAGTGATTAGGGACAAACCTCCTCTTCATGATAGCCTTCATCTCCTCCCATGTATCAATAGGCCGCTCACGATTCCTTCTCCTAGTCAAAACAAGTTGATCCCACCAAATAATAGCATAATCAGTGAATTCAACTGCAGCAAGCTTTACCTTTTTCTCCTCAGAATAGTTGTGGCAATCAAAAACCAATTCAACCTTCTTCTCCCATTCTAGGTATGCATCAGGATCATTCTTACCTTGGAATGGAGGAAGTGTCATTTTAATACTGCCCAAATTATGGTCATAGGTGCCTTGCCTCCCAAATTCTCTTTGATCCCTTCTATTGCTAGCAGTTCGGACCACAGTAGTTTGATCATCAATTTCATCATCTTCTACATCATCTTCATGGGCATAGGCACGTCTCAACTGCCTTCTTGCTTTAGGAGCCTCATACTCCCCATGCCTCCTTTGCAACTCTGCTATAGTATTAGATTGCTCCTCCATCCTCTCCCTCATATCATCAAATCTGGTATTCATACGCTCAAATTGTTGTTGCATAGCTTTGATCATGAAGGACACATCACCAGCTCCCTCCTGAGCTGCACCTTTGTCTTTGGATGTCATAGTGTTACTTCTACAAAATAATAAGATACCTCACAGAGCACTCCCTCACGTGTTTCACTCAAAAGAAGGTGTCACACTCTCTCGTGTTTACACTCTTTATGGCTTTTTCTTTATATGAACTTTCACTCTTGCCTTTTACCACTCGGATTTCTACTTTCAGCTCTATAAAGAACAATCAAGAGTATTGATTTTGAACATAATGAGATAAATGGTGTAGAATTGAACAAATTGGAGAATAAGGAATCAAAAAACGAAAAAGGATATCAAGGCAAACGATTTTAATGAACTAAACTCACAAAAAGAATCAGGATAAGGGAAGTTAAATTTAGAGGACAAACTTGGATAACAAGATAGGAAAATGGATGGCAGAATTGGAGTTAAGCAAGAAAACTTTGTTATTATTGTGGCCAATATGGCCAAACTGTTAACTTTATCAATAACTTGAATTTGATGTTTCCTTTCTTTTCTTCTTTTTCTTGTTCTTTTTCTTTCTTTTCTTTTTTTTTTTTTTCGTTGATCCTTCTTTTTTTTTCTTTTTTTTTTTCCTTTTTCTTTTTCTCAACACAAAACAACAGTAGAACACTTAGATATAGCAATTGGAATTGAAATTAGCACGTTGAGAAGGATTGCAAGCAAACAGATTTGTGCATTTGAATTGTAATGCACATGATAGACAAATTGAATCAGAATCAAAATAAATAAATCACAAGGTAGAAAATTGAAGAGTGAGTGGATTCAACCTGATTTAGAACCAGGCTCTGATACCAACTGATGCGGAAAACCCCAAAAAGACGTGGCTTAGGGACCCAACGCACACAATGAATCAAAGAACAACCAGGAAAGCTAAATCAGGGTTTAACAACACAAACCCTAGACCCAAAATTCGAAGGAACACGAACCTAGGGTATTCAAGATGGATATGGACGCCACACTCCAGAAGAGGAAGGAATTGGGAGTGATAAGTCGGTTTGATAAGTTCTTTAGTTCTTTAGTCGGTTTGACAAGAAGAAAACCTCTTGATAAGTTCTTTAGTTCTCAAAAGAACCGAAGGAGAAACCCTTGCTTTCTATTTCACTGAAAGTTGTCTGATTTCCAAAGCTTACAAGGGGTGCCTATTTATAGGCTTAGATAGCAATCCTAAAGAGGCAAAATTCCTATTTAGGAGAAATCCCTATTTTGGAGGAATTTCGGACTAATTCCAGCACATACAATGAACTCCTATTTAGGAGTGAATGCTATCACTTAGTCTGACCCATTAAGTAGTCCAATTATATTAATTAGGCCTGGGCTCTCTTTAGAACTTGAATTCGCACCATTTGAAGCTTGCTTGGCTTGAATGTCCTGAATCAGCCCATTTAGTGCTTCTTTAATCTTTTTGGCCTTAGCTCGTGTTATTGGGCCTTCTGGAATGTGCAATGGACCTCTTGCATCCATTGAAGTCTTCCACCCATCATCTCCATGGTTCTCATCAGAGTTGCATCAAACGAAGAGTTTTTGATGATTTCTAGCATTTCCCACCGGTATTTGATGCTTAATTAGTCAAAAATAAGCTCGTCTCTTCATTTCTTCCTAACGAGGCTCCACGTTTTGTTGTAACGACTCATTCACACTTAAAAACCATGGAAACAGCTTGTATGAACACATTATTCACTATATTCACTGCAACAACCTCATCTACACGTTCTTGGGACTAGGAATTTGTGGAATTGCATCAAACAAAGTGTCCTTGATGATTTCTAGCATTTCTCACAAGTATTTGAAGCTTAATTAGTCAAAAATGAGCCCGTCTCTTCATTTCATCCTAACGAGGCTCCTCTTTTCGTTGTAATGCCTCATTCACACTTAAGGATCTTGAAAACAACTTGTATGAACACATGATTGACTATATTCACCGCAACAACCACATCTACACTTTCTTGGGTCTAGGAATCTATTGAGTTGCATCAAACGAAGAGTTTTTGATGATATGTAGCATTTCCCACCAGTATTTGATGCTTAATTAGTGAAAAATGAGCCCGTCTCTTCATTTCTGCCTAACGAGGATCCACGTTTTGTTGTAACGACTCATTGACACTTAAAAACCATGGAAACAGCTTGTACGAACACATGATTCACTATATTCACTGCAACAACCTCATCTACACGTTCTTGGGGCTAGGAATTTGTGGAATTGCATCAAGCAATGTGTCCTTGACGATTTCTAGCGTTTCTCACAAGTATTTGATGCATAATTAGTCAAAAATGCGCCCGTCTCTTCATTTCTAGCATTTTTCACACGTATTTGATGCTTAATTAGTCAAAAATGAGCCCGTCTCTTCATTTCATCCTAACGAGGCTCCTCTTTTCATTGTAATGCCTCATTCACACTTAAGGATCTTGAAAACAACTTGTATGAACACATGATTGACTATATTCACCGCAACAACCACATCTACACTTTCTTGGGTCTAGGAATCTATTGAGTTGCATCATACGAAGAGTTTTTGATGATTTCTAGCATTTCTCACCAGTATTTGATCCTTAATTAGTCAAAAATGAGCCCGTCTCTTCATTTTGATGAGAACCGTAGACATGAAGGGTGGAAGGATGCAAAAAGTCCATTGCACATTCCAGAAGGCCCAATAACACGAGTTAGAGATTCAGTTGATGCAAGAGGTCCATTGCACATTCTAGAAGGCCCAATAACACGAGCTAGGGCTTCAATGGATGCAAGAGGTCCATTGCACATTCCAGAAGGCCGAGCTAGGGCCAGAAAGATTAAAGAAGCACTAAATGGGCTGATTCAGGATGCTCAGGCCAACCCAACTTCAAATGGTGCGAATTTAAACTTGGAAGAGAGTCCAGGCCTTATTAATATCATTAGAGTAATTAAAGTGTTAGGACTAATAATAGTAGTAACTCCAAATTAGGAGTTTATTTTCCATATAAGAATTTCTACCTAGATAGGAATTCCGCCTAAATAAGGAATTGTCCTAACTAGTAATTTATGCCTCTTTAGGATTGCTATCTTAGCCTATAAATAGGCACCCCTTGTAAGCTTTGGAAATCAGACAATCAAGATATCAGACAACTTTCAGTGAAATAGAAAGCAAGGGTTTCTCCTTCGGTTCTTTTGAGAACTAAAGAACTTATCAAGAGGTTTTCTTCTTGTGGCGTTCAAACCGACTTATCACTCCCAATTCCTTCCTCTTCTGGAGTGTGGCGTCCATATCCATCTTGAATACCCTAGGTTCGTGTTCCTTCGAATTGTGGGTCTAGGGTTTGTGTTATTAAACCCTGATTTAGCTTTCCTGGTTGTTCTTTGATTCATTGTGTGCGTTGGGTCCCTAAGCCACGTCTTTTTGGGGTTTTCCGCATCAGTTGGTATCAGAGCCCAGCTCTAAATCAGTTGGCTCTAAATCAGAAAAAATAAAAAAATAATAATATGAGATCGAAACACAAAGGTGCTGCTATGGAGGGAGCTGTTGACATGTCCTTCATGATCAAAGCTATGCAACAACAATTTGAGCACATGAATACCAGATTTGATGATATGAGAGAGATGATGGAGGAGCAAGCTAATACAATAGCAGAGTAGCAAAGGAGGCACGAAGAATATGAGGCTTCTAAAGAAAGAAGGCAATTAAGACGTGCCTATGACCACGAATATGATGATTCTGTGCCATCATCAGAGGGTGAAAGTGATGGAGAGAAGTATCCGGCTAATGGAGTAGCTCTTATCACAAGGCAAGCATTGAATGTGCAAGTGAAAGAAGAAAATGAGGGGCAACGAGGTAACATCTTTCAGACGAGATGTCTCATCAAAGATAAGGTATGTAGTATGATTATTAATGGTGGAAGTTGCACTAATCTTGCTAGCACAACTATGGTTGAGAAGCTGAATTTACCTACTATGAAGCATCCTAAACCATATAAACTTCAATGGTTGAATGAGAATGGTGAAGTTAAGGTAGATAAGCAAGTGCTCGTGTCATTTTCTATTGGAAGGTACCGTGATGAAGTTTTATGTGATGTTGTACCTATGCAAGCAGGCCATATTCTGTTAGGAAGAACATGGCAATTTGATAGGCGAGTTATGCATGATGGCTTCAAGAACCGATATTCCTTTGTAATGAATGATAAACCCGTCACTCTTGTACCATTATCACCTCAACAAGCTTATGAGGATCAATTAAGGATTAAAACTGAGAGTGAACAGAAAAGAGAGATGGAAATAAGAGAAAGAGAGGAGAAAACATGAGAACACAAGAGAAAGAGAAGAAAACAGAAAGTTCCTATGCAAAAGAAAGTGATGTACAAAGAGCAATTTTTGCCAAACAACCTATGATCATACTTTTGTATAAAGTGGCTTATTTTAATACTAACAAGTTTGAGCCATCTTTGGCTAGTGTTGTTGTTGTTCTATTGCAGGAATTTGAAGGTGTATTCCATGACAATGACCCAAGTGGATTGCCACCCAAGAGAGGAATTGAGTATCAAATTGATTTCATCCTTGGTGCATCCATCCAAAATCGGCCAGCATATAAGAGTAATCCTGAGGAGACAAAGGAGCATAAAAGACAGGTTGAAGAACTTATTTTCAAAGGATATGTGAGGGAAAGCATGAGTCATTGTGTAGTTCCTATCCTACAAGTACGAGGAAAGTTGAACAGAAGGCATGCCAAGTGGATCAAATTCATTCAGACCTTTCCCTACATCATCAAGTATAAACAAGGTGATGATTCGAGGACGAATCTTTTTGAGGAAAGGGGGAATGATGAGAACCGTAGACATGAAGGGTGGAAGGATGCAAAAAGTCCATTGCACATTCCAGAAGGCCCAATAACACGAGTTAGAGATTCAGTTGATGCAAGAGGTCCATTGCACATTCTAGAAGGCCCAATAACACGAGCTAGGGCTTCAATGGATGCAAGAGGTCCATTGCACATTCCAGAAGGCCGAGCTAGGGCCAGAAAGATTAAAGAAGCACTAAATGGGCTGATTCAGGATGCTCAGGCCAACCCAACTTCAAATGGTGCGAATTTAAACTTGGAAGAGAGTCCAGGCCTTATTAATATCATTAGAGTAATTAAAGTGTTAGGACTAATAATAGTAGTAACTCCAAATTAGGAGTTTATTTTCCATATAAGAATTTCTACCTAGATAGGAATTCCGCCTAAATAAGGAATTGTCCTAACTAGTAATTTATGCCTCTTTAGGATTGCTATCTTAGCCTATAAATAGGCACCCCTTGTAAGCTTTGGAAATCAAACAATCAAGATATCAGACAACTTTCAGTGAAATAGAAAGCAAGGGTTTCTCCTTCGGTTCTTTTGAGAACTAAAGAACTTATCAAGAGGTTTTCTTCTTGTGGCGTTCAAACCGACTTATCACTCCCAATTCCTTCATCTTCTGGAGTGTGGCGTCCATATCCATCTTGAATACCCTAGGTTTGTGTTCCTTCGAATTTTGGGTCTAGGGTTTGTGTTATTAAACCCTGATTTAGCTTTCCTGGTTGTTCTTTGATTCATTGTGTGCGTTGGGTCCCTAAGCCACGTCTTTTTGGGGTTTTCCGCATCACATTTCTTCCTAACGAGGCTCCACGTTTTGTTGTAACGACTCATTCACACTTAAAAACCTTGGAAACAGCTTGTATGAACACATTATTCACTATATTCACTGCAACAACCTCATCTACACGTTCTTGGGACTAGGAATTTGTGGAATTGCGTCAAACAAAGTGTCCTTGATGATTTCTAGCATTTCTCACAAGTATTTGAGGCTTAATTAGTCAAAAATGAGCCCGTCTCTTCATTTCATCCTAACGAGGCTCCTCTTTTCGTTGTAATGCCTCATTCACACTGAAGGATCTTGAAAACAACTTGTATGAACACATGATTGACTATATTCACCGCAACAACCACATCTACACTTTCATGGGTCTAGGAATGATGAGAACCGTAGACATGAAGGGTGGAAGGCTTCAATGGATGCAAGAGGTCCATTGCACATTCCAGAAGGCCCAATAACACGAGCTAGGGCCAGAAAGATTAAAGAAGTACTGAATGGGCTGATTCAGGATGCTCAGGCCAACCCAGCTTCAAATGGTGCGAATTTAAACTTGGAAGAGAGTCCAGGCCTTATTAATATCATTAGAGTAATTAAAGTGTTAGGACTAATAATAGTAGTCACTACAAATTAGGAGTTTATTTTCCATATAAGAATTTGTACCTAGATAGGAATTCTGCCTAAATAAGGAATTGTCCTAACTAGGAATTTATGCCTCTTTAGGATTGTTATCTTAGCCTATAAATAGGCACCCCTTGTAAGCTTTGGAAATCAGACAATCAAGAAATCAGACAACTTTCAGTGAAATAGAAAGCAAGGGTTTCTCCCTCGGTTCTTTTGAGAACTAAAGAACTTATCAAGAGGTTTTCTTCTTGTGGCGTTCAAACCGACTTATCACTCCCAATTCCTTCCTCTTCTGGAGTGTGGCGTCCATATCCATCTTGAATACCCTAGGTTCGTGTTCCTTCGAATTTTGGGTCTAGGGTTTGTGTTATTAAACCCTGATTTAGCTTTCCTGGTTGTTCTTTGATTCATTGTGTGCGTTGGGTCCCTAAGCCACGTCTTTTTGAGGTTTTCCGCATCAGTTGGTAGTTCCTATCCTACTTGTACGAGGAAAGTTGAATAGAAGGCATGCCAAGTGGATCAAATTCATTCAGACCTTTCCCTACGTCATCAAGTATAAACAAGGTGATGATTCGAGGACGAATCTTTTTGAGGAAAGGGGGAATGATGAGAACCGTAGACATGAAGGGTGGAAGGCTTCAATGGATGCAAGAGGTCCATTGCACATTCCAGAAGGCCCAATAACACGAGCTAGGGCCAGAAAGATTAAAGAAGTACTGAATGGGCTGATTCAGGATGCTCAGGCCAACCCAGCTTCAAATGGTGCGAATTTAAACTTGGAAGAGAGTCCAGGCCTTATTAATATCATTAGAGTAATTAAAGTGTTAGGACTAATAATAGTAGTCACTCCAAATTAGGAGTTTATTTTCCATATAAGAATTTGTACCTAGATAGGAATTCTGCCTAAATAAGGAATTGTCCTAACTAGGAATTTATGCCTCTTTAGGATTGTTATCTTAGCCTATAAATAGGCACCCCTTGTAAGCTTTGGAAATCAGACAATCAAGATATCAGACAACTTTCAGTGAAATAGAAAGCAAGGGTTTCTCCCTCGGTTCTTTTGAGAACTAAAGAACTTATCAAGAGGTTATCCTTCTTGTGGCGTTCAAATCGACTTATCACTCCCAATCCCTTTCTTTTCTGGAGTGTGGCGTCCATATCCTTCTTGAATACCCTAAGTTTGTGTTCCTTCGAATATTGGGTCTAGGGTTTGTGTTATTAACTCTGATTTAGCTTTCCTGGTTGTTCTTTGATTCATTGTGTGCGTTGGGGTCCCTAAGCCACGTCTTTTTGGGGTTTTCCGCATCAAGGAATCTATTGAGTTGCATCAAGCGAAGAGTTTTTGATGATTTCTAGTATTTCTCACCAGTATTTGATGCTTAATTAGTCAAAAATAAGCCCGTCTCTTCATTTCTTCCTAACGAGGCTCCACGTTTTGTTGTAACGACTCATTCACACTTAAAAACCATGGAAACAGCTTGTATGAACACATGATCCACAATATTCACTGCAACAACCTCATCTACACGTTCTTGGGACTAGGAATTTGTGGAATTGCATCAAACAATGTGTCCTTGATGATTTCTAGCTTTTCTCACTAGTATTTGATGCTTAATTAGTCAAAAATGAGCCCGTCTCTTCATTTCTGCCTAACGAGGCTCCACGTTGTGTTGTAACGACTCATTCACACTTAAAAACCTTGGAAACAGCTTGTATGAACACATGATTCACTATATTCACTGCAACAACCTCATCTACACCTTCTTGGGACTAGCAATTTGTGGAATTGCATCAAACCATGTGTCCTTGATGATTTGTAGCATTCTCACAAGTATTTGATGCTTAATTAGTCAAAAATGAGCCCGTCTCTTCTCTTCGTCCTAACAAGGCTTCTCCTTTCGTTGTAATGCCTCTTTCGCACTGAAGGATCTTGAAAACAACTTGTATGAACACATGATTGACTATATTCACCGCAACAACAACATCTATACTTTCTTGGGTCTAGGAATCTATTGCGTTGCATCAAACGAGGTGTTTTTGATGATTTCTAGCATTACTCACAAGTATTTGATGCTTAATTAGTCAATAATGAGCCCGGCTCTTCATTTCTTCCTAATGAGGCTCCACGTTTTGTTGTAAGGACTTATTCTCACTTAAAAACCTTGGAAACAGCCTGTATGAACACATGATTCACTATATTCACTGCAACAACCTCATCTACACGTTCTTGGGACTAGGAATTTGTGGAATTGCATCAAACAAAGTGTCCTTGATGATTTCTAGCATTTCTCACCAGTATTTGATGCTTAATTAGTCAAAAATGAGCCCGTCTCTTCATTTTTTCCTAACCAGGCTCCTCTTTTCATTGTAATGCCTCATTCACACTGAAGGATCATGAAAACAACTTGTATGAAAACATGATTGACTATATTCACCCCAACAACCACATCTACAATTTCTTGGGTCTAGGAATCTATTGAGTTGCATCAAACGAAGAGGTTTTGATGATTTCTAGCATTTCTCACCAGTATTTGATGCTTAATTAGTCAGAAATGAGCCCGTCTCTACATTTCTTCCTAACATGGCTCCACGTTTTGTTGTAACGACTCATTCACACTTAAAAACCTTGGAAACAGCTTGTATGAACACTTGATTCACTATATTCACTGCAACAACCTCATCTACACGTTCTTGGGTCTAGGAATCTATTGAGTTGCATCAAATGAAGAGTGTTTGATGATTTCTAGCATTTCTCACCAGTATTTGATGCTTAATTAGTCAAAAATGAGCCCGTCTCTTCATTCCTTCCTAACGAGGCTCCACGTTTTGTTGTAACGACTCATTCACACTTAAAAACCTTGGAAACAGCTTGTATGAACACTTGATTCACTATATTCACTGCAACAACCTCATCTACACGTTCTTGGGACTAGGAATTTGTGGAATTGCATCAAACAAAGTGTCCTTGATGATTTGTAGCATTTCTCACCAGTATTTGATGCTTAATTAGTTAAAAATGAGCCCGTCTCTTCTCTTCTTCCTAACGAGGCTTCTCTTTTCGTTGTAATGCCTCATTCACACTGAAGGATCTTGAAAACAACTTGTACGAACACATGATTGACTATATTCACTGCAACAGCCACATCTACACTTTCTTGGGACTAGGAATATGTGGAATTGCATCAAACAAAGAGTCCTTCATGATTTCTAGCGTTTCTCACAAGTATGTGAAGCTTAATTAGTCAAAAATGTGCCCGTTTCTTCATTTCCTCCTAATGAGGCTCCACGTTTTGTTGTAACGACTCATTCACACCTAAAAACCTTGGAAACAGCTTGTATGAACACATGATTCACTATATTCACTGCAACAACCTCATCTACACGTTCTTGGGACTAAGAATTTGTGGAATTGCTTCAAACAATGTGTCCTTGATGATTTGTAGCATGTGTCACAAGTATTTGATGCTTAATTAGTCAAAAATGAGCCCGTCTCTTCTCTTCGTCCTAACGAGGCTTCTCCTTTCGTTGTAATGCCTCATTCGCACTGAAGGATCTTGAAAACAACTTGTACGAACACATGATTGACTATATTCACAGCAACAGCCACATCTACACTTTCTTGGGTCTAGGAATCTATTGAGTTGCATCAAACGAAGAGTTTTTGATGATTTCTACCATTACTCACAACTATTCGATTCTTAATTAGTCAAAAATGAGCCCGGCTCTTCATTTCTTCCTAACCAGGCTCCACTTTTGGTAGTAATGACTCATTCACACTTAAAGATCTTGAAAACAGCTTGTATCAACATTTGATTCACTATATTCACTGCAACAACCACATCTACACTTTCTTGGGACTAGGAATATGTGGAATTGCATCAAACAAAGAGTCCTTCATGATTTCTAGCGTTTCTCACAAGTATGTGATGCTTAATTAGTCAGAAATGAGCCCGTCTCTTCATTTCTTCCTAACGAGGCTCGTCTTTTCGTTGTAATGCCTCATTCACACTGAAAGATCTTGAAAACAACTTGTATGAACACATGATTCACTATATTCACTGCAACAACCTCATCTACACGTTCTTGGGACTAGGAATTTGTGGAATTGCATCAAACAAAGTGTCCTTGATGATTTGTAGCATTTCTCACAAGTATTTGATGCTTAATTAGTCAAAAATGAGCCCGTCTCTTCATTTATGCCTAACGAGGCTCCACGTTTTATTGTAACGACTCATTCTCACTTAAAAACCTTGGAAACAGCTTGTATGAACACCTGATTCACTATATTCACTGCAACAACCTCATCTACACGTTCTTGGGACTAGGAATTTGTGGAATTGCATCAAACCATGTGTCCTTGATGATTTGTAGCATTTCTCACAAGTATTTGATGCTTAATTAGTCAAAAATGAGCTCGTCTCTTCTCTTCGTCCTAACAAGGCTTCTGCTTTCGTTGTAATGCCTCATTCGCAATGAAGGATCTTGAAAACAACTTGTACGAACACAGGATTGACTATATTGACCGCAACAACCACATCTATACTTTCTTGGGTCTAGGAATCTATTGCGTTGCATCAAACGAAGAGTTTTTGATGATTTCTAGCATTACTCACAAGTATTTGATGCTTAATTAGTCAATAATGAGCCCGGCTCTTCATTTCTTCCTAACGAGGCTCCACGTTTTGTTGTAACGACTTATTCACACTTAAAAACCTTGGAAACAGCTCGTATGAACACATGATTCACTATATTCACTGCAACAGCCTCATCTACACGTTCTTGGGACTAGGAATTTGTGGAATTGCATCAAACAAAGTGTCCTTGATGATTTCTAGCATTTCTCACAAGTATTTGATGCTTAATTTCTCAAAAATGAGCCCGTCTCTTCATTTCATCCCAACTAGACTCCTCCTTTCGTTGTAATGCCTCATTCACACTGAAGGATCTTGGAAACAACTTGTATGAACACATGATTAACCATATTCACCGCAACAACCACATCTACACTTTCTTGGGTCTAGGAATCTATTGAGTTGCATCATACGAAGAGTTTTTGATGATTTCTAGCATTTCTCACCAGTATTTGATGCTTAATTAGTCAAAAATGAGCCTGTCTCTTCATTTCTTCCTAACGAGGCTCCACGTTTTGTTGTAACGACTCATTCACACTTAAAAAGCTTCGAAACAGCTTGTATGAACACATGATTCACTATATTCACTGCAACAACCTCATCTACACGTTCTTGGGACTAGGAATTTGTGGAATTGCATCAAACAAAGTGTCCTTGATGATTTCTAGCATTTCTCACAAGTATTTGATGCTTAATTACTCAAAAATGAGCCCGTCTCTCCATTTCATCCTAACCAGGCTCCTCTTTTCGTTGTAATGCCTCATTCACACTGAAGGATCTTGAAAACAACTTGTATGAACACATGATTGACTATATTCACTGCAACAACCACATCTACACTTTCTTGGGACCAGGAATCTTTTGAGTTGCATCAAACGAAGAATTGTTAATGATTTCTAGCATTTCTCACCAGTATTTGATGCTTAATTAGTCAAAAATGAGGCCGTCTGTTCATTTCCTCCTAACGAGGCTCCACGTTTTGTTGTAACGACTCATTCACACTTAAAAACCATGGAAACAGCTTGTATGAACACATGATTCACTATATTCACTGCAACAACCTCATCTACACGTTCTTGGGACTAGGAATTTGTGGAATTGCATCAAACAAAGTGTCCTTGACGATTTCTAGCATTTCTCACAAGTATTTGATGCTTAATTACTCAAAAATGAGTCCGTCTCTTCATTTCATCCTAACGAGGCTCCTCTTTTCGTTGTAATGCCTCATTCACACTGAAGGATCTTGAAAACAACTTGTATGAACTCATGGTTGACTATATTCACCGCAAATACCACATCTACACTTTCTTGGGTCTAGGAAACTATTGAGTTGCATCAAATGACGAGTTTTTGACGATTTCAAGCATTTGTCACCAGTATTTGATGCTTAATTAGTCAAAAATGAGTCTGTCCCTTCATTTCTTCCTAACGAGGCTCCACGTTTTGTTGTAACGACTCATTCACACTTAAAAACCTTGGAAACAGCTTGTATGAACACATGATTCACTATATTCACTGCAACAACCTCGTCTACACGTTCTTGGGACTAGGAATTTGTGGAATTGCGTCAAACAGTGTGTCCTTGATGATTTGTAGCATTTCTCACAAGTATTTGATGCTTAATTACTCAAAAATGAGTCCGTCTCTTCATTTCATCCTAACGAGGCTCCTCTTTTCGTTGTAATGCCTCATTCACACTGAATGATCTTGAAAACAACTTGTATGAACACATGATTCACTATATTCACTGCAACAACCTCATCTACACGTTCTTGGGACTAGGAATTTGTGGAATTGCATCAAACAAAGTGTCCTTGATGATTTCTAGCATTTCTCACAAGTATTTGATGCTTAATTAGTCAAAAATGAGCCCGTCTCTTCATTTCTTCCTAACGAGGCTCCACGTTTTGTTGTAACGACTTATTCACAATCAAGCATATTGAAAACAGCTTGTATCGAAAGATGATTCACTATATTCACTGCAACAACCACATTTAAACTTTCTTGGGACTAGGAATATGCGGAATTGAATCAAACAAGGGGTCCTTGATGATTTCTCGCATTTCTCAGAAGTATTTCATGCATAATTAGTCAAAAATGAGCCCGTCTATTCATTTCTTGCTAACGAGGCTCCACTTTTCGTTGTAATGCCTCATCCACACTGAAGGATGTTGAAAACAACTTGTATGAAGACATAATTCACTATATTCACTGCAACAACACTTTCTTGGGTCTAGGAATCTATTGAGTTGCATCAAACGAAGAGTTTTTGATGATTTCTAGCATTTCTCACAAGTATTTGATGCTTAATTAGTCAAAAAAGAGCCCGGCTCTTCATTTCTTCCTAACCAGGCTCCACTTTTTGGTAGTAATGACTCATTCACGCTTAAAGATATTGAAAACAGCTTGTATGAACACTTGATTCACTATATTCACGGCAACAACCACATCTACACTTTCTTGGGACTAGGAATATGTGGAATTGCATCAAACAAAGAGTCCTTCATGATTTCTAGCGTTTCTCACAAGTATTTGATGCTTAATTAGTCAAAAATGAGCCCGTCTCTTCATTTCTTCCTAACGAGGCTCCACGTTTTGTTGTAACGACTTATTCACACTCAAGCATATTGAAAACAGCTTGTATGGAAAGATGATTCACTATATTCACTGCAACAACCACATTTACACTTTCTTGGGACTAGGAATATGCGGAATTGCATCAAACAAGGGGTCCTTGATGATTTCTCGCATTTCTCATAAGTATTTCATGCATAATTAGTCAAAAATGAGCCCGTCTATTCATTTCTGGCAAACGAGGCTCCACTTTTCGTTGTAATGCCTCATTCACACTGAAGGATGTTGAAGACAACTTGTATGAAGACATAATTCACTATATTCACTGCAACAACACTTTCTTGGGTCTAGGAATCTATTGAGTTGCATCAAACGAAGAGTTTTTGATGATTTCTAGCATTTCTCACCAGTATGTGATACTTAACTAGTCAAAAATGAGCCCGTCTCTTCATTTCTTCCTAACGAGGCTCCACGTTTTGTTGTAACGACTCATTCACACTTAAAAACCTTGGAAACAGCTTCTATGAACACATGACTCACTATATTCACTGCAACAACCTCATCTACACGTTCTTGGGACTAGCAATTTGTGGAATTGCATCAAACAAAGTGTCCTTGATGATTTCTAGCATTTCTCACAAGTATTTGATGCTTAATTAGTAAAAAATGAGCCCGTCTCTTCATTTCTTCGTAACGAGGCTCCTCTTTTCTTTGTAATGCCTCATTCACACAGAAGGATCTTGAAAACAACTTGTATGAACACATGATTCACTATATTCACTGCAACAACCACATCTACACTTTCTTGGGTCTAGGAATCTTTTGAGTTGCATCAAACGAAGAGTTTTTGATGATTTCTAGGATTTCTCACCAGTATGTGATGCTTAATTAGTCAAAAATGAGCCCGTCTCTTCATTTCTTCCTAAGGAGGTTCCACGTTTTGTTGTAACGACTCATTCACACTTAAAAACCTTCGAAACAGCTTGTATGAACACATGATTCACTATATTCACAGCAACAACCTCATCTACACGTTCTTGGGACTAGCAATTTGTGGAATTGCAACAAGCAATGTGTCCTTGATGATTTCTAGCATTTCTCACAAGTATTTGATGCTTAATTAGTCAAAAATGAGCCCGTCTCTTCATTTCTTCCTAACGAGGCTCCTCTTTTCGTTGTAACGCCTCATTCACACTGAAGGATCTTCAAAACAACTTGTATGAACACATGATTCACTATATTCACTGCAACAACCACATCTACACTTTCTTGGGCCTAGGAATCTATTGAGTTGCATCAAACGAAGAGTTTTTGATGATTTCTAGCATTTCTGACCAGTATTCGATGCTTAATTAGTCAAAAATGAGTCTATCTCTTCATTTCTTTCTAACGAGGCTCCACGTATTGTTGTAACGACTCATTCACACTTAAAAACCTTGGAAACAGCTTGTATGAACACATGATTCACAATATTTACTGCAACAACCTCAACTACACGTTCTTGGGACTAGGAATTTGTGGAATTGCATCAAACAAAATGTCCTTGATGATTTCGGGCATTTCTCACAAGTATTTGATGCTTAATTAGTCAAAAATGAGCCCGTCTCTTCATTTCTTCCTAACGAGGCTCCACGTTTTGTTGTAACGACTCATCCACACTTAAAAACCTTCAAAACAGCTTGTATGAACACATGATTCACTATATTCACTGCAACAGCCTCATCTACAAGTTCTTGGGAATAGGAATTTGTGGAATTGCATCAAACAAGGTGTCCTTGAGGATTTCTAGCATTTCTCACAAGTATTTGATGCTTAATTAGTCAAAATGAGCCCGTCTCTTCATTTCTTCCTAACGAGGCTCCACGTTTTGTTGTAACGACTCATTCACACTTAAAAACCATCGAAACAGCTTGTATGAACACATGATTCACTATATTCACTGCAACAACCTCATCTACACGTTCTTGGGACTAGGAATTTGTGGAATTGCATCAAACAAGGTGTCCTTGATGATTTCTAGCTTTTCTCACAAGTATTTGATGCTTCATTAGTCAAAAATGAGCCCGTCTATTCATTTCTTCCTAACGAGGCTCCTCTTATCGTTCTAATGCCTCATTCACACTGAAGGATCTTGAAAACAACTTGTATGAACACTTGATCCACTATATTCACTGCAACAACCACATCTACACTTTCTTCGGTCTAGGAATCCATTGAGTTGCACCCAACAAAGAGTTTTTGATGATTTCTAGCATTTCTCACCAGTATTTGTTTCTTAATTAGTCAAAAATGAGCCCGTCTCTTCATTTCTTCCTAACGAGGCTGCACGTTTTGTTGTATGGACTCAATCACACTTAAAAACCTTGGAAACAGCTTGTATGAACACATGATTCACTATATTCACTGCAACAACCCCATCTACACGATCTTGCGACTAGGAATTTGTGGAATTGCATCAAACAAGGTGTCCTTGATGATTTTTGGCAATTCTCACAAGTATTTGATGGTTAATTAGTCAAAAATGTGCCCGTCTCCTCATTTCTTCCGAATGAGGCTCCACGTTTTGTTGTAAGCACTCAATCACACTTAAAACCCTTGGAAACAGCTTGTATGAACACATGATTCACTATATTCACTGCAACAACCTCATCTACACGTTCTTGGGACTAGGAAATTTTGGAATTGCATCGAACAAGGTGTCCTTGATGATTTCTAGCATTTCTCACAAGTATTTGATGCCTAATTAGTCAAAAATGAGCCCGTCTCTTCATTTCTTCCTAACGAGCCTCCACGTTTTGTTGTAACGACTCATTCACACTTAAAAACCTTCGAAACAGCTTGTATGAACACATGATTCACGATATTCACTGCAAAAACCTCATCTACACGTTCTTGGGACTAGGAATTTGTGGAATTGCATCAAACAAGGTGTCCTTGATGATTTCGAGCATTTCTCACAAGTATTTGATGCTTAATTAGTCAAAAACGAGCCCGTCTCTTCATTTCTTCGTAACAAGGCTCCTCTTTTCGTTGTAATGCCTCATTCACACTGAAGGATCTTGAAAACAACTTGTATGAACACATGATTCACTATATTCACTGCAACAACGACATCTACACTTTCTTGGGTCTAGGAATCTATTGAGTTGCATCAAACGAAGTGTTTTTGATGATTTCTAGCATTTCTCACCAGTATTTGATGCTTATTTAGTCAAAAATGAGTCGGTCTCTTCATTTCTTTCTAACGAGGCTCCACGTTTTGTTGTAAGGACTCATTCACACTTAAAAACCTTGGAAACAGCTTGTATGAACACATGATTCACAATATTTACTGCAACAAGCTCAACTACACGTTCTTGGGACTAGGAATTTGTGGAATTGCATCAAACAACGTGTCCTTGATGATTTCTAGCATTTCTCACAAGTATTTGATGCTTAATTAGTCAAAAATGGGCCCGTCTCTTCATTTCTTCCTAACGAGGCTCCACGTTTTGTTCTAATGACTCATTCACACTTAAAAACCTTCGAAACAGCTTGTATGAACACATGATTCACTATATTCACTGCAACAACCTCATCTATACATTCTTGGGAATAGGAATTAGTGGAATTGCATCAAACAAGGTGTCCTTGATGATTTCTAGCATTTCTCACAAGTATTTGATGCTTAATTAGTCAAAAATGAGCCCGTCTATTCATTTCTTCCTAACGAGGCTCCTCTTTTCGTTGTAATGCCTCATTCACAATGTAGGATCTTGAAAACAACTTCTATGAACACACGATTCACTATATTCACTGCAACAACCACATCTACACTTTCTTGGGTCTAGGAATCTATTGAGTTGCATCAAACGAATAGTTTTTGATGATTTCTTGCATTTCTCACCTGTATTTGATGCTTAATTAGTCAAAAATGAGCCTGTCTCTTCATTTCTTCCTAACGAGGCTCCACGTTTTGTTGTAAGGACTCAATCACACTTAAAACCCTTGGAAACAGCTTGTATGAACACATCATTCACTATATTCACTGCAACAACCTCGTCTACACGTTCTTGGGACTAGGAATTTGTGGAATTGCATCAAACAAGGTGGCCTTGATGATTTCTAGCATTTCTCACAAGTATTTGATGCTTAATTAGTCAAAAATGAGCCCGTCTATTCATTTCTTCCTAACGAGGCTCCTCTTATCGTTGTAATGCCTCATTCACAATGAAGGATCTTGAAAACAACTTGTATGAACACTTGATTCACTATATTCACTGCAACAACCACATCTACACTTTCTTCGGTCTAGGAATCTATTGAGTTGCACCAAACGAAGAGTTTTTGATGATTTCTAGCATTTCTCACCAGTATTTTTTTCTTAATTAGTCAAAAATGAGCCCGTCTCTTCATTTCTTCCTAACGAGGCTCCACGTTTTGTTGTAACGACTCATTTACACATAAAAACCTTTGAAACAGGTTTTATCAACACATGATTCACTATATTCACTGCAACAACCTCATCTACACGTTCTTGGGACTAGGAATTCGTGGAATTGCTTCAAACAAGGTGTCCTTGATGATTTCTAGCATTTCTCACAAGTATTTGATGCTTAATTAGTCAAAAATGAGCCCGTCTATTCATTTCTTCCTAACGAGGCTCCTCTTTTCGTTGTAATGCCTCATTTAAAATGTAGGATCTTGAAAACAACTTCTATGAACACACGATTCACTATATTCACTGCAACAACCACATCTACACTTTCTTGGGTCTAGGAATCTATTGAGTTGCATCAAACGAATAGTTTTTGATGATTTCTTGCATTTCTCACCTGTATTTGATGCTTAATTAGTCAAAAATGAGCCCGTCTCTTCATTTCTTCCTAACGAGGCTCCACGTTTTGTTGTAAGGACTCAATCACACTTAAAACCCTTGGAAACAGCTTGTATGAACACATCATTCACTATATTCACTGCAACAACCTCACCTACACGTTCTTGGGACTAGGAATTTGTGGAATTGCATCCAACAAGGTGTCCTTGATGATTTCTAGCATTTGTCACCAGTATTTGATGCTTAATTAGTCAAAAATGAGCCCGTCTCTTCATTTCTTAGTAACGAGGCTCCTGTTTTCGTTGTAATGCTTCATTCACACTGAAGGATCTTGAAAACAACTTGTATGAACACATGATTCACTATATTCACTGCAACGACCACATCTACACTTTCTTCGGTCAAGGAATCTTTTGAGTTGCATCAAACGAAGAGTTTTTGACGATTTCTTGCATTTCTCACCAGTATTTGAAGCTGAATTAGTCAAAAATGAGCCCGTCTCATCATTTCTTCCTAACGAGGCTCCACGTTTTTTTGTAAGGACTGAATCACACTTAAAAACCTTGGAAACTGCTTGTATGAACACATGATTTACTATATTCACTGCAACAACTCGTCCACACGTTCCTTGGAGTAGGAATTTGTGGAATTGCATCAAACAAGGTGTCCTTGATGATTTCTAGCATTTCTCACAAGCATTTGATGCTTAATTAGTCAAAAATGAGCCCGTCTCATCATTTCTTCCTAACGAGGCTCCTCTTTTCGTTGTAATGCCTCATTCACACTGAAGGATCTTGAAAACAACTTGTATGAACACATGATTCACTATATTCACTTCAACAACCACATCTACACTTTCTTCGGTCAAGGAATCTGTTGAGTTGCTTGAAACGAAGAGTTTTTGACGATTTCTTGCATTTCTCACCAGTATTTGATGCTGAATTAGTCAAAAATGAGCCCGTCTCATCATTTCTTCCTAACGAGGCTCCACGTTTTGTTGTAAGGACTGAATCACGCTTAAAAACCTTGGAAACAGCTTGTATGAACACATGATTCACTATATTCACTGCAACAACCTCATCTACACGTTCTTGGGACTAGTAATTTGTGGAATTGCCTCAAACAAGGTGTCCTTGATGATTTCTAGCATTTCTCACAAGTATTTGATGCTTAATTAGTCAAAAATGAGCGCGTCTCTTCCTTTCTTCCTAACGAGGCTCCTGTTTTCGTTGTAATGCCTCATTCACACTGAAGGATCTTGAAAACATCTTGTATGAACACATGATTCACTATATTCACTGCAACAACCACATCTACACTTTCTTGGCTCTAGGAATCTATTGAGTTGCATCAAACAAAGAGTTCTTGATGATTTCTAGCATTTCTGACCTGTATTTGATGCTTAATGAGTCAAAAATGAGTCCGTCTCTTCATTTCTTCCTAACGAGGCTCCACGTTTTGTTGTAACGACTCATTCACACTTAAAAACCTTGGAAACAGCTTGTATGAACACATTATTCAGAATATTTACTGCAACAACCGCAACTACACGTTCTCGGGACTAGGAATTTTTGGAATTGCATCAAACAAAGTGTCCTTGAAGATTTCTAGCATTTCTCACAAGTATTTCATGCTTAATTAGTCAAAAATAGCCCGTCTCTTCATTTCTTCCTAACGTGGCTCCACGTTTTGTTGTAACGACTCATTCACACTTAAAAACTTTTGAAACAGCTTGTATGAACACATGATTCACTATATTCACCGCAACAACCTCATCTACACGTTCTTGGGATTAGGAATTTGTGGAATTGCATCAAACAAGGTATCCTTGATGATTTGCAGCATTTCTCACAACTATTTGATGCTTAATTAGTCAAAAATGAGCCCGTCTATTCATTTCTACCTAACGAGGCTCCTCTTATCGTTGTAATGCCTCATTCACACTGAAGGATCTTGAAAACAACTTGTATGAACACTTGATTCACTATATTCAATGCAACAACCACATCTACACTTTCTTCGGTCTAGGAATCTATTGAGTTGCACCAAACGAAGAGTTTTTGATGATTTCTAGCTTTTCTCACCAGTATTTGTTTCTTAATTAGTCAAAAATGAGCCCGTCTCTTCATTTCTTCCTAACGAGGCTCCACGTTTTGTTGTAAGGACTCAATCACACTTAAAAACCTTGGAAACAGCTTGTATGAACACATGATTCACTATATTCACTTCAACAACCCCATCTACAGGATCTTGGGACTAGGAATTTGTGGAATTGCATCAAAGAAGGTGTCCTTGATGATTTCTGGCAATTCTCGCAAGTATTTGATGCTGAATTAGTCAAAAATGTGCCCGTCTCTTTATTTCTTCCGAACGAGGCTCCACATTTTGTTGTAAGCACTCAATCACACTTAAAACCCTTGGAAACAGCTTGTATGAACACATGATTCACTATATTCACTGCAACAACGTCATCTACACGTTCTTGGGACTAGGAATTTGTGGAATTGCATCGAACAAGGTGTCCTTGATGATTTCTAGCATTTCTCACAAGTATTTGATGCTTAATTAGTAAAAAATGAGCCCGTCTCTTCATTTCCTCCTAACGAGGCTCCACGTTTTGTTCTAACGACTCATTCACACTTAAAAACCTTCGAAACAGCTTGTATGAACACATGATTCAATATATTCACTGCAGCAACCTCATCTACACGTTCTTGGGACAAGGAATTTGTGGAATTGCATCAAACAAGGTGTCCTTGATGATTTCTAGCATTTCTCACAAGTATTTGATGCTTAATTAGTCAAAAATGAGCCCGTCTCTTCATTTCTTCCTAACGAGGCTCCTCTTTTCGTTGTAATGCCTCATTCACACTGAAGGATCTTGAAAACAACTTGTATGAACACATGATTCACTATATTCACTGCAACAACCACATCTACACTTTCTTGGGACTAGGAATTTGTGGAATTGCATCAAGCAAGGTGTCCTTGATGATTTCTAGCATTTCTCACAAGTATTTGATGCTTAATTAGTCAAAAATGAGCCCGTCTCTTCATTTCTTCCTTACGAGGCTCCTCTTTTCGTCGTAATGCCTCATTCACACTGAAGGATCTTGAAAACAACTTGTAGGAACACTTGATTCACTATATTCACTGCAACAATGATGCGGAAAACCCCAAAAAGACGTGGCTTAGGGACCCAACGCACACAATGAATCAAAGAACAACCAGGAAAGCTAAATCAGAGTTTAATAACACAAACCCTAGACCCAAAATTCGAAGGAACACGAACCTAGGGTATTCAAGATGGATATGGACGCCACACTCCAGAAGAGGAAGGAATTGGGAGTGATAAGTCGGTTTGAACGCCACAAGAAGAAAACCTCTTGATAAGTTCTTTAGTTCTCAAAAGAACTGAAGGAGAAACCCTTCTGATACCAACTGATGCGGAAAACCCCAAAAAGACGTGGCTTAGGGACCCAACGCACACAATGAATCAAAGAACAACCAGGAAAGCTAAATCAGGGTTTAATAACACAAACCCTAGACCCAAAATTCGAAGGAACACGAACCTAGGGTATTCAAGATGGATATGGACGCCACACTCCAGAAGAGGAAGGAATTGGGAGTGATAAGTCGGTTTGAACGCCACAAGAAGAAAACCTCTTGATAAGTTCTTTAGTTCTCAAAAGAACCGAAGGAGAAACCCTTGCTTTCTATTTCACTGAAAGTTGTCTTATATCTTGATTGTCTGATTTCCAAAACTTACAAGGGGTGCCTATTTATAGGCTAAGATAGCAATCCTAAAGAGGCATAAATTCCTAGTTAGGACAATTCCTTATTTAGGCAGAATTCCAATCTAGGTACAAATTCTTATATGGAAAATAAACTCCTAATTTGGAGTGACTACTATTATTAGTCCTAACACTTTAATTACTCTAATGATATTAATAAGGCCTTAAATTCGCACCATTTGAAGTTGGGTTGGCCTGAGAGTCCTGAATTAGCCCATTTAGTGCTTCTTTAATCTTTCTGGCTCTAGCTCGTGTTATTGGGCCTTCTGGAATGTGCAATGGACCTCTTGCATCCATTGATGCCCTAGCTCGTGTTATTGAGCCTTCTAGAATGTGCAATGGACCTCTTGCATCAATTGAAGCTCTAACTCGTGTTATTGGGCCTTCTGGAATGTGCAATGGACTTTTTGCATCCTTTGAAGCCTTCCACCCTTCATGTCTACGGTTCTCATCAAACAACCACATCTACACTTTCTTGGGTCTAGGAATCTATTGAGTTGCATCAAACGAATAGTTTTTGATGATTTCTAGCATTTCTCACCTGTATTTGATGCTTAATTAGTCAAAAATGAGCCCGTCTCTTCATTTCTTCCTAACGAGCCTCCATGTTTTGTTGTAAGGATTCAATCACACTTAAAACCCTTGGAAACAGCTTGTATGAACACATCATTCACTATATTCACTGCAACAACCTCATCTACACGTTCTTAGGACTAGGAATTTGTGGAATTGCATCGAACAAGGTGTCCTTGATGATTTCTAGCATTTGTCACAAGTATTTGATGCTTAATTAGTCAAAAATGAGCCCGTCTCTTCATTTCTTCGTAACGTGGCTCCTCTTTTCGTTGTAATGCGTCATTCACACTGAAGGATCTTGAAAACAACTTGTATGAACACATGATTCATTATATTCACTGCAACAACCACATCTACACTTTCTTCGGTCTAGGAATCTATTGAGTCGCATCAAACGAAGAGTTTTTGACGATTTCTTGCATTTCTCAACAGTATTTGATGCTGAATTAGTCAAAAATGAGCCCGTCTCATCATTTCTTCCTAACGAGGCTCCACGTTTTGTTGTAAGGACTGAATCACACTTAAAAACCTTGGAAACAGCTTGTATGAACACGTAATTCACTATATTCACTGCAACAACCTCGTCTACACGTTCTTGGGACTAGGAATTTGTGGAATTGCATCAAACAAATTGTCCTTGTTGATTTCTAGCATTTCTCACAAGTATTTGATGCTTAATTAGTCAAAAATGAGCCCGTCTCTTCATTTCTTCCTAACGAGGCTCCTCTTATCGTTGTAATGCGTCATTCACACCAAAGGATCTTGAAAACAACTTGTATGAACACTTGATTCACTATATTCATTGCAACAACCACATCTACACTTTCTTCGGTCTAGGAATCTATTGAGTTGCACCAAACGAAGAGTTTTTGATGATTTCTAGCATTTTTCACCAGTATTTGTTTCTTAATTAGTCAAAAATGAGCCCGTCTCTTCATTTCTTCCTAACGAGGCTCCACGTTTTGTTGTAACGACTCATTCACACTTAAAAACCTTCGAAACAGCTTGTATGAACACATGATTCAATATATTCACTGCAACAACCTCATCTACACGTTCTTGGGACTAGGAATTTGTGGAATTGCATCAAACAAGGTGTCCCTGATGATTTCTAGCATTTCACCCAAGTATTTCATGCATAATTAGTCAAAAATGAGCCCGTCTCTTCCTTTCTTCCTAACGAGGCTCCTCTTTTCGTTGTAATGCTTCATTCACACTGAAGGATCTTGAAAACAACTTGTATGAATGCATGATTCACTATATTCACAGCAACAACCACATCTACACTTTCTTGGTTCTAGGAATCTATTGAGTTGCATCAAACGAAGAGTTTTTGATGATTTCTAGCATTTCTGACCAGTATTTAATGCTTAATTAGTCAAAAATGAGTCCGTCTCTTCATTTCTTGCTAACGAGGCTCCACGTTTTGTTGTAACAACTCATTCACACTTAAAAACCTTGGAAACAGCTTGTATGAACACATGATTCACAATATTTACTGCAACAACCTCAACTACATGTTCTTGGGACTAGGAATTTGTGGAATTGCATCAAACAAAGTGTCCTTGATGATTTCTATCATTTCTTACAAGTATTTGATGCTTAATTAGTCAAAAATGAGCCCGTCTCTTCATTTCTTCTTAACGAGACTCCACGTTTTGTTGTAACGACTCATTCACACTTAAAAACCTTCGAAACAGCTTGTATGAACACAAGATTCACTATATTCACTGCAACAACCTCATCTACACGTTCTTGGGACATGGAATTTGTGGGATTCCATCAAACAAGGTATCCTTGATGATTTCTAGCATTTCTCACAAGTATTTGATGCTTAATTAGTCAAAAATGAGCCCCTCTATTCATTTCTTCCTAACGAGGCTCCTCTTATCGTTGTAATGCCTCATTCACACTGAAGGATCTTGGAAACAACTTGTACGAACAGTTGATTCACTATATTCACTGCAACCACATCTACACTTTCTTCGGTCTAGGAATCTATTGAGTTGCACCAAACGAAGAGTTTTTGATGATTTCTAGCATTTCTCACCATTTTTTGTTTCTTAATTAGTCAAAAATGAGCCCGTCTCTTCATTTCTTCCCAACGAGGCCCCACGTTTTGTTGTAAGGACTCAATCACACTTAAAAACCTTGGAAACAGCTTGTATGAACACATGATTCACTATATTCACTGCAACAACCCCATCTACACGATCTTGGGACTAGGAATTTGTGGAATTGCATCGAACATGGTGTCCTTGATGATTTCTAGCATTTCTCACAAGTATTTGATGCTTAATTAGTCAAAAATGAGCCTGTCTCTTTATTTCTTCCTAACGAGGCTCCTCTTTTCGTTGTAATGCCTCATTCACACTGAAGGATCTTGAAAACAACTTGTATGAACACTTGATTCACATATTCACTGCAACAACCACATCTACACTTTCTTTCGTGTAGGAATCTATTGAGTTGCATCAAACGAAGAGTTTTTGATGATTTCTAGCACTTCTCACCAGTATTTGTTGCTTAATTAGTCAAAAATGAGCCTGTCTCTTCATTTCTTCCTACCGTGGCTCCACGTTTTGTTGTAAGGACTCAATCACACTTCACGAGGCTTCTCTTTTCGTTGTAATGCGTCATTCACACTGAAGGATCTTGAAAACAACTTGTATGAACACATGATTCACTATATTCACTGCAACAACCACATCTACACTTTCTTGGGTCTAGGAATCTATTGAGTTGCATCAAACGAAGAGTTTTTGATGATTTCTAGCATTTCTCACCAGTATTTGATGCTTAATTAGTTAAAAATGAGCCCGTCTCTTCATTTCTTCCTAACGAGGCTCCACGTTTTGTTGTAACGACTCATTCACACTTAAAAACCTTGGAAACAGCTTGTATGAACACATCATTCACTATATTCACTGCAACAACCTCATCTACACGTTCTTGGGACTAGCAATCTGTGGAATTGCTTCAAACAATGTGTCCTTGATGATTTCTAGCATTTCTCACAAGTATTTGATGCTTAATTATTCAAAAATCAGCCCGTCTCTTCATTTCTTCCTAACGAGGCTCCTCTTTTCGTTGTAATGCCTCATTCACACTGAAGGATCTTGAAAACAACTTGTATGAACACATCATTCACTATATTCACTGCAACAACCACATCTACACTTTCTTGGGTGTAGGAATCTATTGAGTTGCATCAAACGAAGAGTTTTTGATGGTTTCTAGCATTTCTCAACAATGTTTGATGCTTAATTTGTCAAAAATGAGCCCGTCTCTTCATTTCTTCCTAACGAGGCTCCACGTTTTGTTGTAACGACTCATTCACACTTAAAAACCTTGGAAACAGCTTGTATGAACGCATGATTCACTATATTCACTGCAACAACTTCATCTACACGTTCTTGGGACTAGCAATTTGTGGAATTGCATCAAACAAAGAGTCCTTCATGATTTCTAGCATTTCTCACAAGTATTTGATGCTTAATTAGTCAAAAATGAGCCCGTCTCTTCATTTCTTCCTAACGAGGCTCCACGTTTTGTTGTAACGACTCCTTCACACTCAAGCATATTGGAAACAGCTTGTATGGACAGATGATTGACTATATTCACTGCAACAACCACATTTACACTTGCTTGGGGCTAGGAATATGCGGAATTGCATCAAACAAGGGGTCCTTGATGATTTCTAGCATTTCTCACGAGTATTTCATGCATAATTGGTCAAAAATGAGCCCGTCTATTCATTTCTTCCTAACGAGGCTCCTCTTTTCGTTGTAATGCCTCATTCACACTGAAGGATCTTGAAAACAACTTGTATGAACACGTGATTCACTATATTCACTGCAACAACCACATCTACACTTTCTTGGGTCTAGGAATCTATTGAGTTGCATCAAACGAAGAGTTTTTGATGATTTCTAGCATTTCTCACCAGTATTTGATGCTTAATTAGTTAAAAATGAGCCCGTCTCTTCATTTCTTCCTAACGAGGCTCCACGTTTTGTTGTAACGACTCATTCACACTTAAAAACCTTGGAAACAGCTTGTATGAACACAAGATTCACTATATTCTCTGCAACAACCTCATCTACACGTTCTTGGGACTAGGAATTTGTGGAATTGCATCAAACAAATTGTCCTTGATGATTTCTAGTATTTCTCACAAGTATTTGATGCTTAATTATTCAAAAATGAGCCCGTCTCTTCATTTCTTCCTAACGAGGCTCCTCTTTTCGTTGTAATGCCTCATTCGCACTGAAGGATCTTGAAAACAACTTGTATGAACACATGATTCACTATATTCACTGCAACAATGATGCGGAAAACCCCAAAAAGACGTGGCTTAGGGACCAAACGCACACAATGAATCAAAGAGCAACCAGGAAAGCTAAATCAGAATTTAATGACACAAACCCTAGACCCAATATTCGAAGGAACACGAACCTAGGGTATTCAAGATGGATATGGACGCCACACTCCAGAAAAGGAAGGAATTGGGAGTGATAAGTCGGTTTGAACGCCACAAGAAGAAGTACCTCTTTATAAGTTCTTTAGTTCTTAAAAGAACCGAGGGAGAAAAACCCTTGCTTTTTATTTCACTCAAAGTTGTATGATTTATTGATTGTCTGATTTCCAAAGCTTACAAGGGGTGCCTATTTATAGGCTTAGATAGCAATCCTAAAGGGGCAAAATTCCTATTTAGGACAATTCCTTATTTAGGAGGAATTCCTATCTAGTTACAAATTCTTATATGGAAAATAAACTCCTAATTTGGAGTGACTACTATTATTAGTCCTAATATTTTAATTACTCTAATCACATTAATAAGGTCTGAACTCTCTTCTAAGTTTAAATTCGCACCATTTGAAGTTGGGTTGGCTTGAGCAGCTTGAATCAGCCCATTTAGTGCTTCTTTAATCTTTCTGGCCCGAGCTCGTGTTATTGGGCCTTCTGGAATGTGCAATGGACCTCTTGCATCCATTGAAGCCCTAGCTCGTGTTATTAGGCCTTCTAGAATGTGCAATGGACCTCTTGCATCAATTAAAGCTCTAACTCGTGTTATTGGGCCTTCTGAAATGTACAATGGACTTTTTGCATCCTTTGAAGCCTTCCACCTTTCATGTCTACGGTTCTCATCATTCCCCCTTTCCTCAAAAAGATTCGTCCTCGAATCATCACCTTGTTTATACTTGATGACGTAGGGAAAGGTCTGAATGAATTTGATCCACTTGGCATGCCTTCTGTTCAACTTTCCTAGTACAAGTAGGATAGGAACTACATAATGACCCATGCTTTCCCTCACATATCCTTTGAAAATAAGTTCTTCAACTTGTCTTTTATGCTCCTTTGTCTCCTCAAGATTACTCTTATATGCTAGCCGATCTTGGATGGATGAACCAAGGATGAAATCAATTTGATACTCAATTGCTCTCTTAGGGGGCAATCCACTTGGGTCATTGTCATAGAATACACCTTCAAATTCCTGCAATAGAACAACAACAACACTAGGCAAAGATGGTTCAAACTTGTTAGTATTAAAATAAGCCACTTTATACAAAAGTATGATCTTAGGTTGTTTGGCAAAAATTGCTCTTTGTACATCACTTTCTCTTGCATAGGAACTTTCTGTTTTCTTCTCTTTCTCTTGTGTTCTCACGTTTTCTCCTCTGTTTTCTCTTTTTTCCATCTCTCTTTTCTGTTCACTCTCAGTTTTTATCCTTAATTGATCCTCATAAGCTTGTTGAGGTGATAATGGTACAAGAGTGACGGGTTTATCATTCATTACAAAGGAATATCGATTCTTGAATCCATCGTGCGTAACTCGTCTATCAAACTGCCATGGCCTTCCTAATAGAATATGGCCTGCTTGCATAGGTACAACATCACATAAAACTTCATCACAGTACCTTCCAATAGAAAATGACACGAGCACTTGCTTATCTACCTTAACTTCACCATTCTCATTCAACCATTGAAGCTTATATGGTTTAGGATGCTTCATAGTAGGTAAATTCAACTTCTCAACCATAGTTGTGCTAGCAACATTAGTGGAACTTCCACCATCAATAATCATACTACATACCTTATCCTTGATGAGACATCTCGTTTGAAAGATGTTATCTCGTTGCCCCTCATTTTGTTCTTTCACTTGCACATTCAATGCTCGCCTTGTGATAAGAGCTACTCCATCAGCCGGATACTTCTCTCCATCACTTTCACCCTCTGATGATGGCACAGAATCATCATCTTCATGGTCATAGGCACGTCTCAATTGCCTTCTAGCTTTAGAAGCCTCATATTCTTCATGCCTCCTTTGCAACTCTGCTATTGTATTAGATTGCTCCTCCATCCTCTCCCTCATATCATCAAATCTGGTATTCATACGCTCAAATTGTTGTTGCATAGCATTGATCATGAAGGACACATCACCAGCTCCCTCCTGAGTTGCACCTTTGTCTTTGGATGTCATAGTATTACTTCTACGCAAAATAATAAGATACTTCACAGACCACTCCCTCATGTGTTTCACTCAAAAAAAGGTGTCACACTCTCTCGTGTTTACACTCTTTATGACTTTTTCTTTATATGAACTTTCACTCCTGCCTTTTACCACTCGGATTTCTCCTTTCAGCTCTATAAAGAACTAAAGAAGGTAAATCAAGAGTATTGATTTTGAACAGAATAAGATAAATGGTGTAGAATTGAACAAATCAGAGAACAAGGAATCAAAAAACGAAAAAGGATATCAAGGCAAACGATTTTAATGAACTAAACTCACAAAAAGAATCAAGATAAGGGAAGTTAAATTTATAGGACAAACTTGGATAACAAGATAGGAAAATGGATGGCAGAATTGGAGTTGAGCAAGAAAACTTTGTTATTATTGTGGCCAATATGACCAAACTATCAACTTTATCAATAACTCGAATTTGATGTTTCCTTTCTTTTCTTCTTTTTTTGTACTTTTTCTTTCTTTTTCTTTTTTTTTCATTGATTCTTTTTTTTTCTTCTGCTCAACACAAAACAACAGTAGAACACTTAGATACAACAATTGGAATTGCAATTAGCACATTGAGAAGGATTGTAAGCAAACAGATTTGTGCATTTGAATTGTAATGCACACAATAGACAAATTGAATCGAAATAAATAAATCACAAGGTAGAAAATTGAAGAGTGAGTGGATTCAACCTGATTTAGAGCCAGGCTCTGATACCAACTGATGCGGAAAACTCCAAAAAGACGTGGCTTAGGGACCCAACGCACACAATGAATCAAAGAGCAACCAGGAAAGCTAAATCAGAATTTAATGACACAAACCCTAGACCCAATATTCGAAGGAACACGAACCTAGGGTATTCAAGATGGATATGGACGCCACACTCCAGAAAAGGAAGGAATTGGGAGTGATAAGTCGGTTTGAACGCCACAAGAAGAAGTACCTCTTGATAAGTTCTTTAGTTCTTAAAAGAACCGAGGGAGAAAAACCCTTGCTTTTTATTTCACTCAAAGTTGTATGATTTCTTGATTGTCTGATTTCCAAAGCTTACAAGGGGTGCCTATTTATAGGCTTAGATAGCAATCCTAAAGAGGCAAAATTCCTATTTAGGACAATTCCTTATTTAGGAGGAATTCCTATCTAGGTACAAATTCTTATATGGAAAATAAACTCCTAATTTGGAGTGACTACTATTATTAGTCCTAATATTTTAATAACTCTAATGACATTAATAAGGTATGAACTCTCTTCTAAGTTTAAATTCGCACCATTTGAAGTTGCGTTGGCCTGAGCGGCTTGAATCAGCCCATTTAGTGCTTCTTTAATCTTTCTGGACCTAGCTCATGTTATTGGGCCTTCTGGAATGTGCAATGGACCTCTTGCATCCATTGAAGCCCTAGCTCGTGTTATTAGGGCTTTTAGAATGTGCAATGGACCTCGTGCATCAATTGAAGGTCTAACTCGTATTATTGGGCCTTCTGAAATGTACAATGGACTTTTTGCATCCTTTGAAGCCTTCCACCCTTCATGTCTACGGTTCTCATCAAACAACCACATCTACACTTTCTTGGGTCTAGGAATCTATTGAGTTGCATCAAACAAAGAGTTTTTGGTGATTTCTAGCATTTCTCTACAGTATGTGATGCTTAATTAGTTAAAAATGAGCCCGTCTCTTCATTTCTTCCTAAGGAGGCTCCACGTTTTGTTGTAACGACTCATTCACACTTAAAAACCTTGGAAACAGCTTGTATGAACACATGATTCACTATATTCACTGCAACAACCTCATCTACACGTTCTTGGGACTAGGAATTTGTGGAATTGCATCAGACAAAGTGTCCTTGATGATTTCTAGAATTTCTCACAAGTATTTTATGCTTAATTATTCAAAAATGAGCCCGTCTCTTCATTTCTTCGTAACGAGGCTCCTCTTTTCATTGTAATGCCTCATTCACACTGAAGGATCTTGAAAACAACTTGTATGAACACATGATTCACTATATTCACTGCAACAACCACATCTACACTTTCTTGGGTCTAGGAATCTTTTGAGTTGCATCAAACGAAGAGTTTTTGATGATTTCTAGCATTTCTCACAAGTATTTGATGCTTAATTAATCAAAAATGAGCCCGGCTCTTCATTTCCTCCTAACCAGGCTCCACTTTTGGTAGTAATGACTCATTCACACCTAAAGATCTTGAAAAGAGCTTGTATGAACACTTGATTCACTATATTCACTGCAACAACCACATCTACACTTTCTTGGGTCTAGGAATCTATTGAGTTGCATCAAACGTCGAGTTTTTGATGATTTCTAGCATTTCTCACCAGTATTTGATGCTTAATTAGTCAAAAATCAGCCCGTCTCTTCATTTCTTCCTAACGAGGCTCCACGTTTTGTTGTAACGACTCAATCACACTTAAAAACCTTGGAAACAGCTTGTATGAACACATGATTCACTATATTCACAGCAACAACCTCATCTACACGTCCTTGGGACTAGGAATTTGTGGAATTGAATCAAACAAAGTGTCCTTGATGATTTCTAGTATTTCTCACAAGTATTTGATGCATAATTAGTAAAAAATGAGCCCGTTTATTCATTTCTTCCTAACGAGGCTCCTCTTTTCGTTGTAATGCCTCATTCACACTGAAGGATCTTCAAAACAACTTGTTTGAACACATGACTCACTATATTGACTGCAACTACCACATCTACACTTTCTTAGGTCTAGGAATCTATTGAGTTGCATCAAACGTAGTGTTTTTGATGATTTCTAGCATTTCTCACCAGTATTTGATGCTTAATTAGTCAAAAATGAGCCTGTCTCGTCATTTCTTCCTAACGAGGCTCCACGTTTTGTTGTAACGACTCAATCACACTTAAAACCCTTGGAAACAGCTTGGATGAACACATGATTCACTATATTCACTGCAACAACCTCATCTACACGTTCTTGGGACTAGGAATTTGGGGAATTGCATCAAACAAAGGGTCCTTGATGATTTCTAGCATTTCTCACAAGTATTTGATGCTTAATTGGTCAAAAATGAGCCCGTCTCTTCATTTCTTCCTAATGAGGCTCCTCTTTTCATTGTAATGCCTCATTTACTCTGAAGGATCTTGAAAACAACTAGTTTGAACACATGATTCACTATATTCCCTGCAACAACCACATCTACACTTTCTTGGGTCTAGGAATCTATTGAGTTGCATCAAACGAAGAGTTTTTGATTATTTTTAGCATTTCTCACAAGTATTTGATGCTTAATTAATCAAAAATGAGCCCGGCTCTTCATTGCTTGCTAACCAGGCTCCACCTTTGGTAGTAATGACTCATTGACACTTAAAGATCTTGAAAACAGCTTGTACGAACACTTGATTCACTATATTCAATGCAACAACCACATCTACACTTTCTTGGGTCCAGGAATCTATTGAGTTGCATCAAACATAGAGTTTTTTATGATTTCTGACATTTCTCACCAGTATTTGATGCTTAATTAGTCAAAAATGAGCTCGTCTCTTCATTTCTTCCTAACAAGCCTCCACGTTTTGTTGTAACGTCTCAATCACAATTAAACACCTTGGAAACAGCTTGTATGAACACATGATTCACTATATTCACTGCAACAACCTCATCTGCACGTTCTTGGGACTAGGAATTTGTGGAATTGCATCAAACAAAGTGTCCTTGATGATTTCTAGCATTTCTCACAAGTATTTCATGCATAATTAGTCAAAAATGAGCCCCTCTATTCATTTCTTCCTAACCAGGCTCCTCCTTTCGTTGGAATGCCTCATTCACACTGAAGGATCTTGAAAACAACTTGTATGAACACATGATTCACTATATTGACTGCAACAACCACATCTACACTTTCTTGGGTCTAGGAATCTATTGAGTTGCATCAAACGAAGAGTTTTTGATGATTTCTAACATTTCTCTCCGGTATGTGATGCTTAATTAGTCAAAAATGAGCCTGTCTCTTCATTTCTTCCTAACGAGGCTCCTCTTTTCGTTGTAATGCCTCATTCACATTGAAGGATCTTGAAAACAACTTGTATGCACACATGATTCAGTATATTCACTGCAACAACCACATCTACACTGATGAGAATCCTAGAGATGAAGGGTGGAAGGTTTCAATGGATACAAGAGGTCCATTGCCCATTTCAGAAGGCCCAATAACACGAGTTAGAGCCAGAAAGATTAAAGAAGTACTAAATGGGCTGATTCAGGATGCTCAGGCCAACCCAACTTCAAATGGTGCGAATTTAAACTTGGAAGAGAGTCCAGGCCTTATTAATATCATTAGAGTAATTAAAGTGTTAGGAATAATAATAGTAGTAACTCCAAATTAGGAGTTTACTTTCCATATAAGAATTTGTACCTAGATAGGAATTCCGCCTAAATAAGGAATTGTCCTAACTAGGAATTTATGCCTCTTTAGGATTGCTATCTTAGCCTATAAATAGGCACCCCTTGTAAGCTTTGGAAATCAGACAATCAAGAAATCATACAACTTTCAGTGAAATAGAAAGTAAGGGTTTTTCTCCCTCGGTTCTTTTAAGAACTAAAGAACTTATCAAGAGGTACTTCTTCTTGTGGCGTTCAAATCGACTTATCACTCCCAATTCCTTCCTTTTCTGGAGTGTGGCGTCCATATCCATCTTGAATACTCTAGGTTCGTGTTCTTTCGAATTTTGGGTCTAGGATTTGTGTTATTAAACTCTGATTTAGCTTTCCTGGTTGTTCTTTGATTCATTGTGTGCGTTGGGTCCCTAAGCCACGTCTTTTTGGGGTTTTCCGCATCAGTTGGTATCAGAGCCCGGCTCTAAATCAGTTGGTTCTAAATAAAAAAAAAAAATAGTATGACTTTAAAACACAAAGGTGCTACTCAGGAGGGAGCTGTTGACATGTCCTTCATGATCAAAGCTATGCAACAACAATTTGAGCACATGAATACCAGATTTGATGATATGAGAGAGATGATGGAGGAGCAAGCTAATACAATAGCAGAGTTGCAAAGGAGGCACGAAGAATATGAGGCTTCTAAAGCAAGAAGGCAATTGAGACTTGCCTATGACCACGAAGATGATGATTCTGTGCCATCATCAGAGGGTGAAAGTGATGGAGAGAAGTATCTGGCTAATGGAGTAGCTCTCATCACAAGGCAAGCATTGAATGTGCAAGTGAAAGAAGAAAATGAGGGGCAACGAGGTAACATCTTTCAGACGAGATGTCTCATCAAAGATAAGGTATGTAGTATGATTATTGATGGTGGAAGTTGCACTAATCTTGCTAGCACAACTATGGTTGAGAAGCTGAATTTACCTACTATGAAGCATCCTAAACCATATAAGCTTCAATGGATGAATGAGAATGGTGAAGTTAAGGTAGATAAGCAAGTGCTCGTGTCATTTTCTATTGGAAGGTACCGTGATGAAGTTTTATGTGATGTTGTACCTATGCAAGCAGGCCATATTCTATTAGGAAGGCCATGGCAGTTTGATAGGAGAGTTATGCATGATGGCTTCAAGAACCGATATTCCTTTGTAATGAATGATAAACCCGTCACTCTTGTACCATTATCACCTCAACAAGCTTATGAGGATCAATTGAGGATTAAGAATGAGAGTGAACAAAAAGGAGAGATTGAAAAAAGAGGAAAGAGAGCAGAAAACGTGAGCACACAAGAGAAAGAGAAGAAAACAGAAAGTTTCTATGCAAAAGAAAGTGATGCCAAAAGAGCAATTTTTGCTATACAACCTATGATCATACTTTTGTACAAAAAGGCTTCTTTTAACACTAACAAGTTTGAGCCATCTTTGCCTAGTCTTGTTGTTCTATTGCAGGAATTTGAAAGTGTATTCCATGACAATGGCCTAAGTGGATTGCCATCCAAGAAAGGAATTGAGTATCAAATTGATTTCATCCCTGGTGCATCCATCCAAAATCGGCCAACATATAAGAGTAACCTAAAGGAGACAAGGCAGTTTCAAAGGCAGGTTGAGCAACATATTTCAAAAGGGCATGTAAGGGAAAGCATGAGTCCTTGTGCAGTTCCTGTCCTCCTTGTACAAGGAAAGTTGAACAAAAGACATACCAAGTGGATCAAATTCATTCAGACCTTTCCTTACATCATCAAGTATAAACAAGGTGATGATTCGAGGACGAATCCATTCGAGGAAAGGGGGAATGATGAGAATCCTAGAGATGAAGGGTGGAAGGTTTCAATGGATACAAGAGGTCCATTGCCCATTCCAGAAGGCCCAATAACACGAGTTAGAGCCAGAAAGATTAAAGAAGTACTAAATGGGCTGATTCAGGATGCTCAGGCCAACCCAACTTCAAATGGTGCGAATTTAAACTTGGAAGAGAGTCCAGGCCTTATTAATATCATTAGAGTAATTAAAGTGTTAGGAATAATAATAGTAGTAACTCCAAATTAGGAGTTTACTTTCCATATAAGAATTTGTACCTAGATAGGAATTCCGCCTAAATAAGGAATTGTCCTAACTAGGAATTTATGCCTCTTTAGGATTGCTATCTTAGCCTATAAATAGGCACCCCTTGTAAGCTTTGGAAATCAGACAATCAAGAAATCATACAACTTTCAGTGAAATAGAAAGTAAGGGTTTTTCTCCCTCGGTTCTTTTAAGAACTAAAGAACTTATCAAGAGGTACTTCTTCTTGTGGCGTTCAAATCGACTTATCACTCCCAATTCCTTCCTTTTCTGGAGTGTGGCGTCCATATCCATCTTGAATACTCTAGGTTCGTGTTCTTTCGAATTTTGGGTCTAGGGTTTGTGTTATTAAACTCTGATTTAGCTTTCCTGGTTGTTCTTTGATTCATTGTGTGCGTTGGGTCCCTAAGCCACGTCTTTTTGGGGTTTTCCGCATCATACACTTTCTTGGGTCAAGGAATCTATTGAGTTGCATCAAACGTAGAGTTTTTGATGATTTCTAGCATTTCACACCAGTATTTGATGCTTAATTACTCAAAAATGAGCCCGTCTCTTCATTTCTTCCTCACGAGGCTCCACGTTTTGTTGTAACGACTCAATCACACTTAAACACCTTGGAAACAGCTGGGATGAACACATGATTCACTATATTCACTGCAACAACCTCATCTACACGTTCTTGGGACTAGGAATTTGTGGAATTTCATCAAACAAAGTGTCCTTGATGATTTCTAGCATTTCTCACAAGTATTTGATGCTGAATTGGTCAAAAATGAGCCCGTCTCTTCATTTCTTCCTAACGAGGCTCCTCTTTTCGTTGTAATGCCTCATCCACACTGAAGGATCTTGAAAACATCTTGTATGAACACATTATTCACTATATTCACTGCAACAACCACATCTACACTTTCTTGGGTCTAGGAATCTATTGGGTTGGGTCAAACGAAGAGTTTTTGATGATTTCTAGCATTTCTCTCCAATATGTGAAGCTTAATTAGTCAAAAATCAGCCCGTCTCTTCATTTCTTCCTAACAAGGCTCCACGTTTTGTTGTGACGACTTATTCACACTTAAAAACCTTGGAAACAGCTTGTATGAATGCATGATTCACTATATTCACTGCAACAACCTCATCTACACGTTCTTGGGACTAGGAATTTGTGGAATTGCATCAAACAAACTGTCCTTGACGATTTCTAGTACTTCTCACAAGTATTTGATGCATAATTAGTCAAAAATGAGCCCGTCTATTCATTTCTTTCTAACGAGGCTCCTCTTTTCGTTGTAATGCCTCATTCACAATGAAGGATCTTCAAAACAACTTGTATGAACACCTGACTCATTATATTGACTGCAACTACCACATCTACACTTTCTTCGGTCTAGGAATCTATTGAGTTGCATCAAACGTAGAGTTTTTGATGATTTCTAGTATTTCTCACCAGTATTTGATGCTGAATTAGTCAACAATGAGCCCGTCTGTTCATTTCTTCCCCACGAGGCTCCACGTTTTGTTGTAACGACTCATTCACACTTAAAAACCTTGGAAACAGCTTGTATGAACACATGATTCACTATATTCACTGCAACAACCTCATCTACACGTTCTTGGGACTAGGAATTTGTGGAATTGCATCAAACAAAGTGTCCTTGATGATTTCTAGCATTTCTCACAAGTATTTGATGCTTAATTAGTCAAAAATGAGCCCGTCTCTTCATTTCTTCCTAACGAGGCTCCACTTTTGTTGTAATGACTCATTCACACTAAAAATCTTGAAACAGCTTGTATGAACACATGATTCACTATATTCACCGCAACAACCCACATCTACACGTTCTTGGGACTAGGAATTTGTTGAATTGCATCAAACGAAGTGTTTTGATGATTTCTAGCATTTCTCACCAGTATTTGATGCTTAATTAGTCAAAAATGAGCCCGTCTCTTCATTTCTGCCTAACGAGGCTCCACGTTTTGTTGTAACGACTCATTCACACTTAAAAACCTTGGAAAACAGCTTGTATGAACACATGATTCACTATATTCACTGCAACAACCTCATCTACACGTTCTTGGGACTAGGAATTTGTGGATTGCATCAAACGAAGTGTCCTTGATGATTTCTAGCATTTCTCACAAGTATTTGATGCTTAATTAGTCAAAAATGAGCCCGTCTCTTCATTTCTTCCTAACGAGGCTCCACGTTTTGTTGTAACGACTCATTCACACTTAAAACCTTGGAAACAGCTTGTATGAACACATGATTCACTATATTCACTGCAACAACCTCATCTACACGTTCTTGGGACTAGGAATTTGTGGAATTGCATCAAACAAAGTGTCCTTGATGATTTCTAGCATTTTCTCACAAGTATTTGATGCTTAATTAGTCAAAAATGAGCCCGTCTCTTCATTTCATCCTAACGAGGCTCCTCTTTTCGTTGTAATGCCTCATTCACACTGAAGGATCTTGAAAACAACTTGTATGAACACATGATTGACTATATTCACCGCAACAACCACATCTACACTTTCTTGGTCTAGGAATCTATTGAGTTGCATCAAACGAAGAGTTTTTGATGATTTCTAGCATTTCTCACCAGTATTTGATGCTTAATTAGTCAAAAATGAGCCCGTCTCTTCATTTCTGCCTAACGAGGCTCCACGTTTGTTGTAAGACTCATTCACACTTAAAAACCATGGAAACAGCTTGTATGAACACATGATTCACTATATTCACTGCAACAACCTCATCTACCGTTCTTGGGACTAGGAATTTGTGGAATTGCATCAAACAAAGTGTCCTTGATGATTTCTAGCATTTCTCACAAGTATTTGATGCTTAATTAGTGAAAAATGAGCCCGTCTCTTCATTTCTTCCTAACGAGGCTCCTCTTTTTGTTGTAATGCCTCATTCACACTGAAGGATCTTGGAAACAACTTGTATGAACACATGATTGACTATATTCACCGCAACAACCACATCTACACTTTCTTGGGTCTAGGAATCTATTGAGTTGCATCAAACGAAGAGTTTTTGGTGGAATTTCTAGCATTTTCCCCCCCAGTATTTGAGGCCTCATGATAGTCAAACAATGAGGCCGGCGTCGTCTTCATTCTTGCCTAAGGAGCTCCCACGTTGTGTTGTAACGACTCCATTCACACTTAAAACATGAACAGCTTTGTATGAACACATGAATTCACTATATTCACTGCAACAACACTCATCAACAGAGTTCTTGGACTAGTCAATTTGGTGGAATTGTCATCACCCACCTGTTCCCTTGATGATTTCTACTAGCATTTCTCTCAACTGTATTTTGATGCTTAATTACTCAAAAAATGGATCGCCGCGTCTCTTCCCTTTCATTCCTAACGAGGCTCCTGCTTTTCGTTGTATTGCCTCATTCACAGCTGAAGGATCCTTGAGAAACAACTTGGTGTGAAACAATGATTGACTAATATTCACAAACCAACTAACCTACATCTAACACTTTCTTGGGTTAGGAATCCATTTGAGTTCATCAAACGAAGTAGTTTTGGATGATTTCTAGCATTTCACACCAGTATTTGATGCTTAATTAGTCCAAAAATGAGCCCGTCTCTTCATTTCTTCTCTTAACGAGGCTCCCACGTGTTGTTATGTACGACTCATTCACACTTAAAAACCTTGGAATCAGCTTGTATGAACACTTGATTCACTATATTCACGGCAAACAACCTCATCTACACGTTCTTGGGACTTAGGAATTTGTGGAATTGCATCAAACAAAGTGTCCTTGATGATTTCTAGCATTTCTCACAAGTATTTGATGCTTAATTACTCAAAAATGAGCCCGTCTCTTCACTTCATCCTAACGAGGCTCCTCTTTTCGTTGTAATTGCCTCATTCACACTGAAGGATCTTGAAAACAAACTTGTTATGAACACATGATTGACTATATTCACCGCAACAACACATCTACACTTTCTTGGGTCTAGGAATCTATTGAGTTGCATCAAACGAAGAGTTTTTGATGATTTCTAGCATTTCCCACCATGATTTTGATGCTTATTAGTCAAAAATGAGCCCGTCTCTTCATTTCTGCATAACGAGGCTCCACGTTTGTTGTAGCGACTCATTCACACTTAAAAACCATGGAAGGAGCTTGTAATGAACACATGATTCACTATATTCACTGCAACAACCCCATCTACACGTTTTGGGACTAGGAATTTCTGGAATTGCATCAAAGTGTGTCCTTGATGATTTCTAGCATTTCTCCCAAATATTTGATGCATAATTAGTCAAAAATGAGCCCGTCTCTTCATTTCTTCCTAACGAGGCTCCTCTTTTTCGTTGTAATGCCTCATTCACACTGAAGGATCTTGAAAACAACTTGTGATGAAGACATGATTGACTATATTTACCGCAACAACCACATGTACACATTCTTGGGTCTAGGAATCTATTGAGTTTGCATCAAACGAAGAAGTTTTTGAATGATTTCTAGCATTTCTCACTAGTATTTGATGCTAATTAGTCAAAAATGAGCCCGTCTCTTCATTTCTGCCTAACGAGGCACCACGTTTTGTTGTAACGACTCATTCACACTTAAAAACCATGGAAACAGCTTGTATGAACACATCATTCACTATATCCACTGCAACAACCTCATCTACACGTTCTTGGGACTAGGAATTTGTGGAATTTCATCAAACAATGTCCTTGATGATTTCTAGCATTCTCACAAGTATTTGATGCTTAATTACTCAAAAATGAGCCCGTCTCTTTATTTCATCCTAACGAGGCTCCTCTTTATTTGTAATGCCTCATTCACACTGAAGGATCTTGAAAACAACTTGTATGAACACATGATTGACTATATTGACCGCAACAACCACATCAACACATTCTTGGGTCTAGGAATCTATTGAGTTGCATCAAACGAAGAGTTTTTGATGATTTCTAGCATTTCTCACCAGTATTTGATGCTTATTTAGTCAAAAAATGTGCCCGTCTCTTCATTTCTTCCTAACGAGGCTCCACGTTTTGTTGTAACGACTCATTCACACTTAAAAACCTTGGAAACAGCTTGTATGAACACATGATTCACTATATTCACTGCAACAACCGCATCTACACGTTCTTGGGACTAGGAATTGTGGAATTGGCATCAAATAGTGTCTCCTTGATGATTTGTACATTTCTCCCAACTATTGATGCATAATTAGTCAAAAATGAGCCCGTCTCTTCATTTCTTCCTAACGAGGCTCCTCTTTTCGTTGTAATGCCTCATTCACACTGAAGGATCTTGAAAACAACTTGTATGAACACATGATTGACTATATTCACCGCCAACCACATCTACACTTTCTTGGGTCTAGGAATCTATTGAGTTGCATAAACGAAGAGTTTTTGATGATTTCTAGCATTCTTCTCACCAGTATTTGATGCTTAATTAGTCAAAATGAGCCCGTCTCTTCATTTCTTGCCTAACGAGGCTCCACGTTTTGTTGTAACGACTCATTCACACTTAAAAACCTTGGAAACAGCTTGTATGAACACATGATTCACTATATTCACTGCAACAACCTCATCTACACGTTCTTGGGACTAGGAATTTGTGGAATTGCATCAAACAAAGTGTCCTTGATGATTTCTAGCATTTCTCACAAGTATTTGATGCTTAATTAGTCAAAAATGAGCCCGTCTCTTCATTTCATCCTAACGAGGCTCCTCTTTTCATTGTAATGCCTCATTCACACTGAAGGATCTTGAAAACAACTTGTATGAACACATGATTGACTATATTCACCGCAACAACCACATCTACACATTTCTTGGGTCTAGGAATCTATTGAGTTGCATCAAACGAAGAGTTTTTGATGATTTCTAGCATTTCTCACCAGTATTTGATGCTTAATTAGTCAAAAATGAGCCCGTCTCTTCATTTCTTCCTAACGAGGCTCCACGTTTTGTTGTAACGACTCATTCACACTTAAAAACCTTGGAAACAGCTTGTATGAACACATGATTCACTATATTCACTGCAACAACCTCATCTACACGTTCTTGGGACTAGGAATTTGTGGAATTGCATCAAACAAAGTGTCCTTGATGATTTCTAGCATTTCTCACAAGTATTTGATGCTTAATTAGTCAAAAATGAGCCCGTCTTTTCATTCATCCTAACGAGGCTCCTCTTTTCGTTGTAATGCCTCATTCACACTGAAGGATCTTGGAAAACAACTTGTATGAACACATGATTGACTATATTCACCGCAACAACCACATCTACACTTTCTTGGGTCTAGGAATCTATTGAGTTGCATCAAACGAAGTGTTTTTGATGATTTCTAGCATTTCTCACCAGTATTTGATGCTTAATTAGTCAAAAATGAGCCCGTCTCTTCATTTCTGCCTAACGAGGCTCCACGTTTTGTTGTAACGACTCATTCACACTTAAAAACCTTGGAAACAGCTTGTATGAACACATGATTCACTATATTCACTGCAACAACCTCATCTACACGTTCTTGGGACTAGGAATTGTGGAATTGCATCAAACAAAGTGTCCTTGATGATTTCTAGCATTTCTCACAAGTATTTGATGCTTAATTAGTCAAAAATGAGCCCGTCTCTTCATTTCATTCCTAACGAGGCTCCTCTTTTCGTTGTAATGCCTCATTCACACTGAAGGATCTTGAAAACAACTTGTATGAACACATGATTGACTATATTCACCGCAACAACCACATCTACACTTTCTTGGGTCTAGGAATCTATTGAGTTGCATCAAACGAAAGAGTTTTTGATGATTTCTAGCATTTCTCCCAGTATTTGATGCTTAATTAGTCAAAAATGAGCCCGTCTCTTCATTTCTTCCTAACGAGGCTCCACGTTTTGTTGTAACGACTCATTCACACTTAAAAAACCTTGAAACAGCTTGTATGAACACATGATTCACTATATTCACTGCAACAACCTCATCTACACGTTCTTGGGACTAGGAATTTGTGGAATTGCATCAAACAAAGTGTCCTTGATGATTTCTAGCATTTCTCACAAGTATTTGATGCTTAATTAGTCAAAAATGAGCCCGTCTCTTCATTTCATCCTAACGAGGCTCCTCTTTTCGTTGTAATGCCTCATTCACACTGAAGGATCTTGAAAACAACTTGTATGAACACATGATTGACTATATTCACCGCAACAACCACATCTACACTTTCTTGGGTCTAGGAATCTATTGAGTTGCATCAAACGAAGAGTTTTTGATGATTTCTAGCATTTCTCCCCAGTATTTGATGCTTAATTAGTCAAAAATGAGCCCGTCTCTTCATTTCTTCCTAACGAGGCTCCACGTTTTGTTGTAACGACTCATTCACACTTAAAAACCTTGGAAACAGCTTGTATGAACACATGATTCACTATATTCACTGCAACAACCTCATCTACACGTTCTTGGGACTAGGAATTTGTGGAATTGCATCAAAACAAAGTGTCCTTGATGATTTCTAGCATTTCTCACAAGTATTTGATGCTTAATTAGTCAAAATGAGTCCCGTCTCTTCATTTCTTCCTAACGAGGCTCCTCTTTTCGTTGTAATGCCTCATTCACACTGAAGGATCTTGAAAACAACTTGTATGAACACATGATTGACTATATTCACCGCAACAACCACATCTACACTTTCTTGGTCTAGGAATCTATTGAGTTGCATCAAACGAAGAGTTTTTGATGATTTCTAGCATTTCTCACCAGTATTTGATGCTTAATTAGTCAAAAATGAGCCCGTCTCTTCATTTCTGCCTAACGAGGCTCCACGTTTTGTTGTAACGACTCATTCACACTTAAAAACCATGGAAACAGCTTGTATGAACACATGATTCACTATATTCACTGCAACAACCTCATCTACACGTTCTTGGGACTAGGAATTTGTGGAATTGCATCAAACAAAGTGTCCTTGATGATTTCTAGCATTTCTCACAAGTATTTGATGCTTAATTAGTCAAAAATGAGCCCGTCTCTTCATTTCATCCTAACGAGGCTCCTCTTTTCGTTGTAATGCCTCATTCACACTGAAGGATCTTGAAAACAACTTGTATGAACACATGATTGACTATATTCACCGCAACAACCACATCTACACTTTCTTGGGTCTAGGAATCTATTGAGTTGCATCAAACGAAGAGTTTTTGATGATTTCTAGCATTTCTCACCAGTATTTGATGCTTAATTAGTCAAAAATGAGCCCGTCTCTTCATTTCTTCCTAACGAGGCTCCACGTTTTGTTGTAACGACTCATTCACACTTAAAAACCTTGGAAACAGCTTGTATGAACACATGATTCACTATATTCACTGCAACAACCTCATCTACACGTTCTTGGGACTAGGAATTTGTGGAATTGCATCAAACAAAGTGTCCTTGATGATTTCTAGCATTTCTCACAAGTATTTGATGCTTAATTACTCAAAAATGAGCCTGTCTCTTCATTTCATCCTAACGAGGCTCCTCTTTTCGTTGTAATGCCTCATTCACACTGAAGGATCTTGAAAACAACTTGTATGAACACATGATTGACTATATTCACCGCAACAACCACATCTACACTTTCTTGGGTCTAGGAATCTATTGAGTTGCATCAAACGAAGAGTTTTTGATGATTTCTAGCATTTCTCACCAGTATTTGATGCTTAATTAGTCAAAAATGAGCCCGTCTCTTCATTTCTTCCTAACGAGGCTCCACGTTTTGTTGTAACGACTCATTCACACTTAAAAACCTTGGAAACAGCTTGTATGAACACATGATTCACTATATTCACTGCAACAACCTCATCTACACGTTCTTGGGACTAGGAATTTGTGGAATTGCATCAAACAAAGTGTCCTTGATGATTTCTAGCATTTCTCACAAGTATTTGATGCTTAATTAGTCAAAAATGAGCCCGTCTCTTCATTTCATCCTAACGAGGCTCCTCTTTTCGTTGTAATGCCTCATTCACACTGAAGGATCTTGAAAACAACTTGTATGAACACATGATTGACTATATTCACCGCAACAACCACATCTACACTTTCTTGGGTCTAGGAATCTATTGAGTTGCATCAAACGAAGAGTTTTTGATGATTTCTAGCATTTCTCACCAGTATTTGATGCTTAATTAGTCAAAATGAGCCCGTCTCTTCATTTCTTCCTAACGAGGCTCCACGTTTTGTTGTAACGACTCATTCACACTTAAAAACCTTGGAAACAGCTTGTATGAACACATGATTCACTATATTCACTGCAACAACCTCATCTACACGTTCTTGGGACTAGGAATTTGTGGAATTGCATCAAACAAAGTGTCCTTGATGATTTCTAGCATTTCTCACAAGTATTTGATGCTTAATTAGTCAAAAATGAGCCCGTCTCTTCATTTCATCCTAACGAGGCTCCTCTTTTCGTTGTAATGCCTCATTCACACTGAAGGATCTTGAAAACAACTTGTATGAACACATGATTGACTATATTCACCGCAACAACCACATCTACACTTTCTTGGGTCTAGGAATCTATTGAGTTGCATCAAACGAAGAGTTTTTGATGATTTCTAGCATTTCTCACCAGTATTTGATGCTTAATTAGTCAAAAATGAGCCCGTCTCTTCATTTCTTCCTAACGAGGCTCCACGTTTTGTTGTAACGACTCATTCACACTTAAAAACCTTGGAAACAGCTTGTATGAACACATGATTCACTATATTCACTGGCAACAACCTCATCTACACGTTCTTGGGACTAGGAATTTGTGGAATTGCATCAAACAAAGTGTCCTTGATGATTTCTAGCATTTCTCACAAGTATTTGATGCTTAATTAGTCAAAAATGAGCCCGTCTCTTCATTTCATCCTAACGAGGCTCCTCTTTTCGTTGTAATGCCTCATTCACACTGAAGGATCTTGAAAACAACTTGTATGAACACATGATTGACTATATTCACCGCAACAACCACATCTACACTTTCTTGGGTCTAGGAATCTATTGAGTTGCATCAAACGAAGAGTTTTTGATGATTTCTAGCATTTCTCCACCAGTATTTGATGCTTAATTAGTCAAAAATGAGCCTGGCTACTTCATTTCTTCCTAACGAGGCTCCACGTTTTGTTGTAACGACTCATTCACACTTAAAAACCTTCGAATCAGCTTGTATGAACACATGATTCACTATATTCACGGCAACAACCTCATCTACACGTTCTTGGGACTAGGAATTTGTGGAATTGCATCAAACAAAGTGTTCCTTGATGATTTCTAGCATTTCTCACAAGTATTTGATGCTTAGTTACTCAAAATGAGTCCGTCTCTTCATTTCTTCCTTAACGAGGCTCCTCTTTTTCGTTGTAATGCCTCATTCACACTGAAGGATCTTGAAAACAACTTGTATGACACATGATTGACTATATTCACCGCAACAACCACATCTACACATCTTGGGTCTAGGAATCTATTGAGTTGCATCAAACGAAGAACTTTGATGATTTCTAGCATTTCTCACCAGTATTTAATGCTTAATTAGTCAAAAATGAGCCCGTCTCTTCATTTCTGCCTAACGCAGGCTTCCACGTTTTGTTGTAACGACTCATTCACACTTAAAAACATGGAAAGAGCTTGTATGAACACATGATTCACTATATTCACTGCAACAACCTCATCTACACGTTCTTGGGACGAGGAATTTGTGGAATTGCATGAAACAAAGGTGCCTTGATGATTTCTAGCATTTCTCACAAGTATTTGATGCTTAATTACTCAAACATGAGCCCGTCTCTTCATTTCATCCTAACAAGGCTCCTCTTTTCGTTGTAATGCCTCATTCACACTGAAGGATCTTGAAAAACACTTGTATGAACACATGATTGACTATATTCACCCCAACAACCACATCTACACTTTCTTGGGTCTAGGAATCTATTGAGTTGCATCAAACGAAGAGTTTTTGATGATTTCTAGCATTTCTCACCAGTATCTGATGCTTAATTAGTAAAAAATGAGCCGTCTCTCCATTTCTTCCTAACGAGGCTCCACGTTTTGTTGTAACGACTCATTCACACTTAAAACCTTGGAATCAGCTTGTATGAACACATGATTCACTATATTCACTGCAACAACCTCATCTACACGTTCTTGGGACTAGGAATTTGTGGAATTGCATCAACAAAAGTGTCCTTGATGATTTCTAGCATTTCTCACAAGTATTTGATGCTTAATTAGTCAAAAATGAGCCCGTCTCTTCATTTCACCTAACGGCTCCTCTTTCGTTGTAATGCCTCATTCACACTGAAGGATCTCGAAAACAACTTGTATGAACACATGATTGACTATATTCACCGCACAACCACATATACACTTTCTTGGGTCTAGGAATCTATTGAGTTGCATCAAACGAAGAGTTTTTGATGATTCTAGCATTTCTCACCAGTATTTGATGCTTAATTAGTCAAAAATGAGCCCGTCTCTTCATTTCTTCCTAACGAGGCTCCACGTTTTGTTGTAACGACTCATTCACACTTAAAAACCTTGGAATTAGCTTGTATGAACACATGATTCACTATATTCATGAGAACGTA